>CM071937.1:2604839-3204839 GCA_016081115.2 Rehmannia glutinosa
TTTGTTGCATAAATTACATATTATTGTTAGATAAATGTTTTTATCATGATTTTGATGATTTCGTTCAAATGAGTTTTTAAACCAAAACAATATCCCTAAATGTTGTCTAAATACTTAGATCGATTTAAAATATTTTTACTATTTTTTAGGAGTATTTCTTGGAGTTTATTTTCAATAAAAACAATTGGACAACACTTTTGTTTCGAGGCTCGACCGGTCGCCTATAGGGCAACCTGTACTGAGTTGAGTTTTGAAATAGAAAAAGGGACGTATGAGAAAATAGAGAGGCGACCGGTCGACCCACGGGCGCCGGCAGACGGGAGCCTCGAGTGCGCAGCTTCTCTGCTTCGTATTTTTGAACACCCCAACCGGTCAACATCAAAAGCGATCGGTCAAACCCCTCCGACCGGTCCCTCGTGTAAATATCGCAGCAAACTCATTTCAAACTTATCTCTCTGCACGGCCGGTCGAACCCCTGTTTTATCAAGAAACTATCCGTTGCATTTTCAGCATGACTTTTCCCTAATTTGTGGGATTGATTTCTAACAACTATAATCTTGATTTTAAATGGTTTCTTTTGCAGCAAATCACTCCCCAAGGAGGAGCAATGTCCGGAAATCAAAGCCAAGACCTCTTCTATAAATAGAGGCTTCATTCAAGCAACAAGATACAACACATTACACAAGCAAACACTTTCATATATCTTGTTGTATTAGCCTAAGCACTTTCACTTGCACACATTTGAGGTCTAGGCTTTCAATTCTTGATTACACTTGTACTTATATTGTATTATCCATTATTGAGTTGTAATCTTGATTTTGGTCATCATTCAACACAAGACATCCTTGTTAGTATTCTTGTGGTAAGAATACACTTGGGTGATCTAGGTGATAGGTGTTTGGAGAGTGTGGTACTCTTCAAAGGTGGTGAAGGAAGATTGTAGTAATCTCCTTGAAGGTATTGTAAGAGGGTTGTGGTAATCCTCAAGGTGTTGTATTATTAATTTTGGTAATTAATAAAATCTTTTTTTCTTTCTGAAATCCATCCCGGATATACTGGGGTGGTAGAGGATTAGGCCCTAGGTGGGTTGAACCTCTATAAATCGAAGTGTGTTGTTTATTTTCCGCATTTAGCTTTCGTCTTTGCTTGATTATCCGAAAAAGGGCAAAATCTGAAAAACCGAGATAATCTATTCACCCCCTCTAGATTATCGTAGCCACTTGGACTAACAAGTGGTATCAGAGTCAAACTCTTTGGCTAGCTCGTTCCGAGTAAAGAGGAAAGATCCATGGCTACGAATGAAGCTTATCTCACCACCGGCGTCTCCACCAACAAGCCACCACTATTCGACACCAACAACTACGCATTTTCGAAAGACCGTATGGAGTGCTTTCTACAAGGGTGCGGGTTCGACATTTGGAATGTGGTTGTTGGAGGAGTTGATCAACCAACCAAGAAGTTGAAGGATGGCACTTCGGCTCCGAAACCTTTCAAGGAGTTCGATGAAACGACAAAAGGCTTTCTCTCTAAACGGTAAGGCCTTAAATATTTTGCATTGCTCTCTTACCGCCACCGAGTACAATCGCATAAGAGGCATAAGGTCAGCACATGAGGTTTGGGAAAAATTGGAGACAATTTATGAAGGAACTAAGAAGGTCAAGCAAGCAAGAAAGACCATGCTTGTTAAAGACTTTGAAAACTTTAACATGCATGATGGTGAAAGCATATCTAAGATGGTGGAAAGGCTTGACAACATTGTCAATCCTCTTGTGGCCCTCAGTAAAGTCATCTCCGGAGAAGACAAGGTGAGTAAGGTATTGAATGCTCTTCCCGGCTCATGGTCCGAAAAGGTGACGGCAATCACTGAGGCACAAAATCTTGAGACACTCAAGTTTGACGAACTCATCGGGAACCTCCTCATCTATGAAGTCTATCTCAAAGAGAGGAAAAATTCCAAACCATCCACAAATCAATCGGGTACGCAAATTATTCTTAAAGGTCTTGCTTCTTCTTCTAATAATGCATACTATGTGTAGGTCCCAAGGGGTGTGAGTGTAAGGTTTAGAAGGGGGGGTTGAATAAACCTTACAAACTTTTCGATTTAGTCCTTTTTAAAGTTGAGTTGATACTACACTGCAATTTGTGTGTCCTTGGTGGATAGCCAATTTAGTTAATCGTTAGAGTTAGTCACTCAATGTTCGGGACCGTTTGTTGATAAAATAACTCATTTGTTAAGACCAATTAGCTCAAGCAGATTTATTTTGGAAGACTTAACACCCTTGAATTTGGTTTAGTTATGATTTAGTCTTGGTTTTAGTACTTAGAAATTATCAAGTGGATAGCAAATTTATCAGAAGAGTTAAACAGTTAAAGTGCAAGAATTAAAATGCTGAAATGTAAATGACACGATAAGTTTTTATAGAGGTTCGAAGATGGGGTAATTCTTCTACTCCTCTCTTCTCCAACTCCTGGAGGAATCCACTAAGTATTGATCAAGATCTGAGTGGTAATATCCGGATACAAGTCTTGATCACACAACCGACTTGATCCTTTGGGACTCGCCTGGAGATGCCTTGGTCACGTAGGCGGCTTCTCGTGAGACTCGCCTTCTTCTTCAGGGCGTTTGCCTTGCTACTACAGCTCACTTGCTCAAGCTCTTTGGATTTGATCACGAAGCCCTCCAAAAACTCGAGACTGGTTCGACCTTGAACCTTCCTACAATCCTCCGCGGAATGTAGACCCCTTTTCTTCAAAAGTTTCCTCTTCAACTGATTGAGGTTATCTTTCCTTCACAGGTGAGTGTTGGATTGATTTCCTTCGTAGTGTAGACTTGAGAATTAATCTTGAATGATCTTTGAGAATATTTCGATTACGGTTCAAATGTTAGCTTGAATGTTCGTGGTTCAGGTAATCAAGATCCATTCTCAGAGTCATTCCTCAGCCTTTTATAGTGATCTTTCAAAAATCTGCCCGTTGAAGAGATAGGCTTATTTTTGAAAGTCACTTGTGGTCGTTGGCTTGTCTTGTTGCGATCCTTGGAGTTGCCACTTCCTCGTATGAATTGTTCTTTAGCTTTTCGAGTTCGACACGGTGTAGTGTTTCCCATTGGTTTATTCCCCTTGCACGCACGGGGTGAGCACTTCGAGAAAGGTAGCATGGAGGTATTACTTGTTTAAGTAATTCTCTTGATTTTCGTAACGGATCTCTTTCGATTATCTCGACTTGATCGCATTTCCTTGCTTTCCCCAGGTGACTTAGAGTCGACTTTCAATCATGGATGACTCTTCTGTCACTTCAATTTGAGACTTGGCTATCTTGAGTTGACTTGATCGATACTTTACTCAGTGCATCTGTTTGCACCTTGATCGAGTTCCCATCTTCTCTTCTTTGCCATACTCAATTGTCTTGCAATGTGGAGTCTTCCTTCTAGTCTCCGGTTGTCTTCTTGCATGTTTAGGCATAGTGTCTTAACTCAGCTTGACCAGCCCTATTTGTTACAATGCGATTTACAACAAAAATATGGGGTGCCAACTTCCTATTCTAAGTTTTACATGGCATTCATCAAAATCTAAACAATAAATTTCCCAACAATTTCCCCCTTTTTGATGATGCCAAAACTTAAAACATTCAAAATGTAAATAGCATAGATACATACGGATAGTGTATTTACAGAGAATGTATGCGTAGAATCAATTCTATTATTGATCATAACATTCTTGTTCTTTTACACAACAATTTACAAGGTGTATCGAGCAACATTTATGTTTACGCAAAAATAGAGAATTTCTGATTTATTACGAAGACTTACATGAAATGTATTTACAAAGTAAGAAACATGAAGGGGTGGACAACAACACTTCATCTCCTTCCGCTCATTCTTTCATCTTCTTGATTCCTGTCATCTTCTCGGTCTTCTTCTCTTTTTCTCATCTTCACCGCCTTCTTCTTCTTTTTTTTTTTCATATGCCTTCGGGCAAGCTTCATCTCTTCTTAGTCTCTCTTGTCTTTCCTCTCATAGATGAGTTTGTCTTTTGTTTTCTTCTTCAATTCTTTTCACATACTCAACATTGTTCTTAGCCACTTGCAGATTGGCTACTTGGTCAAGACCAACCCAAGAGATCCCTCCTTTCTTGCCTGGATCTATGTACTCAATGTTTTTGGGCGAGGCCTAGGTCCCAAACCTCTTCCTCCACCACGCTTCTTTCTCTACCTTCTTCCTCCGGGCGTGTATTGTCTGGGGTCTTCTTCTTCCGGTGAGTGACCGGGCGGAGTGACCAAGAGAGTGACTGTCGTAGTCTCACGCTGTCGCCTTCTTCACATAGCGTGAGACCCTTTTCCCAAGTACAAGTCCAGGCTTGAGCCATGGACATGTTTGCGAAGTATCCTTCGGGATGCGGCGTTTTAAATTCATCAACCGATCTTGGCTCGATTCCAGCATCCGAGATGGCATAAGTGTCTGTCTCTTTGGAATGCCTCCATGTTGTTTCAAGATATTCATAACTCGGGCATTCATCCTTCCTTCCACTTCCTCCATCCCCGCTTCAATCGTCTTTCTCTTTTGACCATAGACACAAGAGAGTGTTGAGGTGGCGAGTCACTGGAGTTTGTTGCTTGATAATATCATATGTGACAAGACCTTGTTGGGGGTTTGTGCAATCATTAGGGTGACATCTCCCGATCCTTCCCCCTCAATAGACTTTCCTTTCTTTGCTCTTGAGACCTCCTCACTGTCTTTCCCTTTACTTGCTTCCTCCTTCTCAACGCCCGATCTCTTCGCTTTAAGGTATTCCTCTTCTTCCCCTTTTTGGCATCATCAAAGGAGAGAGGAACGCCTGAAACATACTAGCAAGCGAGAAAGTCGAGTCCGCTTATAGTCGAAGTTCTCGCTTCGAGTCTACTACGGAATATGCCGCACGAAACTCGAGCGAGCAGCGTTGGATTGACTTTAAGCAACTTCATCTCAGCCATGAGAAGGCTGAATTTTCGATCCATGTGGTCTTCCATACGCATGAGCTCATTCTTATTTTGCTCACGCAGTGCCTTGATCTCAAAGAATGTGAGATTCATGCAAGTGCTCAATGTGTTCTCTCGGCTTTGTCTTTGCAGACGCATTCTCATTTCGCCATACCAACGGTTTGTTTAACAATGTTCAAATATCTAGCTTGTTCCACGCGCATTGTTTTCTTTGTTGCCACCACTCCGGATTCTCGACTATTATGCCTCTTAAGTCGGCAGTAGGGTGGCATCTCGTTATCCAATCTCATGTCCATCGAGGCATGATGCCTCTCCATCCGTTCAATTTCAAAGAATAATGCTTTGAACACCTCCCGAACTTCAGTTTTTCCTTGCGGTGACGGCCAAGCGGCGTCAAAATCATAGTCACCGAACGATGGTGTCGATGGAATGACAGGATCAGTGCGGGAAGCGCTCGAGATCTCTTTCGACTCTTGGGGAGGTCGGGTGTACTCCAGGAGAAAAAGGAAATGATTCTACGAAGGGATCATCACAAGCCACCGGGATTTGTTCAATGATGAGTGGTGCGCGTGAAGTTCCTTGTGGAGTCGAACCTGCTTTGCATCTTGGGAGCCTGCGCGCAGGACTGTTTTCACCGGGTCTGTTGTGAAGTTGACCCGAACTTGCGAGCCTCAATTGTCTCAGCGGCTTCGGTCTCAAATTTTGGTTTTCCAATTGAGTTGACTGGTCCTCGGCCTTTTTAGAAGCGTCATCGGACGATGATGAGATTTCCATGGGTGGATCATCATCAAAATTGAAAGTTTGACGAGTAGTCTTGAGGTCGACTTGCTCGTGGTTGGAACATCCTCACCGAGTCTTTTGGATCGATCGCGGGGGATGACTCACTTCATCGTCTTCTTCCGATCCCGAAAGGTTACATCGGGTTGTCTGGGAATCGTGAAAGCGCTTATCTCCTTTTCGAGGATGGATCAATGATAGCGGGAGGGATGTTCGTACTTGACTTCTTTACCCCGGAAGTCTCAACCTCCCGTTGGCCTTCATTACCTCCTACAGTCTCAATCGCGGTGAGGCCTTGGACATCCCTTTTTCGATGTCACTGTCTTAGGGTCTTCTCGTGGTGGCATCCATTGGAGTCTCAATCCCATGGATTGCACTTTCGCCGCCTGCAGTGCTAACTCCCATGGTTGTTCCTTCTGTGCCTCGACCGCATCAGCCAGCCGTCATTAGCCTTCGAGCGATTGGCACCTCGGAGAGGCAGTCTCAATCGCCCCGAGCCGTTGATGACAACTTGTCGTGTACTTTGTGTTTGTTCCTTCTCCACTTCGCCTCCTAGATTCGTTGTGGAGTCATCTGCAAACATCCTCCGACCTTGCCGCGGTGGAGGGAGATTTCCCCCTCACCGGGCGCGCACCACCGAGTGACTTGAATGGGGTCACTCGTCTCCAAACTCCTACTGTTTCTCCGAGTGTTCAGTTGGGACAGGTGGTAAGACACCTTCATTAGGGGTTAGCTCAACTGGGGTCCCCGCTAACCCAGCTGATTTCATCGCCAATTCCCTTAGTTCCTTCTTCCGAGTGAGCCGGGAAGTGGTGCGCAGAATAACGATGGCAATGTCTTTGCCGCACCACTCCCATTGGGTCTATCTCATTTGTGTTTTGGAGGACTCTCCTGGTCCCTCCATCATTTTTTGTTCATGAAGGACTCGGATTTCGTGCATTGCTTTGCTGCATTTGCAACTCTTACGTGGCAAAGAACAGGTCCAGATCCTCATCGTTTTCCGATAGGGACGTCGAGAAAGGATGTGTATGTTCGTGGTGCGGTGATAGGGCGATCTTTGGCCTTCTCACGTGCCTCGCCTTCCTACTGCCTCTCCTTCTCCTTGTCCTTGAAGATCCGCAAGATATCTCGTGCGTTTTTTCTTCATCCGGTGCTTGGATCACAGTGGTCACTCCAAGAAAATTCATCGATTCCTCTTCTTCTTCGATAAACTCGGGCCGTTGGAACTGTTCTCCTGGATCGACTTAACTTCCACTTCCTCCATTCTCGACGATTTTGGATGTCCTGGATAAGGTGGGGATAGGATCATCACATCATCATCTCTATCGGCCTTCTTTTTGCTGTCCTCATTCTCGGGATAGAAGATAGCAAGCTCGGTGCTCCATTCTCACCATTTGCGTGCATTTGCGGGGAGGGGATACGATCCGCCAACAGCGTAGTTAGATTTCTCAACTCTACTTGTGTCTCATTTGTTCGAACTACAAACTGGTCTTGATTTGTCTCTATTGATCGTCTGTTTCATCAATAATTTCGGAGACTCTACTTCTCCAAAGCAGATCTCCAGATCTCTTTTGGTGAGTGGCTAACTCACCCGGTTTCTCAAGTTCGAACGCTTGAAGATTCTTCTTCTCCTAGTTTGTACCGAGGGATTTCTCGGTTAGAGAGAGTTTCTTCCAAGTCTTGGGCGACGGGGTCTGTGTTGTTTTTCTTCGAGGAGCTGGCCATCTTGGCTTATCGTTCTCCTCTTTTTTGACGGGAGAAGGTATTTGAGATTCCTTCGGCCGCTCTTCAGGGCGGAGAGACACGATTTGCGATGGGCGGGTGACTCGTGGGGGCGAGGAGTAGATTTGGTTTTCTTTTTTGTAGGGGCGATTCTCTTAGTAGCCGCAGGGCTTTCTTTTCTTTGGTGGAGAGGAAAGCATTTGTATCTTCAGTGGTGATTCCCCTCACTTGTATCGCCTCTCTTGGCGTAGGCTCTCTTGTGCGCCTGAGAGGTTTGATCTCGAACATCCTCTTGTTTACATGGAACGCCTTTCCATGTCGAAGAGGGACTCCTTTTACCTCCATCAGCCGGCCAATCACCGGTCGTATCCGGGGATCCTCCAAATGCTCCATTCTCCTTGAAGGATTTGTTTCTACATCTCGCGAGTTTGTAGACAAACTCAGCCCGGTTTACTTGCTTTTCTTCAATGATCGCAGCCATGACGATCAATTTTGCTTTGGATAGTTGGTCAAAGCCGCCAAATTTGATGTCTATGCATTTGGAAACTATGTCCAACGGTTTGTGGTAGTCCTCATTAAGCAACCTCTTGTTGGTGTGTAGACCATCTTATCAAGATAGTCGGTCTTGGCTACTTCCTTCCAAGCGGCGAAATCAAGTCTACATCAGCTTCATTGATTTCTCGGTGCTCCTTCCGCTTCGGTATTGAGCGGTGTTACGCCAAATCTTTGGCGAGAGATGATGAACTCCTTCCCGTGACGAGAGGATTTGATCCCTCATCGTGAATTCCGGCGTTCACGTAGAATCGAGCAACCTCTTCCACATAGGTCATCGGAGCTCCATCGTCGAGAAATGGTTTTAGCCCGGACTTTTCGAGCTTTTCAGCAATCTTCTTTATGAGGGCGTCATCGGACCCCTATTTGACCATACCCTTGAAATCCACAGTAGACCCGGTGTGGATTTGCTTCCTGGCTTCGACGAAATCATAAGTTGATGCCATTTTTCAAGTATTTCACGAAAAGAAACTTAGAAGTTGATTTGAAGATTGATAGGGTTTTGAGAGAGTTTTGCCTTTGCTTCTCGAGAGATAAATGAACAATTTTGGTAATATGTGATTTAAACGGACGAAAATGGTTTAAGTATGGTTTCGAAAGGACGTGCGGGTGGTTTTTTGAAATGTGATCGAAATCAACGGCTTAGATTTTGCACGCCGATTAGCATTTAATGTCTCGAATTTAATGCGGCAAAGCATTTATATCCAATCATATGCTTGGTGTGCGCTTTTGTCCATGTACACATCATCATTATCTTGACGTCATTCTTAAAAACATTCCCACTTAGTAAAAACGATGCGTTTTTGTCACTTTGCTCATAAATGACTCAGCTTATCCCTTAGCTGATTTAACTCTTCTTCTCACGGTTCTCATAATGACTCAGCTGTCAGCTAATTCGGTGTAGCTGACTTTCCGATACGACTGATTCATTTAGCTGATTTTGAGAATTCAGCCCTTTTTCCCTTTTTGTGTTTCATTGCCTTTCTTTGAGTCTTCTGAGTGCCAGCTCAGCTCAATTAACCCTAACTCATGCTTGAGTTCTTCAAATCTTGACTCACATAATGGTTTTGTGAATATGTCAGCTAACTGTTTATCAGTTGAAATATATTCCAAGGTGATGTCTTTCTTTTCAACATGATCTCTTATGAAGTGATATCTGACATCGATATGCTTTGTTCTTGAGTGCAACACGAGGATATTGAGTGATTGCAATAGCACTTGTGTTATCACACATGATTGGAATTTCCTTTTCTTCAATTTCATAGTCTCTCGATTCTTTGTCTCATCCATAGGATTTGGGCAACAATTTTGCCCTGCACTATGTATTCTCGTCACCGGTGTAGAGGTGGCTATTGAATTTTGCTTTTTGCTAAACCAGAAATTAGTCTGTTTCCAAGCATTTGACATGTGCACGAGGTGCTCTTCCTGTCTTGAATTCTCAAGAGTGTTTTATCCACTTTTCCTTTTGTGAATCCATTCTCGATTAGGAATTGTGACAAAGTATCATACATGCTCGGGTGCCTGTTTTAATCCATATAGAGCTTTCTTGAGTTTGTATACCTTATCTCCAAGAGTCCGCCGCTCAAATCCTCGGAGGTTGTTCAACATACATTTCTTCTTCCAATAAACCATTTAGGAATGCACTTTTTACATCCATCGATATACAATAAAATTCTTGTGAGTTGCATAGGCAAGAAACATCCTAATAGCTTCCAATCTTGCTACAGGGGCAAATGTTTCATCAAAATCTATCCCTTCTTCTTGGCAATATCCTTTGGCTACTAATCTTGCTTTGTTTCTTACCACGTAACCTTCCTCATTTATCTTGTTTTCGAACACCCATTTAGTGCCAATAACATTTTGATGGGTGGGTCTTTGAACTAACTTCCATACTTTAATTCTTTCAAACCGATCCAGCTCTTCTTGCATAGCTTGAATCCAATGTGTGTCATCCAATGCTTGTGACACATCTTTAGGCTCTATTTGTGAGATAAAGCATGTGAACATGGCTTCTTGTTGAGTTTTGGATCTTATTTTGACACCTTCTCTTATATCTCCAATGACAAGTTCGTGGATGGTCTCTCGGCCATCTTACATCAGGTTGAAGTAAGTTAGCTGGATTCGATCGTCTTGCGGTTGTGTTGCTTTAATCGCCGACTCTCTCGTTATCACTTAGTCGCAGATTTTCCACTGTTTTTGAGACTCAACTATCTCATCTTCATCTCGAGTTTATAATTCGACTTCAACTTCAACATAGGGACTTTTCTCGCATGGTTGGATGATTGACTTATCACCGGTGACTCTTCAATGTCTTCTCCATTTACATTTGGCTCATCGAATACCACATGAATGGATTCTTCTCGCAACCATAGTCCTCTTGTTGAGTACTCAGAGGCTTTGCTTTCAGCTGAGTATCCCAAGAAGATACCTTCATCAGCTTTAGCATCAAAAGCCTTTAGATTATCTTTGCCATTGTTATGGATGAAGCATTTACATCCAAATATTTTAAAATATGCAACATTTGGTTTTCTCCCGTCCAAATCTCATAGGAGTCTTTGTCACCGTCTTTTTATCATGCATCTATTTTGAGTGTAGCATGTGTGTTTATTGCTTGACCCAAAATCCTTTAGGTAGCCCCGTTTTCGCTAACACGGTCCTTGCCGCTTCTTTGAGAGTTCTATTCTTCTTCTCGCAACTCCATTCTCTTTGGGAGTCCTTGCTGCAGATAATTCATGACCAATGCCATTTTCAATACAATATCGAGTTATTATACCATTGACAAACTCGGTTCCACATCACGATCTTATTTTGATAATGGTTTGGCTCTTCTCATTTTGAATCCTCTTCATCAGATGTGGTAGTTTCTAGAGAGTTTCTTTCTTCTTACACATGAATATTGTCCATGTATATCTTGAGTAGTCATCTACTACCACCAAGGTATATTTCTTCCCACTTATCTTTGGTGGTTCAACTGGACCAAATAGATCCATGTGTAGCATATGCAATATTCTTGTTGAAGATGGACATGCCTTTTTCTTTAAATGATGATTTGATTTGTTTTCCTTCGACATGCGTCACATATACTCTCCTTTTTGTATAATCGAGTCCTGGAAGTCCTTCCACAAGATTGCTTCCGCAAGCTTGTTAATTGTTTTGAAATTTAGGTGACTCACCTTCTTGTGCCACATCCAACTTGATTCAAGGTTGTGCTCTTTGCTATGACAGTGTTGGGTGTTCTTTGTTGACCAATCCACGATATACATGTTCTTTTGTCTCGCATCCTTGCAACACAACTTCATTTGTTTTCGTATCCTTGATTTGGCATATACCCATGTTAAATCCAACATTATAACCCTTGTCACGAGTTGGCTAATACTCGCCAGATTGAAATTTAGTCCTTCAACATATGCAACATCGTGATTTCTAATCCATTTTTCTTGATGGATCCAATGCCTCTTATTTCTCCCGGAGCTTCATTTCCTCCAAATATGACTTTTGCTCCTTTAACTTCCTTGAATTTTGACAGATTTTTCTTGTTTCTGTCATATGTCCGGAACAACCACTATCCATGTACCAGGTTCCTTGGCACTCATTCCTTGAACCCGCAAACAAGGAAATTAAGTTTTAGGTACCCATACTTGTCCAGGTCCGAGGGGTTAGTATTGTAAGATGATCCAACCAACCTATAGCCAGATGATTTGGCTCTGGCGGGGTTGCCATCTATCGCTGCCATAATCATAATTAATTTTGGCAAATTGCTTGGGGATTCTAGGTTCATACAAATTGTCTCTTTTGTCGTATGCTGTATATGTTTTAGCAATTGCCTTCTTTGGGTAGTTGTGATGTCTCCGAGTGTAGTGCCTAGGTGCATAAGTGTCTTTGATGAAAGCTCTTATACCTTTGGAATGGCCTTTCTTGAGTTCTAGGCCTTTGTCATTTGGGCTTATATTCCATAGGTCTTTCCGATAGTTTACATCATTCCAATCGGCTTGGCTTGGATATTTTCTACCATTCCCATCAAATGTGTTTCTTTTATAGAACTTCTGGGGTTTTTGGTAGCTCTGTTTCTTCTTTAAAGAGTATTTCATGTTTGGAGTTCTTTGAGGAACTCGGTGAATTTAAATCTCGACTCCTCTCAAAGACACTCAATCGGTCATTTTCATTTTCCTTTATAACCAATGCCGTTTGCTTGTAATTGTGCTTTGGAATAAATGTGTGTGCACCATTTGGAGTTTTGGATTTTTGAGATACTTCATTGCTTGAAGATCCTTTTTCCAAAATCACTTTTGGAGCTTGACATAGCGCAGATGAATTAAATCCTAAGCCCTGTCTTGTCTCCACATTCTCTTTGGCTCATGATAAGATCATCCAATGACTTAGATGCTTTAGTGAATGAGGCAATCACATTTTTGAGGTCATTCTCCTCTTTTCTATGGCATCATCAGCTATTTGACTTAGAGTACTCGGCTCCTTAGTCACCGTGAGTTTTGGCTCTTGAGTAGGCTGTTTTCCTCATTTAGTAGTGTGTGTGAGGATTTAATGTGTTCAAAATATTTCATCATTTTTCCTAATGAATCATAAAGATCAGTGGGTGATGAAGTGTGTGTGTCACGATCACTATCACTAGAATCGGAGTGTGATGAGTCGAGTGTACCTCATCTTCTTGGTCGAGGTTGGTCTTGTTCCTTGGCCATCGACAGATCAATGCTTCTTCTTCGAGTCACTTGAGTAGTCGGTTTCACTACTCTCTCAATCCTATGTCTCTTGACTTGGCTATCTCAAATGATCTCTGCTGACCAACATTGCCTTTTTTTTTCTTGTTTTCTTTCTCTCAAGACTTTCTTTCTTCTTCATTCTGTATTTGTTGACTACAGGATATGGGCAATCAATGGCATAGTGACGGTTGCCTACGGTTCAAAGATAGATATTCAACCTTTTGATCGGCTCTTTCCATTCTTGGATTGTCGGCCCTTTGTTATTCGGCTTTTTGATGATCTGTTCTCTTGGTTGGCCTATCTTCCTTTGACTTGGAGGAGCCGAGTGTCTTCTCGGAGGATTCGCCCTTGCCTCTCTTGTAGTTCTTATTGAAGAACTTGTTGAACCTTTTAACCATCATCGGGCTATTTCCTCCGGTTCAATGACTTCTTTGACCTCGGCTTTCTTGCCATCCTTAACAATTAGAGCAAATTTGTTTTGGGTACAAATTGCTCTCTTCCTGGTCTTTTCTTCTCACTCAAATTCCTAGGCTTTGAGATCCGAGAATAGCTCATGGTTGGATGTCTTTGATAGGTCCATGGAATGTCTTAGTGCCATGACCTTCATTTCCCATTCAATTTTGGGAGACTTTTTAGGATCTTCATACACATTTCTTCTGTATATTCTTTTCAAGAACAGATAGCTCGTTGGTAATTTTTGTGAACCGAGCATCCGGTTGATCCAGGTTCTCTCCTGCGATCATTTTGAAATTCTCAAATTTTTGTACTGTAGCTGATAATTTATTTTCCTTGATTTGCTCGAGCCTTCACAAATCAATGTTAGCTTGTCCTGCATTTCTTTAGCCGTTTTGCATTATTTGACTTTATTGAACATGGCTTTGTCCAAGGTTTTGTAAAGAATATCCTTGGCTACATTGTCCAGGTTGTATCTTTTTTGTCATCATTTGTCCATTCAGCTCTTGGTTTTTCAACCATAGCTGGTCTAGGAGCGACATCCTCTTCACCTTCAGCTGCAGCTCTTCTTACAGATGTGTTCACTTTTAAAATTTGTAGTGGCCCATCCTCTATCACTATCCACATCTCATCATGTAATCTTTGATAGATGAGTCCGCATACGAATTTTCCAATCATCAAATTCTTCAATTGTGAACATAGGGATACGTGTCAAATTTGCTTCCATGATAATAACTTTTGATAATAAAAAGAGTTTTGAAAACTTAAGTACTAAAACAGACTTTGAAAAATTTGGAGATCTAGTTCAAGAACTGGTCGGAAGGCTCAATGAACCAACCACTCGATACAACTTGTGGGTCCCAAGGGGTGCGAGTGTAAGGTTTAGAAGGGGGGTTGAATAAACCTTACAAACTTTTCGATTTAGTCCTTTTTAAAGTTCGAGTTGATACTACACACAATTTGTGTCCTTGGTGGATAGCCAATTTAGTTAATCAAGAGAGTTAGTCACTCAACAAAAGCTCTGATCGAGCCGTTGATAGAATAACTCATTTGTTAAAAGATCGAATTAGCTCTCAAGCAGTTTGTTTTATTGGAAGACTTAACACCCTTGAATTTGGTTTAGTTATGATTTAGTCCTTGGTTTTAGTACTTAGAAATTATCAAGTGGATAGCAAATTTATCGAAGAGTTAAACAGGTTAAAGTGCAAGAATTAAAATCTTTGAAATGTAAATGACACGATAAGTTTTTATAGAGGTTCGAAGATGGGGTAATTATTCTACTCCTCTCTTCTCCAACTCCGGAGGAATCCACTAAGTATTGATCAAGATATGAGTGGTAGCGGTACCCGGATACAAGTCTTGATCACACAATTGACTTGATCCTTTGGGACTCGATCTGGAGATGCCTTGGTCACGGTGGCTTCTCGTGAGACTCGGCTTCTTCACAGGCGGCTGCCTTGCTACTACACTCACTTGCTCAAGCTCTTTGGATTTGATCACGAAGCCCTCCAAAAACTCGAGACCTGGTTTGACCTTGAACTTTCCTACAATCTTCCGCGGAATGTAGACCCCTTTTCTTCAAAAGTTTCCTCTTCAACTGATTGAGGTTATCTTTCCTTCACATGTGAGTGTTGGATTGATTTCCTTCGTAGTGTAGACTTGAGAATTAATCTTGAATGATCTTTGAGAATATTTCGATTCATAGTTCACATGTTAGCTTGAATGTTCGTGGTTCGGTAATCAAGTCCATTCTCGTAGTCATTCCTCGCCTTTTATAGTGATCTTTCAAAAATCGCTGCCCGTTGAAGAGATAGGCTTATTTTTGAAAGTCACTTGTGGTCGCTGGCTTGTCTTGTTGCAGTCTTTGGAGTTGCTACTTCCTCGTATGAATTGTTCTTGACTTTTCGAGTTCGACACGGTGTAGTGCTTCCCATTGGTTTATTCCCCTTGCACACTTCTCGGGACCGAGCACTTCGAGAAAGGTAGCATGGAGGTATTACTTGTTTAAGTAATTCTCTTGATTCGCGGTAACGGATCTCTTTCGATTATCTCGACTTGACCGCATTTCCTTGCTTTCCCAGGTGACTTAAGTCACTTTCAATCATTGGATGACTCTTCGTCACTTCAATTTGAGACTTGGCTATCTTGAGTTGACTTGATGATACTTTACTCGGTGTGTATCTCACCGCACCTTCGATCGAGTTCGTCTTCTCTTCTTTGCCATACTTAGTTGTCTTACAACGGAGTCTTCCTTCTAGTCTCCAAATTGTCTTCTTGCATGTTTAGGCATACTGTTTTAACTCAGCTTGACCAGCCCTATTTGTTACAATGCAGTTTACAACAAAAAAATGGGGTGCCAACTTCCTATTCTAAGTTTTACATGGCATTCATCAAAATCTAAACAATAAATTTCCCAACACTATGATAATGATGATGATGATGAGGAGACGGCCGCACTAGTTCGAAAATTTGCAAAATTTGTGAATAAACATAAAGCAAGAAAACCAAGAGATAATGCTTGTTTTAAATGCGGAAAACCCGGCACTTCATTGCCGATTGCCCAAAACTCGATGAGGAGGAACAAAAAGAAAAAGAAGCCTTTTGCAAAAAGAAGGCTCTAAATGCGGAGGTCAAAACTTGGGATGAACTACTTGAAACAACCGACGAGGAAGATGAAACCGAACATGGTCTTATGGCCATAGATGATGAATAATGAGGTACGCTCTAACTCCTCCACCTCCTCCTTAGTTGATGAATTGCAATGTGATTTTGATTAATTGTAAATTGAATTTCAAAATTTAATTATTAAATATAAGACTTTGAAAAAGGTGCATAAAGAGCTTAAAATTGAAAATGAAAAATTATTTATCTCTTATGAATCTCTTGACAAAGCTCATGCTCTTACTCTTACTAAAGTTCACTCTCTTGAAATCGATAAAGAATTGCTCACCAAAGATCTTGAATGTTTGAAAAATGATGTGCATCGTTTTAACATAAGCACGAATAAAGTTACAAATATTTTAGATGCACAAAGAGGTGAACATTCCAAATTAGGACTTGGTTATAAACCATTTCAAAGTGTTTTTAAGAAAAATAACCAAGGTCCGACATTTGTATGTGCTAGTAGCTCCAATACTCCTACTTGTTTTTATTGTGGCAAAGTTGGACATTATGCTAACAATTGCAAATTGAGAAATAGCTCTAGTCATGTTTCGAGACCCAAAGGTCTCAAGACTAACCCCATGGACCCCAAAATTATAGGGTACCTAAAAGAAATTCTTTTGTAGGTAATAGAGGCCATAACAACAATGGAAGATTCAAAGTGGCTCGTGGACGGCGGATGTTCACGCCATATGACCGGGATGAGAGAACTTTTTACCAACATCAAGCTCCAAGAAGAGGGTATGGTCATGTTCGCAATGGCAAATGAAGAATTCTTGGAAATGGAGAAATTGGTAACTCTTATTTCTCTCTTAGTAATGTTCTTTTAGTAGATGGGCTTAAGTTTAATTTGATAAGTGTTAGCCAACTTTGTGATTCAAATTATGATGTTTCTTTCAATAAAGAAAAATGCCTTATTCTTAAAAACGGTAAAATTATTTGTGAAGCAAATAGAAAAGGCAATCTTTACAAAATTTGTACAAGTGATTTGGTTAGTCAAAATGTTTTTTGTTTGGTCGCCAATAATGATTTTACAAGTTTATGGCATAGGCGACTTGGACATGTTGGATACAAAAGTTTGAAAAATATTTACAAAAACCAACATGTAAAAGGACTACCAAATTGAATTTTGAAAATCTTGGCTTATGTGACACTTGTCAAAAGAACAAATTAGTTAAGAGTAGTTTTAAGCCATAAAATGAAATTTCCACAACCAAACCCCTACAATTGCTTCACCTTGATTTGTATGGGGATATTGGTACGACAAGTCTAAGTGGAAAAATTTTGTAGATATACTTGGGCTCTTTTTCTTACCAATAAAAGCGATCGTTAATGAGTTTGTTAAGTTGTGTAGACTTATTGAGAATGAAAAGGAATATACTATTAAGTCTATTCAAAGTATCGAGGTGGAGAATTTGATGGTGAATTTAGAGTCTTTTGTGAAACCAAGGGATATGCACACAATTTTTCGGCTCCAAGAACACCTCAACAAAATGGAGTAGCCGAAAGGAAAAATTGGACATTACAAGAGATGAGTCGGTCAATGCTCAATGAATTTTCGCTTCCAAAATATTTTTGGGCCGAAGCCATAAGTACCGCTTGCTATGTCATTAATCGGGTTTATATTCGTCCTAAAATGAATAAAACTCCATATGAGCTTTAGAAAGGAAGAACTCCAAATATTAGTTATTTCAAAATATTTGGATGTAAGTGTTTTATTTTGAATACTAAGGATCAATTAGACAAACTTGATCCTAAGGCCGATGAAGGAATATTTATGGGGTATTCAACAAAAAGCAAAGCATATCGGGTTTACAATAAGACTAGTGGGGTTGTTGAAGAATCCATCCATGTCAAATTCAATAAAGCTTCGGGTGTTGAAAGAATACCCAATGATGAAAGTGATGAAGAGGATATTATTGAACCCATTGTTCTAAATGATGCTCAAAATGATCAACCTTCTACATCAAATGATCAACCATCCACTTTAAATGTTCCTCAAGAAGATAGAGGTGATACTTCGGATCTTCCCGTAGCATTGAAATTTAAAGGAGATCACCCAAAAGAACTTATTATTGGTGATCCCCTTGATAAAGTAATGACCCGAAGAAAATTTTTCGAGAAAGCTCTTATTTCTCAAAAAGAGCCTAAAAATGCTAAGGAGGCTATTGAGGATGAGGATTGGTTTTTGGAGATGCAAGAGGAGTTGAATCAATTTGAAAGAAATGATGTATGGGAATTGGTACTTTGTCCTCCATATCAAACTATTATTGGTACGAAATGGGTATTCCGAACAAACTTGATGATCAAGGCAACATTGTTCGAAACAATGCAAGGTTAGTAGCTCAAGGGTATTGTCAAGAAGAAGGTATTGATTATGATGAAACTTTTGCACCGTGAGCACGTTTAGAAGCTATTCGTATTTTACTTGCCTATTCGTGTTATAAAAATTTCAAACTTTACCAAATGGATGTTAAATCCGCTTTCTTAAATGGTTTTATTCAAGAAGAAGTCTATGTAAAACAACCTCCGGGTTTGAAAATTTTTCTAGACCTAATGATGTTTATAAACTTAAAAAGGCCTTGTATGGTTTAAAGCAAGAACCACGTGCATGGTATGATAGACTTAGCTCTTTTCTTTTGCAAAATGGTTTTACAAGAGGTAAAGTTGATACTACTCTCTTTGTTTTTGAAAAAGGGCAAGATTGTTTACTTGTGCAAATTTATGTTGATGATATTATCTTTGGTGCTACTAATGAATCTTTGTGCAAGAAATTTTCTAAGTTAATGCAAGGAGAATTTGAGATAAGTATGATGGGGGAGCTTAACTTCTTCCTTGGGCTTCAAATTAAACAATGCCAAGAAGGTACATACATTTTGCAATCAAAATATACAAAGGAACTTTTGAAAAAGTTCGGCATTGAAGAAGGAAGAACCGTGTCTACCCCTATGGCAACTAATGTCAAAATTGACAAAGATGAAAAAGGCAAGTCCATGGATGAATCAAAATATCGAGGTATGATTGGTAGTTTACTTTATTTAACCGCTAGTATACCGGACATTCTTCATGTCTTATGCTATGTGCTCGTTTTCAAAGCAATCCTAAAGAATCTCATATGAGTGCCGTTAAAAGAATTTTTCGATATTTGAAAGGCACTTTATTCAATATGGTCTGTTTTATCAGAAGAATCAAATTTTTTCTCTTAAAGGTTATAGTGATTCGGATTATGCGGGAAATATAGATGATCGGAAAAGTACTTCCGGATCATGTCAATTTTTAGGTGATTGACTAGTTTCTTGGTTTTCAAAGAAGCAAAATTGTGTTTCACTTTCAACAGTCGAAGCCGAATATATTTCCACAGCTTTTTGTTGTACTCAACTTCTTTGGATGAAACAAACCTTAGCGGATTACAAATGCTCTTTTGAAAATATTCCTATCTTTTGTGATAATATATCCACTATTAATATTGCTCAAAACCCGGTTCATCATAACCGTATTAAACATATTGAGATTCGACATCATTTTCTAAGGGATTGTGTTTCTAAACAAAAAATTGAGATATCTTTTGTACCATCTCAAGATCAATTGGCGGACATTTTTACAAAACCGCTATCTTCCGAGACTTTTGCGTCAATATGAGCTCGGTTAGGCATAATGCATGTTGAATGAGGTTTACGTTTGCATTTTGCATGTTTTAAAACTTAGGGGCAAAAAATCAGATTTTTGGTTGAAAATTCGGATTTTGAAAAATGGGCAAGATAGTGGGCTGATTGGGTTGAGGGCAACCGTCGCCTCAACGATGACCGGTCGCCCATACCTTTTTTATGGATTAAAACCGTTATGTTTCATTACTTAGTCATTTTAACCCATTTTTGCCATTTTCGTCCCCTTCGCCAAATTCACACAAATTTCACTCAAAATTTGTTTTCTTGCATACATTGCATATCTTGGACTTAATGTAGCTCGTCTATCATCATTATTGCTCATTTTTACCGATTGAATGGTAAGAATTATACTTCCTTTGCTCAATTGGGTTGAACCATTGAGTTTTTGGCTTCCTTGTAAATTTCTTGATGAAATTGTCATATGATCATGATGAGCTGATTTATTATGTTGTATTGTATTGTATTTGGTATGATTTGGTGATGAAATTTTTTAGCTTGATTCATTTACAAGGGCTTTATACAACTTCTTTTATTTTTTACGCCCACAAAGTGTTCGATGAAATGTCACAATAAAAATTTCAACTTCTACATGACTCTCTTGCTTTCAAAAGTCTTAAATACTTATTAAGATCATGTCTTGGCAAACAAAACGAGCTTATGGATTTTTCATTATACATTTCTCCTATTTCTTCGGATTCTAAGCCTATTTTTTCAATGGTTGATAAAACGTATCTTTGGCGCACTTTGATATAATTGTATGATGTTTTTATCATCCTAACATTCTTTTTGATAATTCCAAAGGGGAGAAACAGAAATTGGCTCGTTAGCTCAAAGAAGCTAATATAAGCTTGATATAAAAGTTATAAGCTAGCTTCTTATACCTAGTCCATTGCCAAATATACCAGTCCATTGTATTTTGACAGGGGGGAGCTTCTTAGCTCATGATGTTTTTGTGTATCTTGTAATAGCTTGTAATAGTTTGTGCTTCTAGCTTATGCAATACTTTATTGTTGTGCTTATTGATAGGGGGAGCTATTTATAAAACGTTTTTAAACGGATAGTCTTCTCATAAAACCGAAAATTGTTTTGTTTTCAAAATTGTCCTCGTGAAAATTGTTTTGGTTTGTAATCATCAAAAAGGGGAGTTTGTTAGATAAATGTTTTTATCATGATTTTGATGATTTCGTTCAAATGAGTTTTTAAACCAAAACAATGTCCCTAAATGTTGTCTAAATACTTCCGATCGATTTAAAATGTTTTTACTATTTTTCGGAGTATTTCTTGGAGTTTATTTTCGATAAAAAATTGGACAACACTTTTGTTTCAGCTCGACCGGTCGCCCTATAGGGCAACTTGTACCTGAGTTGAGTTTTGAAACAGAAAAAGGGACGTATGAGAAAACAGGAAGGGCGACCAGTCGACCGGTAGGGGCGACCGGTCGACCCCTGGGTGACCGGTACCTGGGAGCCCCCCTCAAGGTGCAGTCTTCTCTGTTTCGTATTTTTGAACACCCCAACCGATCAACATCAAGGGCGACCGGTCGAACCCCCCTCCGACCGGTCCCCCTGTGTAAAAATCACAGCAAACTCATTGCAAACTTATCTCTGCGCGACCGATCGAACCCCTGTTTTATCAGCAAACTATCCGTTGCATTTTCAGACAACTTTTCCCTAATTTGTGGGATTGATTTCTAACAGCTATAATCTTGATTTTAAATGGTTTCTTTTGCAGCAAATCACTCCCCAATGAGGAGCCAATGTCTGGAAATCAAAGCCAAGACCTCTCCTATAAATAGAGGCTTCATTCAAGCAACAAGATACAACACATTACACAAGCAAAGAACATACGAGCAAACACTTTCATATATCTTGTTGTATTAGCCTAAGCACTTTCACTTGAACACATTTGAGGTCTAGGCTTTCAATTCTTGATTACACTTGTACTCATATTGTATTATCCATTATTAAGTTGTAATCTTGATTTTGGTCATCATTCAACACAAGACATCCTTGTGAGTATTCTTGTGGTAAGAATACACTTGGGTGATCTAGGTGATAGGTGTTTGGAGAGTGTGGTGCTCTTCAAATGTGGTGAAGGAAGATTGTAGTAATCTCCTTGAAGGTGTTAAAGAGGGTTGTGGTAATCCTCAAGGTGTTGTATTATTAATTTTGGTAATTAATAAAATCTTTTTTTCTTTTTGAAATCCATCCCGATATAATGGGGTGGTAGAGGATTAGGCCCCAGGTGGGTTGAACCTCTATAAATCGAAGTGTGTTGTTTATTTTCCGCATTTAGCTTTCGTCTTTGCTTGATTATCCAAAAAAGGGGGCAAAATCAAAACCGAGATAATCTATTCACCCTCGCTCTAGATTATCGCACTCCACTTGGACTAACAATTATGGGGATTATATTGCTCGTTTATCATCATCATTGCTCGTCTTTACCGATTGAATGGTAAGAATTCTACTTCCTTTGCTCAATTGTGTTGAACCCTTGAGAAAATGCTTCTACTTGATATATTGATGGAATTCTTATATAATTGTGTTGTGAATGATGATCGTTGATGAATGATATTTGTAAAAATGATTTTGGTGATGAAATACTTGGCTTGATTATATTTACAAGGGCTATATATATTTTCTTCTATTTTTGACGCTCGCCAAGTGTTCGATAAAATGTTTCAATGAAAAATTCATCACCTACATGATTCTCTCGATTTCAAAAGTCTTGTATATTTATAGAGATCATGTTTTGCAAATCAAATGAGTTTTTACAAGCTTCTACAAGTCATTTAATCGACTTTTACCTCCTATTTGGCTTATGAGCTTCAATGTTCAAATAGCTCGATAAATCGGTTACATTGCGCACTTTGATATGGATATATGATGTTTTTATCGTGCTAACATTCTTTTTGACGATTCCAAAGGGGAGAAATAGGTTATAATCTTATTAGCTCAAAGAATCTAAAATAAGCTCGAGAAAGAAGCTATAAGTTGTAGCTATTAAAAGCCATAAGTTGTGGATTATAAGTAGTCCATTTGATGTATTATGGACTCATATTCATGTATAATGATGTTTTTTGACAGGGGGAGCTTATATGCTCTTGATGCTTAAGCTCAATATGCTGAGCTTTTAGATTGTTGTTGATTGATTCTTATTACTCTTGTTGTGCATGTTGATAGGGAGAGCTTTTGCAAAAATATTTTTGAAAATCTATACTCCCATCCTTATTGTTATAATGCGTGGAATGATGATATCCTTGTGAGTGTTCTTGTGGTAAGAACACACTTGGATGATCTAGGTGATAGGTGCAAGAAGATTGTGGTGATCTTCTTATTGAGGTGTTGAAGAATTTGGTATTCTTCAAGGTTGAAGATTGTGGTAATCTTCACAAGGTGCCGTTGGAGATTGTGGTAATCTTCAAGAGAGATTGTGGTAATCTCAAAGGTGGTGTTGTAGAAGAGTGTGGTACTCTTCAAGGTGATGTTGTAAGGTGTTGTATTAATTTTGGTAATTAATAAAATCTTTTTTTTTTTGAAATCCATCCCGGATATCTTTGGGGTGGTAGAGGATTAGGCCCAGGTGGGTTGAACCTCTATAAATCGACGCGTGTTGTTTATTTCCCGCACCTTTATTATTGTCTTGGCTTGTTTTGTTCGAAAAAGAGGGTAAAATTGAAAAGATGGAGATAATCTATTCAACCCTCTAGATTATCGTAGCCGCTTGGACTTACATGAACATCACATTGACAAGTCTCTGGTAGGTGGCTCCCGCATTTTTGAGCCCGAATGGCATGACCTTGTAACAGTAGACCCCGGTATCTATTACAAACAAGGTATTTGCTCTATCGTCCTCGACCATTGATATCTGATGATACCCCTGGTACACATCCATCATGCTTAGCAATACGCACTGGTGGTCGAATCCACCAACAAAAGTCAATGCGAGGGAGGGGGGTATGAGTCTTTAGGATAAGCTTTGTTCAAATCCATAAAGTCGGTAAACATCCTCCATCTTTCGTCTATTTTAGGTACGATCACGACATTAGAGAGCCAATCCATGAACTGCACCTCAACAATGTACCCCGCCTAGAGCAGCTTGCTGACCTCGGCTTCTATTATTTTGTTCATTTTCACCCCAAAATTTCTCTTCTTCTGCTTTACCGGCTTTACAGTGGGATCAATATTAAGGTAATGAACAATGACTTCCGGGTCTATTCCCTCCAGGTTCGCTGGTTCCTAGGCAAACACATCGTAATTCTTTTTCAGAAATTCAATCATCATGAGTTCTTGGGTCCAAGTCATCTGCGACCCGATCTCGTTGTTTTTGCTAGGTCTCTCGAGTCCAGCTGAACCACGAGGTACTCTTCCACCGCCTCCATTCTATAATCCTCCGATTTGGACTTCTTGCTCGAGCTCGACTCCCCCAAGCATACTTGCCTCACGGGTTTCGGGGTGGCCCTCTTTACTTCGCTTTTTTTCAAAGATAAATTATAGCATTCCCTAGCCATTTGTTGGTTTCCCCGGACTTCTCCCACTGCAAACTTCGTCGGGAATTTCATTTTTAGATGGTAAATAGACACCACAGCTTGGAATAGGTTCAGCCCGGGTCTTCCCAATATTATATTGTAGGCAAAAGGCGCTCCACCACCGTGATACTTAATCATGAAAGTTTTTCTACATGGCTCTTCACCCGCAGAGAGGTGGGTAAATCGATTGTACCTAGGGGTACGACCTTATTACCCCCAAACCCCATAAGAGGGGTCCCCACCAGCTTGATTGATGTTATCCCAAGATCCATCTTCCTTAGCACGCTCAGGGATATAACATCCATTGAGCTGCCACTATCAACCAAGACCTTTTGCACGGTGAAATTTGCCATATCCATCGTAATAACCATGGGGTCATTATGCTCCAGGTCCAATCCTTGAAGATTGTCATCGTCAAATGTGATCAAGGGACCCGGATCGTGTTGACCGATGACCTCTCGTGCCTCCGCTTGTAAGCTCTTGCCTAACTCTTTCGAGCTCTCTGTGAATCCCCCTTAGTTGGCCCCCTAGCTATCACGTGTATTACCCCCTTCCGAGGTAAATTATCTTGCCCATGAGGTGTGCCTGATCTACGGGTCTCTTTCCTTTGTCGGGACCCTGCCTATTACGCTCTTGTGACCTACTGCGGGACCTCCTCGTCGGGTCTTACTTATGAACTGGTTCACCTTGTGCCCTAAAGTGCTGGAGGTACCCTTGTTGGATGAGCCTCTCAATCTCATCTTTCAACCGAAACAATCCTCGTGGTCATGCCCATGGTCTTTATGGAAGTAGCAATATTTATCCGAGTTCCGCCTATTTGGAGTGGATCTCATTTTCTTTGGCCACCTCACCAACCTTGAGTTCTCAATGGCCATCAAGGCGCGCAACCTAGGACCGTTCAAAGGGGTGTAGTTTTGGAATTTTGGTCCGTCTAACTTTGGTGGATCTCTGTCACGATTTTTTCAGACCGTCGCTCGGCCGGCTCCTTGGTCTCTCTCTTGTCCTTGGTTGTCGCATTCTCGGTACCACTCGCGATCTTTCAGGGAGTTTATCTCCTCCTCATGTATGTATCTTTGTGCCATCTCCATCAAGCCTTCGACATTGCCCGTGGGGTCTTGGGCTAATGGTGATGCGAAAAGTCCCTTTTTCAGAGCGTGAATCATGATACTGATCATCAATTCTTAGTTTATCAACCTCCAAGACCTCATTGTTGAACCGATTAATGAAGTCTCAAAGAGGCTCTTCCTCCCCCTGCCGAATAGTAAAGATGTATGTGGCCGATCTCTTAGCCTTCTTCTTGCTGGCAAAATGAAAAAGGAATTTCCTCACCAATTGCTCATAAGACACCACGGTACTCGGCAGTAGGCTCGTGAACCACTCTTGCGCTCGACCCGACAACATAGTGATAAAATGCCATTAATAGCATCTGATTGCCTGTATAGCTGCATCATGTGTTCAAATGCCATTAGGTGTTCCTGGGGGTCCCTGCTTCCATCATATCGAGGTAGGTTTGGGAGCTTGAAATTCAGGGTCACTACGTCAACCAAGATCTCTTCACAAAGAGGAGACCCTCTCTTTTGTAGAGCGAACGTAACTTTCCCCCTTATCTTCATCTCCTCCAACTTCTTAGTGGCGAGTTCAATTTGCTCACTAAGCTTCTGCAAGTTATCGCCTAATGGTACTCGCGTCATGGGCACCCCCAACCCTTCGACCACTAATCCCACTTTCTCAGGGGACCGGGGTCTTGAAGGAGGCCCAGGAGGGGTCCTACTCTCAGCTTCGTCCTCTTGCTCAAGACCTCCTGAGATACCCCTCTTACCCAAGCGCTTATGACCATCATTATTCTTAACTGCACCGTCATGGGGTTGGGGTCGGGCAACCCTTCTCCCTGTCTCTCTCCTTCGCGAGCCGCTAACTTCTTTTCCATGACCAGCTTCTCAAAGTCTTCCTTCCTCATAGAGATCATCTGGTCGGGGTCTTTCCTCCCCATATCCAGGAGGATGCGGGATAGATTGAGACGAAGAGAACTCCGGATGTAGCACCTCTTTATCCTTCCCGAGGTCTCTAACACCCCCTTTGAACATGTTTCAATGGGGTCTCCATCCTTCCGCACCTCCTTTCGAGTTAAAGGGGAAAAGAAGTTTCCCACAGACGGGCGCTAACTAATTTAGATCGGTGAGATACCTTCGTGTCGCGGACTTTTGGGTAACCGAGTTCGAGTTCTTAAGTGACCCGAAATAGATGAAAACACGTCAGGCTACCTAGGGAGGTGGTCCGGCTAAGACCCTTCGATGCCTAAATCGGATCGAGTTCCCGAGATACGAGGATATGAAGACAAGAAATGTAAAGTAAGGAGTAAAAGTGGCGTAATGAATAGTTACCATCAAATTCTTCAGAGCATGGTATTTATAGATATCCTTGGCTAATGTGGTTGCGCAAGTGTCATCATCTCGAAGGGTGGAGTTGTACTATGTTGTCGGGAGACCAATGGTCCACTTTTTCGGGGTTAGGCCCATTCACCCAAACCGAAGCCTGGATACGGGGCTCCAGTGCCCTATTTCAAGATCTCATTTGTGTAGCTTTAAGATCTCACCGCTTATCATTGTTCACTTGGCTTTATACCAATTATTTGGGCTTCCTAGACTTGAGTTTTGTGTTGTTTTGAGTATTTTGAGTCATTTGAGTAGCCAAGCCATGTTGAGTGTTCACTTGGTTTTATACCATTGATTTGGGCTTCCTAGACTTGAGTTTTGTGTTGTTTTTGAGTAGTTTGAGTCATTTGAGTAGCCAAGCCATGTTGAGAGCCAATTATATTGAGTTTATAGTCATAATAATGAATCGTGTATCAAAATAAGTACAAACGAGCAAACAACGAGAGATTGATTTGAAGAAACGCCCAAACGCTGCCTCAAATTTCTATCACCGCAGCGTTCGTATTTTGGCCATAACTCTCTCTACAAAATTGATATTGATATGATTTTAAGTGGTTATGGAAAGCTAAGAGATAGAGCTACAACTTTAATGAAGGGCTCAAAATCAAATTGAGAATGTATTGGCGCTAAAAGCAAAATGGCTGCAGCTTACCGTCATCTAACGTAATAAGGCCTGCAGACAGGCTTTTCACCCCCAAAATTAAAGTTGGGCGCCGCACTTCCGGGCGGAATTTTCTATGTTCCTCCACCTTTTTCTTGAACTTTTGAGGGCTATAAAGGAAGATGGGAGCCTTGATCTAGGGTATGAAGGAAAGGTCAGGGAATACAACCAATAACACAAGAAATACATCAACTTCATAAATGAAGAACCAAGGGAAGAATCGGGTCGAATCGAAGCTTAAGGATTGAAGATCAATCGAGAGATTATCCATTTCCCTAAGTTTTCTCTTTCTTTGTTCTTTAATCTTTCATTTTAGCTTGTCATGAATATGAACAATTTGTCTATGGGTTGTTTATTTGTAATGAGTAGCTAAATTTCTTGTGATTTAGGGTTTTGGAAGTAGATTAATTGAACTCTTGTTGAATGTTTTAATCTTAATTGAAGTTATTGTCTTGAAGCCTATTTGAGTACTTTGTTCTTATTCTTGTTTTATCATTTGGCCAATGATTTAGCATGTTTGATATATTGATTCATAATTCGAGAGATGAGTTTCAATATTAGATCTTGAGTACTTGACATGAATATTTGTATAATCGAGAGGTTTGTGAATATTTGTGAGGATATATGATCTTTGTGCAATTGGGAGTTGTGTATCTTATGTTGGGTAGAGATGCTAGCATAGATATTTCAATCTACACTTTATATACATCTCGAGAGGGAGGATAAAATACCGTTGTGATCGTCTTATAGGTGTAGTGATAATAACTTTGACTTTGATTAAATCGACAACAAGAGGAATATTAATTGAAACCATAACCCGGAATCCATTTCATTCCCTTGATAATTCCACTATTCTTAGTATCTTGTGTTTTTGTGGTTAATCTTGTCTTTACTTCTACAACAATTATCAAATTTCGATCGTCTAAATAAAAATAAGACTATTTTAGTACAATACTTAGCGCATAAATTTATTAGTCTTCGTTGATACGACCTTGCTTACCCTATTCTATAAACTACACCGTACACTTGCGGTGAAGCTAAAAATAAGGCGAACAAGTTTTTGGCGCCGTGTCGACTAATACAATTTTTGGTGCTAATATGGCGATAGATAGAATTATTCTTAATTTAGACATTTTTTTATTTTATTTCTTTTTCTTTTGTAAATTCTACTTCTACAATGCTTGATTTGTTTCTTTGAATTGGTATAGGTGCACCGTTCGGATGGAAGAAGTCAATTATTTCAATAATCGGAATTTCTACGCTTATTGAATAATCCTACTCCTACACACTATTGTTGATTGGAGAAATTACGAAGATTTTTCATATGCTAATACGGAGAATGTGATTCCACCACCATCAAGCTTCAATGTAATAAATGGGTTTACCGATGCAGAGGCAAAACCATCTTTGGAAGACGCCTCATTTCATTCATGAATCAAACGACTTCATTCATGAGTCAAATAAATTTATTCATGAGGAAAATGAGAAATAGCTTTACCAAGAACGAAGCAAAGATGGACAAGATGAAGTTGCAATTGACACAATTGGCCAATACTATGGATTCACAATTGAAAAATCTCGAGACTCAAATGGGCCAATTAGTTACTATTGTTGGTGGGCAACAAAAAAGAGCCGCTTTTTGAGCACCACCGAGAAGTCAACTCAAAGGAACAATATAGTGTCATTCATCGAAGGAATGATACCGAATACGAGGAGTTGAAGATCCTGGGAAGAGCAAGAAAGTTCGTAACCACACACATTGTATGTTTATGCACGGTCAAATAGTATGTGGCGCCGGGGTAAAAGGAACAAAAACAGACAAGGAACACACAACCCAAGCGTACGAATGAGCAGTTCGGCGAGATATTATAAGAGTTGTTGTTCGAACGATAAAAACATTGATCATACGTACGCAAACGAACAACATACACGTAAACCGATCAAGATATTCCTACGGACTCAAATCCTTGCTTGGACACCCCAAGTATGCATTATTAGGTGCAAGTAATGCAAATATGGCACTTGACCATGACCCAAAGCAGCTAATATATGCATTCAAAGAGAGGCACCAATTCATACGTCGAGCTATAGACGGTAAATCTAGCGCTTGTGGGAGGCAACCCAATGGTAAATTCACATTTTTCTTTCTTGAAATTCTATTTTTTCCCTTGTTTGGATATAATTTCATTCAAGTTGGGGGAGAGTTAGTATTTTGATTTGAAATGTGTGAGTATTTTGATTTGAAGTGTTTAAAAAAAAAAAAATGCATTTGTTTGTGTGTTTTCATATAGTTGCATGTAGAGCATTTTAAGTTGCATTTGCATTAGTAGCATGTTTACAGTTTTAGCATGTTTATTGCTTTCATAGATTTTAGGGAGTGAGTTAATCTCTTGATTGTAACTTGTGATTGATTTTGAAAATTTTTTATTGTTTGGATTGAGTGTTGAGCATGAGTTGATTGAGCCATGAATAGATAACATTGAGCATGTTAAGATGGAAAACTTGGTTTGATGCTTTGAATTACATATTTACAAGCCTGTGAGCTTTTGAGCCTTTACTGCTTTCATCATATGCAGTCTTGTTTGTGATAAGAGTGTATCATTCATGTTGTTAGAATTCTATAACTTGCTCGTATCTCTATCAAAGTCACATGTTGTTTGCGAATTCAGAAAATGATTAAGGCCATTTTTGTTAGCTCTTCAAGCCTTTTGCTTACCTAATGATGTTGAAATCCCTAGTTAGCCAACTTGAGCCTATTGCTTAATTGTTGATAGCCACAATTCAAGACTTAACTTGATATATTTGTTACCCTACACTTGAGCGTATAACATTTTGAGTAAAGGGATTAAATGAGGTTGAATGGGTGAAATCAAAATTTTAGAAGATAATGTTAGAGTTGGTTAATGGTAACAAAAGAGAAAGAAAAAGGAGATATGAAATGTTGAAAACTCATATAAGAGTCCAAAAAAAATGTTCGATGAATGAGTTTTCTTTGAATGAACTTGGAGGTTAAGAATTGTAATGTGAATGGTTGAGTTTCCAAAATAAAGGGGATGGAGATAAGAAGAGTTGGTGAAAATGAGAGGTAATTTGAGTAGCATATTGAGCTTTAATGTAGATGAATTATATGCTCACTGGTCTATATGCTCGAGTTTGAGTCACTCTATCCATATTTCCTTCCCCAACCAAAGAGTCTTCATTACAACCAAAGGAAAAAGTCCTTTTTGATTCACAATTTTGCATACATCCTAGTGGCGGAGATATGAGACGATTTGTAAGCCTATGGTAATTCCGCAATATTGAATTGAATTGAGCGTAAACACGTCCTATATTCATTCGAGATGAGAGTATACACTTGATCTTTGTGAGGTGTAATTCTTAGCATTTACCATGGTTTCTTTAATATGTGCTCTATGTTAGATGTTTGAGTGCTTGGTTAATTCATTGCTTGATACCTACGATGAACAATACAAAATTTTATGGAGTTGTTGTGCTTCTACTTTTCATTACTCCCAGTCATGTTTTGTCTTGTTTTTAAAATTGTTCACCGGGACGCCAACAGTTTAAGTTTGGGGGTATTTGTTCACTTGGTTTTATACCATTGATTTGGGCTTCCTAGACTTGAGTTTTTGTGTTTTTTTAGTATTTTGAGTCATTTGAGTAGCCAAGCCATATTGAGAGCCCATTATATTGAGTTTATAGTCATAATAATGAATCGTATCAAAAGAAGTACAAACGAGCAAACAACGAGAGATTGATTTGAAGAAATGTCCAAACGCGTCTGAAATTTCCATAATGGCAGTGTTTCGTATTTTGGCCATAACTCTCTACAAAATTGATATTGATATGATTCAAGTGGCTATGGAAAGCTAAGAGATAGGGATACAACTTTGAATAAGGTCTCAAAAGCAAATTCCAACATTTGGTGGGTGGAAAAGCTCGGCGGGAGCCGCAGCCGCCCGATACAGTGGTCGCCGCCGTATGAATTTCAAGTGGGCGCCGCAGTTGTCCGGGCGGATCATTTGTGGGAAATTGTTGAGCCGCAGTCGCCCGGGCGGAAATTCTATGTTCCTCCACCTTTTTATTGAACTTTTGAGGGGCTATAAATACATACATGGGAGCTTGATCTAGGGTAGGAAGGAAAGGTTGGGAATACACCCAAGAACACAAGAATACATCAACTTCATAAATGAAGAACCAAGGGAAGAATCGGGTCGAATCGAAGCTTGAGGATTGAAGATCAATCGAGAGATTATCCATTTCCTAAGTTTTCTCATTATTTGTGCTTTAATCTTTCATTTTAGCTTGTCATGAATATGAACAATTTGTCTATGGGTTGTTTATTTGTAATGAGTAGCTAAACTTCTTGTGATTTCCGGGTTTTGGAAGTAGAGATTAATTGAACTCTTGTTGAATGTTTTAATCTTAATCAAGTTATTGTCTTGAAGCCTATTTGAGTACTTTGTTCTTATTCTTGTTTTATCATTTGGCCAATGATTTATCATGTTTGATATATTGATTCATAATTCGAGAGATGAGTTTCAATATTAGATCTTGAGTACTTGACATGAATATTTTCATAATCGAGAGGTTTGTGAATATTTGTGAGGATATATGATCTTTTGTGCAATTGGGAGTTGTGTATCTTATGTTGGGTAGAGATGCTAGCATAGATATTTCAATCTACACTTTATATACATCTCGAGAGGGAGGATAAAATACCGTTGTGATCGCCTTATAGGTGTAGTGATAATAACTTTGACTTTGATTAAATCGGACAACAAGAGGAATATTAATTGAAACCATAACCCGGGAATCCATTTCATTCCCTTGATAATTCCACTATTCTTAGTATCTTGTGTTTTTGTGGTTAATCTTGTCTTTACTTCTACAACAATTATCAAATTTCGATCGTCTAAATAAAAATAAGACTATCTTAGTACAATACGTAGTGCATAAATTTATTAGTCTTCGTGAATACGATCTTGCTTACCCTATTCTATAAACTACACCGTACACTTTGGTGAAGCTAAAAATAAGGCGAACAATCATATATATATATATATATATATATATATAGAATAGGATCAAATGAGTCCAAGGTTCCTAGGTAAGAACGTAGGGACAATTCTGGACTGTTGATCTATTATTCAGATGGTTAAGATTTTTCCTTTTTTTTATTTGGGCGTTTTTTTTTTTAACAAATGTAGAGGGTATTGGAGTAATTTTATATATAATTAGATTTAAGCAAATATTTATTTTAGGTAATATTCCTAATTTTTAGGAATAAACATATATATCCATATCTTTCCCTAAAACTATTCCCCCACAAACCCATTGTCGTAAACACCTCTTTATTAGAATTAGAAGAACCCATCTTAACAGACGGTTCTTTCTTCTTCACAATCTTCTTCTTCTTCACAATCTCAACACACGGTCCTTTCTTCTTCCCTGAATCATCTTCTCTTCACATACACAATCCTTGCAACTGATTTTTTAGAGGTATGTGTTTTGTTTTCTTTAATTTGTTTTCGATTTTAACCTAGGGTTTTTGTAAATTTTATTTTAATTTATTTTTGAGATTGTGGGTTGTCTTGTAATGAATGCCTAATCATCTAATTAAATTTGAAATATCCAATTTTATGACCCATTTAGTTTGATTAATTAGAATCAATTTTAGAATTTACCACATTCATAAGATTATCTCACCACCGAACAATGGTTTTTTTTGTCAAAGATGAATTTCTTGTTTTTCATAAGTTATATATTTATGTGTGTGGAAGATGATGAGAAATTACAAAAAGAATGCCCAAAATCGCTTTGTGCGGATTATGGTCAAAGAAGTTATTTTTGTAGGTTGTCGAAATATATTTATGTGTGTGGAAGATGATGCCAAAATTGGTTTTTGCGGGTTGCCGATATTCTCTCACCACCGAACTGTGGGTTGCGGGTCAATGAAGTTGGGATTGCTTTTTTATAGATAATTCATGCTTTTATAGCACATTGATTTTGCTTTCATGGTACATAGTTCATGTGGTTGCTTATTTGGAATAATATTGCTTCAGGGTTCTATTTTTATGCTTCAGTAGTTATTTTTTTATGCTCCTGTGGTTCTGTTTTTATGAAATATTTTGCTTACATGGTTCTGTTTTTATGCATATTTGGTTAGTAACTGAGTAAAACAGAGATAAAAATATTTTGCTTTCATTGTTCTTATATTTTGATGGCTAGTATATATTTTGATATTTGTGCGTTCTTAATTTTTTTGCTTTCATGGTTCTTAGTAGATTTTGGATTCTATCATAATATAATTTTTTTGCATGATCTTGATGTCTCATTGTGTATATTAGTGGATTGCTTTCTTAGTACTTTTTTATGCTTCGATAGTACATGTTTATCGCTTTTATTATGTATTTGATGATCGGTGTTTTTTTATATGTTTATTTGTTTTTTTGGGTATATGAAGTTGTTTGGAGGATGTTTATTCCTTGTTGTGTTTTTCTCAATTTTATATGGGGTTGCTTATATGAAGTTTGATTGGCTTCTTAGCAATATAATTATGCAATGATGGTACATGACTTTTGATTTCATGGTATATTTTGATATTTTGTGCATTTTTTATTTTTTTCTGGTTTTTCGTGTGTTTTTAAAATCGTTAATTGGAATGGCGAAAGGTAGCGGGAAAAGGAAGATTGTGTCTAGCAAATGAGGAACACGAGGGGGATTATAGTGATGTTGGTAGGGATAAGTCTTTTTATTATATACAAATATCGGTCCTTTAACAATATATGAAGTTGTGATTGCTTCTTTATTAATAAATTTATGCTTTTATAGTACTTTTTTTTTACTTTCATGGTACATAGTATATGCTTTGCTTTTTTGGAATAGTTATTGCTTCAGTAGTACTGTTTTTATGCTTTTATAAGCCAAAGAAGCAAAATTAATATGATTAAAAAGCAGTTTTGTAAAACTGAAGTAGCAACTTAAAAATATTGATGAATAAAATTAGTTAGCAATTAAAAATTATCAATAAAACAAAAATCAATACTAACGAAGCAAAAAGTCATTGATATCGTTGCTATGGTTTATAAAGTTGCAATGAATTATGAAGTTGCAATGAATTAAAGCAAATATAGATGAAGCAAAAAAACAATAGTAAAGAAGCAGAAAATCATTACTATCGTTGCAAAAAACCAATACTAAGGAAGCATAAAATCATTACTATCGTTTTGGATGAAGAACTAGGTGAGAGAAATCACAAATCTTTTCCATATCCAAAATTGTAATCCCATAAATAAAATCAAGCATTTTTTGGGGTTTGACTTTTATTACCTTAATGAATAACTAACGAAGCAAAAAATCATTACTATCGTTGCAAAAAACCAATACTAAGGAAGCAGAAAATCATTACTCCGTGAATGGCTAGAGGTGAGAGAAATCACAAATCTTTTTCATATCCAAAATTGTAACCGCCCATAAATAAAATCAGCTTTTTTGGTTTTGACTATTATACCCTTAATGAATAATATTTATGGGAAAAATAGAGTAAAAATTGATTTAAGATGAGCCATAGATTGAAAGAATACAATGGATAGGATTTGATAATGGAGGAGAACAAGTGATGAATTTGTCTTTTCACACTAAGGCATCAAAAGATAGTTCGGTGGCGTACACACCTCAACAAAATGGAGTGGCGGAGCGAATGAAAAATTGTTAGAAAGGACAAGAGCAATGTTGAGAATCGCAAGTCTATCCAAAAACCTTTGTTATGTGATTATTCCGCCATCAATCTGCGATTGATCTCAAAACGCCCATGGAGATGTGGTAAGTCAAATTACTACATACTTTTGGAAGTCCTCGGTATGCGTGATGTACAATGACCAAGAAAGAAAAACCCAAAGTCGAAAATGTATTTATCAAAAATATATGTGGGATCCCACTAAAATCACAGAGATGTGATATTTAAACTGCAAGACAAGGGAGAAAGCAACACATTAAAAGAGAACCAGGGAGACTATCAATCTTTAGTGGAAAATAATCTGCAGAATGAAGATTCGAAATCTTAAAAGTTCTAGAGCAACAAGAATAAGTTGTAGTCCGATGTTTCAACTCATGAGAAATCTTGGCAAAATGTTATGGAGAGCAATGTTGCATCTTTGTCTTTTAACGGATGATGGAGAGCCATCAACTTTCCATGAAGCTACAAAAAATGCATCAATGGATTTGACAAAGAATGCATGAAAAATTGAAGCTCTCCACAAGAATCAAACTTGAAACTAGTATTATTACGGCGAAAAGCTATTGGTAATAAATGGGTCTACAAGATCAAGCGGGATTAGAGCAAAGAGCAAGATTGGTGGTGAAAGGATATGCTCGAAAGAGGCATTCGATTTCAATGAGATATTTTCCTTGGTTCGACTCAGACGGTGAGGGTAGTTCGGCTATGTGTGCTACTATTGACTTATTTGTAAAAACCGCATTTCTTCATGGAGAACTTGAAGAAGAAATTTATATGCTTCAACCGAAGGTTTTCTTTGAAAGAGGCAAAAGAGAACTTGGTTTGCAGGTTGAACAAATCTTTTACGGTCTCAAACAAAGGCCGAGGTGTTGGTACAAGAGATTTGATTCCTTCATAATGAGCCTTGAATACAACAGACTTAGTTTACCATTGTGCGTACTACAAAAAGGTTTGATGATAATGATTTTATTATTTTTGTTGTATGTGGATGATATGTTGATGGCAGCCCCAATAAAAATCGGATCCAAGAAATGAAGGCACGATTGGCTAGGAGTTTGATATGAAGGACTTGGGCAAAAACAAGATTCTAGGGATGCAAATTCACCGAGATGAAATAATAGTAAGATCTGGCTTTCAAAGAACTTCAGAAAATCTTGCGACGCTCAACATGCAAGATTGGGTTTTACCCCTCTTCCTATTAATTTCAAGTTATCCTCAAGTATGTGTCCTAGCAATGAAACAGAGAGGAGGGAAATTTTACCGTATGCAGTCAATGTTCGCTATGATATGTACAAGGGGAGTCATAATGTTATCGATACATGTACAAAAACAAAATGCATAATATGGAGGAACCTCGGATGTTGCATTATGTTATGGAGGATTCGGATTTTCTTTGGTGAAAGGGTTTTCGAGGTAACGGTAGGAAAATGTTGCAGACATAAATCGATTTTAAATTTGGATTCAAGGGGTTATGTTGATTCAAAGGATTTTGCATAGATTCAAAGGTTATCGAGGACTTCGCACAAATAAAAAAGATTGTAGCTTTTTTGAAAATTGTACATTCAAGGACAAATAGTCGAGAAGAGTGGAAAATGGAAGTGTGGATATGCAAAAGATCCATACCGATGAAAACCTAGCATTACATGACCAAACCAATCAACACCGCAAGTTCGAATGGTGCAGATCCTCGTGTGGCCTAAAACGTAAACGCGGCATGAGTGGCAAAAGAGAATGATGAAAAAAGAGTTACAAAATGACTTTAAGTGGGAGAATGTCAAAAAGTAAAGTCATATTTGTCAAAAATTGTGGGCAAAACTTTGACTATTAAATTGGCATGTAAAGCAGAATTGTTGAAGGTTAGGTAGAATAGTTAATTTGTAATGCCTATAAATAGCTAATACGGGAGAAGAAGAAAATCATCCCAAGCAAATTATCAAGTTCTCAATTTTAGTTTGCAAAGAATTTCCTCATTCTAGAGTATTAGTTTCTCCTATTTCAAGAGAGAAAGAGTGATATAGTTTCTCCTTGTATTTAGAGAGAAGGTGTTGTAATCCCTATTTTTATAGTGAATTGCTCATACACTTGCCCGTGGTTTTTACCTCAAATTTATTTGGGGGTTTTCCACGTAAAAATATTCGTGTTCATTTTACCTTTATTTTTCTCATATCACTATTGTCATGGCTTTGTTCCGGTCCGTAATTTCCTAACAAAGCGGGTATCGTGAGCCATTGGTTTAGGGGTATTGTTCACGGGTTACTTTGCGCACTATTCACGTGAATAGTGAAATCCGGTTCAAGTAAAAATCAAAATCGGGTGTAAACAAAATGACGACAAAGTTCGATGTAGAGAAGTTCAATGGGAATAATTTCTCATTGTGGAAAATGAAGATTAAGGCAATTTTGAGGAAAGACAATTGCTTGTCGGCAATTGGAGACAGGCCCACAGATATCACCGATGATGCCAAGTGGAACGAGATGGACGGCAATGCAATTGCCGATCCGCACTTAGACTAGCCGATGGAGTGTTATCCAAATGTGGGCGGAGAAGAACGGCAAAAGAGATATGGGATACTCTGACAAAATTGTACGAGGCCAAGTCACTTCACAACAAGATTTTCTTAAAAAGAAAATTGTATACTCTTCGTATGGCGGAAACCACTTCGGTGACTGACCATATAAACACCTTGAATACTCTATTTTCGCAACTCACCTCAATGGGTTACAAAATAGAAGTTGTTGAACGTGCGGAACTTTTGCTCCAAAGTTTACCAGATTCGTACGATCAACTCATCATTAACCTGACAAACAACGTCCTTTCGGACTCTCTAGTCTTCGATGAAATTGCAGCCGCTATACTAGAAGAGGAGAGCAGGCGCAGAAACAAAGAAGACAGACAAGCAATTTCGCAACAAGCGGAAGCTTTTGGCGATGGTGAGAGGAAGATCCACTTTAACGTGGCTCCAGTGGGAGTCAAAGTCATGGTAGATCAAAATCCAGGAGTAAAAAGAACATCAAGTGCTACAACTGTGGCAAAAGAGGGCACTTCAAGAAGGATTGTTGGAGTAAGAAGAGTAGCGACCCTGAGTCATCAAATGCTCAAGGGAATATTGCAAGCACCTCCGAAAATGGAGAAGTTTTATACGGCGAAGCAACAACCAACGCTTTGAAGGCGTAAAATTATTTTTCGATGTCCGGCTTTTAGACTCGGGAGCAACTTGGCACATGACCTCCGCGAGAATGGTTTCATACATACGAATCAATCTCTCGGAGGATCTCGTATTTATGGGGGATGATCATGCCTTGGATATTGGTATTGGTACTATCAAAATAAAAATGTTTGATGGTACAGTTCGCACCATTCAGGAGGTACGACATGTGAAGGGCCTACGTAAGAATCTTTTGTCTTTGGGACAATTGGATGATGTTGGATGTAAAACTCGTATTGAGGATGGGATCATGAAGATCGTGAAAGGGGCTATTGTAGTAATGAAGGCGGAGAAACTCACTGCGAATTTGTATATGCTTAAAGGTGAGACAATGCAAGGAGGAGAAGCTTATGTTGCAGTTGCAGGTTCAGCAGAAGAATCAACGATAATGTGGCACCACAAACTTGGCCACATGTCAGAACAAGGATTGAAGATTCTCTCCAACGGTTACTACCTGGTCTTACAAAGGTATCTTTACCATTTTGAGCATTGTGTTACAAGTAAGCAACACAAATTAAAGTTCGGCAGATCAACATCTAAGAGTAAAAGCATCTTAGAGTTGATTCACTCTGATGTTTGGCAAGCACCACTATCATCCCTAGGAGGGGCGAGATACTTTGTATCTTTCATTGATGATTATTCCAGGAGATGTTGGGTGTATCCTATCAAAAGGAAGACCGATGTATTTCCAGTCTTCAAAGTATACAAAGCTCAAATAGAACTTGAATCGGGAAAAGATCAAGTGTCTAAGGACTGATAATGGAGGAGAATATACAAGTGATGAATTTGAGTCTTTCTGTCAACAAGAAGGCATCAAAAGACAGTTCACGGTGGCGTACACACCTCAACAAAATGGAGTGGCAGAGCGAATGAACAGAACCTTGTTAGAAAGGACAAGAGCAATGTTGAGAACTACAAGTCTACCCAAGACATTCTGGGCAGAGGTAGTCAAAACCGCCTGTTATGTGATCAATCGGTCGCCATCAACTGCGATTGATCTGAAAACGCCCATGGAGATGTGGACTGGTAAGTCTGTTGATTATTCTCGCTTACATACTTTTGGAAGTCCTGTGTACGTGATGTACAATGACCAAGAAAGAACGAAGTTGGACCCAAAGTCCAGAAAATGTATCTTCTTGGGGTATGCTGATGGAGTCAAGGGGTATCGCCTGTGGGATCCCACTACCCACAAGGTCGTCATCAGCAGAGATGTGATATTTGCAGAAGATAAACTGCAAGACAAGGGAGAAAGCAACACATTAAAAGAGAACCAGGAGACTACTACAGTGCTAGTGGAAAATAATCTACAGAATGAAGATTCGAAATCTTCTGAAGCAGTACCAGAGCACGAGGTACAAGAACAAGTTGAGTCTGATGTTCAAGAAGTACACCGGTCAACTCGTGAGAGAAAGCCGCCAGCTTGGCAATCAGAGTATGTTATGGAGAGTAATGTTGCATATTGTCTTTTAACGGATGATGGAGAGCCATCAACTTTCCATGAACCTACAAAAAGCTCAGATGCGTCTCAGTGGATGATAGCAATGCATGAAGAAATTGAAGCTCTCCACAAGAATCAAACTTGAAACTAGTACCGTTACCACACGGCGTAAAAGCTATTGGTAATAAATGGGTCTACAAGATCAAGCGGGATAGCAATGATCAAGTAGAGCAAAGATCGCAAGATTGGTGGTGAAAGGATATGCTCGAAAGAAGGCATTGATTTCAATGAGATATTTTCCCGGTGGTTCGACTCACGACGGTGAGGGTAGTTCGGCTATGTGTGCTACTTTTGACTTACATCCGGAGCGCTTAGATGTAAAAACCGCATTTCTTGATGGAGAACTTGAAGAAGAAATTTATATGCTTCAACCGAGAAGGTTTTTTCTTTGAAAGAGGCAAAGAGAACTTGGTTTGCGGGTTGAACAAATCTTTGTACGGTCTCAAACAGCGCCGAGGTGTTGGTACAAGAGATTTGATTCCTTCATAATGAGCCTTGAATACAATGGACTTAGTTCGGACCATTGTGCGTACTTACAAAAAGTTTGATGATAATGATTTTATTATTTTGTTGTTGTATGTGGATGATATGTTGGTGGCAGCCCCAATAAAAATCGGATCCAAGAAATGAAGGCCTGATTGGCTAGGGAGTTTGATATGAAGGACTTGGGACCAAAGAAACAAGATTCTAGGGATGCAAATTCACCGAGACAGTAAATAATAGTAAGATCGGCTTTCTCGTAAGAACTACTTCAGAAAATCTTTGGACGACGCTCAACATGCAAGATTGTAAGCCAGTTTCTACCCCTCTTCCTATTAATTTCAAGTTATCCTCAAGTATGTGTCCTAGCAATGAAACAGAGAGGAGGGAAATGTCTCGAGTACCGTATGCATCAGCAGTGGGGAGTCTAATGTTCGCTATGATATGTACAAGACCAGACATTGCATAAGCGATGGGAGCGATCGATCGATACATGGCGAATCCTGGTAGAGAGCATTGGGATACAGTGAAGAGGGCTATGAGGTACATCAGAGGAACCTCGGATGTTGCATTATGTTATGGAGGATTGGATTTTACTGTGAGGGGTTATGTTGATTCGGATTTTGCTGGTGATCTTGATAAAAGAAAATCCACTACGGGTTATGTGTTTACACTTGCAGGAGGAGCTGTAAGCTGGGTTTCAAAACTGCAGACTGTTGTAGCTCTGTCTACAACTGAAGCAGAATACATGGCAGCTACACAAGCTTGCAAAGAAGCAATTTGGATTCAAAGGTTACTGGAGGAGCTCGGGCACAAACAAGAAAAGATTGTTCTGTTTTGTGACAGCCAGAGTGCTTTGCATATTGCAAAGAATCCAGCCTTACATTCAAGGACAAAGCACATAGGAGTTCAGTATCACTTCGTTCGAGAAGTAGTGGAAAATGGAAGTGTGGATATGCAAAAGATCCATACTGATGAAAACCTAGCAGACTACATGACCAAACCAATCAACACTGGCAAGTTCGAATGGTGCAGATCCTCGTGTGGCCTAGCAGAAACGTAAGCAAGCATGAGTGGCAAGTGTAGAGAATGATGAAAGAGTTACAAAATGACTTTAAGTGGGAGAATGTCAAAAAGTAAAGTCATATTTGTCAAAAATTGTGGGCAAAACTTTGACTATTAAATTGGCATGTAAAACATGCTGCCAGCCATTGTTGAAGGTTAGGTAGAATAGTTAATTTGTAATGCCTATAAATAGGCTAATACGGGAGAAGAAGAAAATCATCCCAAGCAAATTATCAAGTTCTCAATTTTAGTTTGCAAAGAATTTCCTCATTCTAGAGTATTAGTTTCTCATATTTCAAGAGAGAAAGAGTGATATAGTTTCTCCTTGTATTTAGAGAGAAGGTGTTGTAATCCCTATTTTTATAGTGAATTGCTCCTACACTTGCCCGTGGTTTTTACCTCAAATTTATTTGGGGGTTTTCCACGTAAAAATATTCGTGTTCATTTTACCTTTATTTTTCTCATATCACTATTGTCATGGCTTTGTTCCGATCCGTAATTTCCTAACAGATATATATATATATATATATATAGGGATATGATCAAATGAGACCAAGCCCTTTAGGTAAGAACATGAGACCACATCTAGACCATTTGATTTAATAATCAATGGTCCAGATTTTACTCTCTATTTTAGGTATGGGTGGTGGCAAGCAAGGGTAGGAAAGTAATCTGTCTTTTAAGTTAAAGGATATAATTGTAAATCCCTAAATTTCGAATTTGGTAACTGAATTCTGATTATCACTATCCCACGATTTTCTCTCTTCCTCTTTTCAAAATACACGATACTTCTTCCTCTCTTTATCTCGCTCGTGCTATATCTGTAAAAAATCGAAACAACTGATAAATTGCTCCTTCTCCATCTCGCTCGCACATCTCGCTCGTTCACTGTAAGTTTTCTGTGATTTCTGTTTTCTGTTTTATTTTGGTTGTTCTTGATGTTAGGGTTCCAATTTGGGTTTTTATTATCGATTTTTATTGTTCTTATTTGTTCAATTTTAGGGAATAAACTTTTGTAGCTACGACCTTGTTTAGAACAACAAAAAACATTCATCCTCGAGACTCGTTTCTTCAGGTCTTTACATAGTTGTTAAAGTGTGGGTGGAAAGAACAAGATCAGAGCCGTGGGTTTGGCATCATTAAACCTTGCAGAATATGTTGTTTTTTCATTTGAATTGCCCTGGAAAGAAAAATCTGAGCTTATTGTGATTTTCATTTATTTATATTTTTATGATAAATAATTTTATGAATTTGATACGAAGTTAATTGTTGTAAAGATTAAAGTAATTTTCTTCCTAGTTCTGTACATTATTTTTTACTACTTTCTTGGTAGGACAATGAATTTTGTAGCATCTGGCTAAATCCAACGAACTCTACCTTTGGTTCTTCTATGCATGTCCTGGATTGGAATATGGGGATGCTTTCCTATTTTATGGATTCGTGTTCATTTTGGGATGTTATTATGAGTTATCAAACTGTAATTTAACTTGCAGTTCGTCTTTTCTAATGTTGATTACTTACAAAAATGGAGATAATACACTATATTTTGTTACTTTGTGCGAGCATGTATATATGTTTTGGAATTATGTGTATTTAGCTATAGAATAATGTGTGTTTGGTTATGTAATAATGTGTATTTAGTTACAGAACACTGTATTTTGTTGCTTTGTGCGAGCATCTATATATGTTTTGGAATTATGTGTTTTTAGATATAGAATTATGTGTTTTTAGTTATGTAATAATGTTTATTTAGTAATAGCACATTGTATTTTGTTACTTTGTGCGAGCATGTATATTTGTTTTGGATTATGTGTATTTAGCTATAGAATAATGTGTGTTTAGTTATATAATAATGTGTATATAGTTTTGTGATAATGGACAGTTAGTTGTATGTTTTTGTAAATAATTGGTTCTATATTTTCTGTAGGTTTTGTTTTAGCAATTAAATGGCAAAAAACAAGGGAAAAAGGGCCGCAGGGAGTGGGAACAAAGATTATGGTCGGGGGAAGAGGGCAAAGAATTCATATATGACATTATCGACCAGGTCGAATCCAAGGGTGTTGGTAAATGCGCTTGTTAATCTTTCCCCGCCGCATCAGCCGCGATTGTTGATATGTGATTCGGAAGTTTGCTTTCGCTTTCAATTGTTGACTTCCCATCCCAGCTAATGTTTTGGAAGGGGAAGATAGTATTGTAGTTTTGTTTTTAATAGACAATGTACAATGTAGATTTGTGCTCATCTTTTTGTATAGTTAGTTTACTATGTTTGGTGTTTTTGTCTTTGGGAGCCATTTATACTTTGGAGCCATTTGTATGTGACTTAGATGTTTTGTTGAATTGTGGATATGAATGGTTCAGACATGGTGTGTTTTCTTTTTAATCAATATAACTTTGCATTTTTCACGTACATATGATCAGAATGTTATTATATAACGTTAATATTGTATTCGTAGTTATTGCATTGCATGTACTTACACACAAAATTATGTACAGTTAAATAGGTCACATTTGTTGGTTATGTAGTTATGCAATTTTGTATATTTAGGCATAAGATTATGTGTAAACTGATACAATGTATATCAAATGTGTTTTGTATGCGTAGTCAATAATATTGTATAAGTAGTTATAGAAATTTGTACAATTATGTATAAGAATATGTATTTTTAAACACCTGTGATATATTGATCCTAATGTTGTCACTGAAGAACGATGTGTAGGTAAAACACAGATAATGTGTAAATAGGTTGCAGATATTGTATGTTTATGTGCAGAATTATGTAAACAACTCATAAATTGCCATAGTGTATTGGATATGTATATTATAGCATTCGATAATGTATATTTAGTTTGCCAATCATATACATTACACTAAAAAACTGAACAACGTGACAAATACACATTGCTCTCAGGAGGCGCTGGTGCGGGTCGGGCATGTCCTGTTGTTATGTGTCGCAACCTCGCCGCATGTCCCACATTTTCTTTTAAGTTTTGTGCTTGCTTTTATGGATTTTCCTCTTTGGCTTTGGAGCCTGCTTTTCAAATGACTACCACTCTCTTTGTTCTTGGCTTGCTTTGGTGGTAACACGAAAATGTCTAACTGTGAGGTTGAGCCGCAATAGGTTTCCATTACTGATTGTTTGTTGGGCACTGTAGTTTCGTGTTGTTTCTCTAATAGCTTAGCTTTCTCGTTTGATATGATACGAGATAGACGTCGAAGCCACTACACAAAACCATAATCCTTGTAAAATTGTATTCCAACCTCCAATCTACGGAAATGCATGTCGGCGCGAGGAATTTTTTCTTGTTCAACCTCTGGGATCCAATATTTAATTGATCCAGGCGAGATTTCGAATACTATTTACATATTAATACTCTGAAATTCCAGCCTCCAATCGAGCCTCTGACCAACGTGAACTGTGTAATCTGGATCTTGATCTGGTAAAAACACAATATTTACATATTAAAATTACAAATTTTGAATACTATTTACACAGATTTTCAATGTACCGTGTAAATTTATATTTACAGAACATGAACGTATTTAATGCCCTTTGTGTACATAATTAATACTCTAAGCATATAACACATGCATTGTAATTAGGCAAAAACGTATTTGGGGAATACATTATATGTGATACATATTTTTCATACTAAATACACAAATTCGAGACACTATACACACATTTCATTAATACTAACTAAACACACATATGTACAGAAGCTATATGTGATACATTATATGTGATACATATTTTTCATAATAAATACACAAATTCGAGACACTATACACACATTTCATTAATACTAACTAAACACACATATGTACAGAAGCTATATGTGATACATTATATGTGATACATATTTTTCATAATAAATACACAAATTCGAGACATTATACACACATATCATTAATACGAACTAAACACACATACTCTAAGCATATAATATACACATATATTACATAATTACAAAGCTATATGTACAGAATTTTTATAGTAAACGTACACATTATTTATTATAATTACACATCCATTCTGCGATACTGATTCGTGAATTTTTTTATTGTTCCACATTACATGCATTCGAACCACATATTTTTGCTGATGAATTGGTGTGAAATTTTACCTTGATGCAACTGGTTTGTGGAGGGGGTATCCTGTGTTTGTGACATTGCAATATCAATTCCGTTGATATGGACTGCAACTTTTTGGTGTTTTCGATGATGGTATGATTTGTGTTTTGATGCTTGATTTTCAATATTGGTATTTTTCTTGGTTGTAATTTCGATTTTTTCTGTGTTTGCATGTTCGATTTTTTGTGTGGGAATGTTGTGTTTTTGACGTTGGTTTGATCGTGGAGAAGAGGATTATGATTATGGTTTTTGATTTGTTTTTCTTTGTGTTTTCACGTTGATTTGAGCGTGAGAAGAATATGGTGTTTATGGTAAGATTTCATTCCTTGATTTTGAAAAACAGATTATTTGATTGATTTTAATGTTCCAATTGTACTCTATTTGGTCCCCACTATTTTTTAGTTACTATAAAATCCCATTAAATTCTAGCCTTTTATTTTATTTGGTTGGAGGGTGTGGATTGAGTCTTATGTTCTTACCTATAATTTATGGCCTCATGGGGATCCTTCCTATATATATATATATATATATATATATATATATATATATATATATAACTTATTTCGCATACACATTAACCAGAACCTTTACTCTTATCCTGGGCACGGGCGATGCTTTGCGTTATTTCCTGAATCCTTCTCACAAGAAAAGAGAGTAACATTTTTATTTATTTTTTAATTTTAGGCAACAGTGGAAACACCTTCGCTAATCTAGTTTAAAATTTAAATAGGACTCCACAAGCCTAATGGGCTCTAAAATGGGTCTTTCTCAAATCTGAATGGAACGAACTATCATGTTGCCCGAATTTATTCATTGTTAGTTGGGTTTAAGAGATTTGAGCTACAACATTATAACTGGGTTTGATTTGAGTAAGTTTGTGTTTGATTGAACTGAATAGTTCTAGGAATAAGCTGAACTTTATAGCTCTTGAGTGGAAGAGAGTCCTACGTGTCTTATACCGTACCGTGTTTGGCTAAGCTTATTTAAAAGATTTTATAAGTTCCTAAATCGTATAAAATGTTCAATTTTATTGAAAATAAGTTGGTAAAATATTTGGATAAAATCAACTGGTGGAGCTTATAAAATGTTAACAATGGGAATTTTGTAATTAAAACAAGTCTTATTCCGAAAATAAGTTGGGATCAACCGCTTTTTTTAAATTAGCTTTTAGCTTCTAACAAAATAATTTAAGAGCTCATAAGATCCCAAACGTGGGCTAGACTGTACTCAAGATGGGTTTCCATGGGTTTTTTTTTTTTTTTTTTCAGGTGGGGAGGGGGCTTATATCGTCAATAGAGAACACAGTTGGGTGATAGATGTATTTATATTATAAGCATGTCATATATCAAATACAACATCAGGATTTATCAACTGGTGGAGCTTATAAAATGTTAGCAATGAGAATTTTGTAATTAAAACAAGTCTTATTCCGAAAATAAGGTTGGATCCACCACTTTGTTAAATTAGCTTTTGCCTTTTAGCTTCTAACATCTTAATTTAAGAGCTCATAAAATCCCAAACCTGGGCTAGACTGTACTCTAGATGGGTTTCCATAGTTTTTTTTTTTTTCAGCATGTCATATATCAAATACAACATCAGGTTTTATCAGTAGCAAAGACATATAAATACAACATTGATTAAAAAATCACTCTTAACATCTTGAAAATCTTCTCTTAAATGGCCTTATCAGTTTGGATGATGATGGAGAAGCTAATCCAGGAGCAACACGGGGCTTCCCAATGGAAGAAATGCTGTGGTACATGCAAAAATGGCATGATTAGAAATATAAATTATAGAGATCAATACGTTTGTCAACGTTTGTGTGGTTATTGAGACTATTACCTATGATTCCTGTGCACCACCTTATTCTTCATAGCCGCTAAATTTTTCACCTCTCGGCTGTAAGAAAGAATGCAAGAATAACCGCCAGGAAAAGTTACACGAATAAGAAAGAAAACCTAGTATATTAGAAATGAACACTCAAGATAATCTCGCTAGTAACAAGAAACAACGGTCTACAGACAGGATACCTGTTAACAAAGTCAAGCCTTGACTTCCTCATCAAGCCAGTACCTTTTGTGTTGTAAATGTTGGCAGCAGAAACACCTAGATGATTCAATGAACTGAAACATGTTTAATTCTCCAAAGTTTTTGAAGCGGCTCAAACCTATTAGAATTATGCGACTAGTACAAGCCAAGGAACAAAACAAGTACCTCCACAAAAGCTTCTTTTCCTGCTAGAAGGTGGAACCTTTGCAGCACAGTACCTTTTTTACTAATAATTGATGAAATTGTCGACTTTGCTTCCCTGCAAGGTTAAGCATTCCATATAGATTAGTACTAATGGTAATGCCAAAGAAGCATGAAGAAAAACAAATATCGCATAATTATACACAAATAGCCCACTGACATTACATCATGGTTTTCCCAAGTCGTCTCTTTTTCCAACAAGTACCACATTGCAGACGATGTTTATTACACGTGTCTTTAACACCGAAATCCAACAATTACAATTATTACAATGGGAATTTACACAACTCTGAAGTTGTAAGAAAATTTTAACAGCAGCAAGACAGCAATACATATATTCAACAATACGAGACCTTAATGTTGCGACTCCAGGATCAGGTCTCACCAACTGATGATGGATGGTAGTTAGACTCAATAGTAAACGAAAAGTGGGAAATGATTCATTCATATTCACTATAGAAGACAATTTAACTGGATGAGTGCATCTGATTACGGTGCAATGTAGAGTAGCGAAGTTGAAAATGGTGGTAAGTTCAGCTACATTACGATGGTATGAGTTCAAAAAGAATTACAAAATATATGTATACCAGTAAGCACAGGTGGCATGATAAATTTCAATACTGAAAATGGCAAAAGGGGATTGAGGAAATCATATCATGGAATGGCAAAGGTGTAATGCCCAAACCATGGACTACTCACTTGGCCAATATATTTCGTGCATTATATTCTATTATGTGCTATTTGCATAAATATTAGCATACACATAATTTATTTCATTTTATGTGGCATAATAAGTTCAACAATTCTGGAAACCTTGCATTATATTAGTTGACAGATCAATAACTTAAATAGTTGATCAGACATGAATTACGAAGATTTAAGTGTTGAATTACTAGATACATTAGGTTACACGTGGTAACAGAAAAGCTTGAAAGTCACTAGGTTACACGTGTTTAACTAGTAGTGACAACAATGTATTTATTTTAGTAAGATAAAATATGCGAATAAATTATGTAGAATGATTAATATAATACTCGATGGCAAGTTGGATATTAAGTTATAAATATTGTGAGAAACTAAGAGAAATCGATACTATGTTAAAAAGAAATAATAATAATAATAATAATAATAATAATAATAATAATAATAATAATAATAATAATAATAATAATAAAAGTTTTAGGTGAGACATTAATGGGTTGGCATAGGAATCATGCACTAATTTGACATATACATACACAATATATATCATCATCATCATCAACTGCACCTTATCCCACTATGTGGGGTCGGTGGTGTGAAGTTTATAGTGTCAATTAATTGTCTAAAATTAGTCAACACTACAAATTCACACAAAAAGCAAAGTGGCAAAGTTTTACGCCGGATGCCCTTCCTGACGCAACCTTCATACGAAGGAGAAATGAGATGAAATTCCAAAACCATCATCATCATAAGTTTTTCCACTTGCATGGAAAATACGATGAGACGGCGATGAGTTGAGATAATTGCTCTAGTCATATCCCATTACATATATATATATATATATAATCTAGCTAGACCAAGCACTTTTAGTAATTCCTAAAGATAAGGGTAGACGTGGCTTTCTCAAAATCATGTAATTCCTTTCTTTCACCTTAAGCGTTAATATTACATTAGTTCAAGATTCTTAATTTTAAAACACCCCTTATATATATGTGTAGTTTACATTAGTGTGTGTAAATAAATATGTATATATATATACACGTAACTAATATGTAGGTGGGAACTAATGCAAATATATATAGATGAATAATAATACTTTTTTTTCTTAGCACTAATATGTATATAAGTATTTTATATGAATATTATATATCACCGCCTCATATCTACTAAAGCAAGATATATGGATATATTTCATGAACCTACGAATACGTGTCCCTGCTATTCATGAGCTAGAGCTCCTTGTGAAATGGGTTCTCAACTGAAAGTTTTGTGAAGGTGAATTTTCGTCTTTGTCTTGTAAAAACAATTACTACTTTATGGGGTTGGGATTAGGAGAATTTTGTTTAATGAATTTAGTGAAGTCAGTGAAGTTAAAGTCATGGTGTAGAGTGTTGTTGCTAAGCTTAAACTTGTTCTTCAATGGAGTACAACCGTTGAAATCTTGTACAAATTAGAAAAACAAAAAAAGAAATTTTAAGGATTATGACTTTAAGGGAATTTAATTTGTTTAGTACGGTGAGGAAATTAAAATGTCCTAATCTTGATTCAATGAGTAGATTTTCATGTTCATCAAATTATGAAAAGTAAATGGAAATTAAGTTAATGAATTAATTCCAGAGGGGGCTTCATGTGTATTTTAATCAATCCAGTGAACTAATATCTAGTTAGATTTGATATTCAATCCAGGTTTAGTAAACTTGTTGATTAAGTTAGAAATTAATGTCTTGTATTGTTACAAATCATTCGCACCCGAAATTGGAAAGTAACAACTAAATGTAAGTAAAACACAAGTTGTCTAAGGTAAGCGAAAATCCATCTGCAACGACAATACATGAACATAGTATTTCTTGCTTTATCAATACTAAATGTGATCGTTGTAACTTGACGGATGTATTATAAATAATTTTTCCATATATATGTTTCTTGAATGATATTGGAACGTGGTGATTGATGTTTCGTTAAGTATGATATTCATCAGCATTTGCACGTGCATGCATAACATGTGAGCATTGTTGAAATGCGGCATGCACGACATGATTTCCTATGAAAAGAAAAGGTTTTGGTTGGCCACTGCTAGTGCACCGAGGCATGAGAGTCATGCTTATATGATATATTAAGCTCGTGCCATGTGAGACATCACTTCGCGTATATGAGACATTCGGACGAGGCTCATTGATTATTAATTATTAATGCCTAGTGCCATGTGAGACATCACTTCGGATATGTGAGAGGCGCTCATTGATTATTAATGTCGAGTGCCATGTGAGACATTAGTTCGGGTATGTGAGACACACGGAGTGGACAACTTGATCACTAATAGTATGTTGAGCTATTTCCCATGCATAGCAAGTGGGCCTAAGGCCCACTGAAAGGAAATAATTTTAAATAAAATATTTTGGTGCATAAACATGGTTTCGGGCATAACACATTGGAATGCATTACATTTGTCTTACATTGTTCATTCAAAGATGCATGATTTTCACTAATTGGGCATTAGCTCACGTATTTCATGCATTGTAGGTGAGCCTGGTGATGCTTGATTTCTTGGCTTACTCGACAGTCGCTACAACTTCTACATGTTACCGAGGATAGTGTACATGGATGACGACGTGTTCGGGCTAGGTTGATGGGTTGTTATGTCTTTCTGTCCTTGTATTATATTTTAAATTTGTATTGTACTCCCTTTCTCGAAAACCCGGATGTAAATATGTACTTGAAAATAGCTTGGTATAGTGGGTTGTGTGTTTGGACACATAGATGTCAGTGTTGCTTGATTATAAGGTTGGTTGCCCGTTTTCCGTGTGGACATGGTTTGATCCTTGATGTTGCGTAAGGGTTTGTTTCATTTCTAGTCTCTTATTAAATTTTCAGAAAATAAAAATTTAAGTACATATCAATAGGGTTTACGTTGTCGAACTTGCATTGTTCATATTCTTGTGTAAGTTTAAGGGGTGGGTGTTACAAAAGGTATCACCTATGAAAATTCAGAGGGAAATTAGAAAATGCTGAGACATTGGCATTCAAAACCAATCAATTGGCATCAACAATGAGCCTACTGGAAAAGGAAGAAATAACTTATAGCAAATGAGCTAGTAAAAGAAGATGCCTGCCAAGTGAATTGATGAGACCATCTCAAACCCATGAAAACCCATGCAATACCCTACCGAAGTATTAAATAAGACCAGTAAGATGCGTCAAGGTGAAGCCACTTCTGGACGCACCATATACTAGTTATCAACATACATAACCGAGCTTTTGGAAGTCAGGCAATATCTTTCCTTTCTCTTCTCAAAGGCAGTCAAACAAATATATAAAATTTATAATACTCACTAGCATCTTCCTTTCGGATGAACAATGTGTAACACCCGTATATATATTTTAGAGATTAGAATTTCTAATTTCATAATTTTGGGCTTTAGATTACCAATTGAGTAGCCTAGAACTATTAAGCACTAATTAGGAGTATGGAAAATCAAATTTCACAAACGGAACGAAGTCATATCATGCAATTTTAGGGAGAGTATCATGCACACTTGAAACAAACCATATTATGCAATTTAGCTATATAATCATGCATAATAGGCAAAAGATTTTACCCAAATTTCCTACCAAAAAACACGTAGACATTGAAGGCCAATAAATACATGTGCTACCTTTGAAATTTTTCCCTACAATTCTTGCAACCCAACACAAGGAAAAGATGTTAAAAGTCTTTTCTTCTTTATTGCAGCCCTCACCCACCACCGGCGCTGCCGCCGGCACCACCAAATACACCATGAAAACCCACAATCTAAATCTCAAGCCTCCAAACCAAGTCCAAATATCAAACCCAAAAAAAAAAAACAAGAAAAGAGGAAGGAGATGGAAGAGAAGCGGAGGCATGCCGCCCGTCGCCGCCACCTTCCGCATAGCGCGCTCCACTTTGCATTTATAACACGAAGCACTGCATATTTGAGGTGGGATTAATTTCTATTTAAATTCTACTCTGTCCTTGTTAAATGTTTCATGTGTACTATTTGATAAATATGCAACCATGTGTCACGTTTCTATAGGAGCGAGGGACTCAAGTGGTCGGGGTTCAATGTACTGTGTATCTCTCTGGTAGAACTCCAGCCGTGCAAGGCCTTATGTGACCAACATATTTTTACGTTTCTACAAATAATATGTTAGCTTGGACAATGTTCTGACCCCGTTGAGTTGTTGATGCCCACCCCATATTTCTACATTCAACGGTCAACGGATGATTGAAGGAGCTCGGACGGCGCAATAAGGACGGTTGATATGTCGACCAAGGCTATTAATTTCATAATAAGATTTATGACTTTCGTATTGCTTAAATAAGATATGAACTTTACATTTGTTTTTGGGAAATTATTTCGGAAATTGGGTATCTTAATTTGATTTGGATATTGGGCTACTTTTTTAGGAAATATTATTGTTGGTGTTTTATTATTAAACATGCTTTCAAGTTTAAATTACATTTAATTTTTATTAAGTGTGTATAGTTCTATAAATTTAGAAGAAAAAAATGGGATGTTACACCATGCATTAGTAATTAGCACAAGTATGACGTAACCAAGCATTGCGATGCCCATCAACATGTAATGAAACAAAAAGGTCCTTACTAGCATCTTCTTCTTGATATCGTTGCTTTAAGCGATCAACTGATTTTTGTGTTGCCTCTTCCCTCTCTTTTAACTTTGCCTGTGGTAAGGTAATAGAGATGAGAAACAACACATCTAAGGGGAAAATGTTCCAATTATTAAGTTGACAATGAATTAAAGTGAAATACCTCATACAATTCTTTCCATTTGATGGTTAGGTTTCTCTGTCTCATCCTCTCAACAACAACATTGGTGCTATCAACACCAAATTGGAGACTGTAAAATTTCTTCCACAATTTATCAGTTACGGGGCTAAGATCTCTACCCTGTAATAAGACCACAACAGTTCAGATCACCATCTAAATGTAACAGACAAAGAAATATGTTTTAGAATGGAAAGTCTTACTTCTGTACTATTCTCAATGTGCATCAACTGATCAACTGTACAGTGAGATAAAATGCGATCTAAGAGATTATCGTCTGTTTCTCCAACATCTCCTAGATACCTAACATTGTCTATTGCCGTCTGAACACATAAGTCAACCAAAGAGGGTATTTTACGCATCTTGAATACTATTGTCTCCTTGTACCCCTGCAAAACCATCTGTTTCGAAAAAAAAGGAAAGGGAAAAGAATCAGTTTTTTGAAATTTTAAATGACACAACAAGAATTCAGAAGGCCCATTTCATAAAGCTTTGCCAGCAGTTTATGTTGCTATCACATAATCACATTAATCATTTTTCACATGTAATAAGCAACAAATGTATTCTATCAAATATAAGCAAAGGCCCATTGAAAAAGCAGGTTGTCAGCCTATAATAATGGTTAATTTCTCACAATTAAACAATCCAATCCAGAAAAAAAATGTCAAAATTATATTGAGCTAGAACTTAAAAGTATCTTAGTCCATTACCTAATTACTTATTCACTATGTATCACATACTAAGAGAGACCAGAGCAAAGTCCCAGTACTCATCTCCACACAGAAAAAAATTAAATAATAACAGCGAATAAAGGAAAAAGCCCCAGAAATCAAATTCAAGAACCCAGTTTGTCCAATTCTCAAGAATCATATCCCGATAGATCTCATCAATTAGTTAAAATTGCCAAAAACAAAAAAGAAAAATAATAATAATAACAATTAGCTGCGAAAAAAATCTTTAGAGGGAGAGGGCACGGGGTATACCCTGGATGAGAGGAAATCGGAGCCGGAGACGGAGATGGAGATATGATGACGTCACCAATATCGATGACGATTGCAATTGCAGTAGCGTTGAAATTAGGTAGATTTAGCAGGTTTTCATGATATTCTTGGTTTTGGTTATTTACTTATTTTGCTTACTGTTTTTTTTTAACTCTCTTTTGTGTAAACTATGCATCGCTTAGTTATAATACTTATATAAGATGTGGTAATGGTACAAAATAGCAATTTAGAAAATGTAAATATTAAAAATAGCCATTTTTTGTAGCTACATCTCTTTTAGCTATTTTGGGGCGTAAAATAACATTCATACCCTTATAACATGTTTGTTTGATAGTTGGATTATTTCTCTCTCTTTCACTTATCTCTATGTATCCTTTTACTCTTTTTTTCAAACTTTTTTAAAAAAATTAAACTTGTATTTTCCATTTTTAAATATAGAATATAGGTGTTGAATTATAGATATCGAAAAGAGGACTAATTTGATATATTATACATACAAAACGGATTTAAAACGAAAAAGTTATGTGAATTCAAAGTTTTTTGGAGAAAAACAAAATAATTGGGTTATAATAAGTGAAAGAACTAGATGTCGAGTCACAGTAACTGGATGTCAAGTCATAGGGATGTGTGTTTTTGTGCAGTTAAATTGATTCAATGGCAAATTGGGTTTTTCACACCTCAAAATGACTAAAAAATATGTGTTTGAAAAAAAATGGCTAAAAAACATCTTGATTTGATGGGAATAGCTAAAAAAAACTAACTTAATATAGATTATAGGTCGAGGCCCAATAATTGAGGTTTGTACAGTTCTTCTAAAAGACATGCTATCTCCCTCTTTTTTAAGGATTCCTTTTTTTTTTTTTGAGGCAGTTCCCTGTCAGACGACGTATTCAGCCTAATGAATATATTCCACCAGTGAATCCAAGACCCAATAAAATGTCTAATACTTTTTTAAGGGACCAAATAATACTTTTCAGTTGGACTACTAATATTTTTTATTAGAAAAACTAATACTTTTTCCGAGAAATTACTAAAAATCTTTTAGGGAAAAAACTAAGGAAAATTTGGGAAATTGCCCTCCATCAGTATTAAAACTTGATTTATGTCATTGCATCCCACCTGCCATTCTTATTGCCCACCAAAATCTATTAGAAGAAAAATCCATATTCGCAATTTTTTTGCACATTTTAAGAACAATTATAACTATATACTCATTATCTATATAAAAATGTTAAATTACATTGGTTCTAACAATCCTAGTAAGATAGTTTTGATGGTGTTCATTATATTTGATTTAATTTGAGTAAAATTTATTTGAAAACAGTAAATTTGTCAAATTTTAGGATTTTTAGAACAGGTATAAATTGACATTATTAGATATAGTACAGAGAATGAATATGTAGTTGTAATTGTTCTTGAAATATGCAAAAAAATTACAATTCGATTTTTTATTCGAACAGAGTTAGGTGGGCAATAGGGGTGTAGGGGACTAAATCAAGTTTTAATATTTTGAGAAGTTTTCATTAATACTCTCAGGTGGAGGGGCAATTTATCAAATTTCCCAAAAATTAATATTTTTCAGATGAACTACTAATATAAAAACTACTACTTTTTAGGGAAACTATTAAATATTTTCAAGTGAACTAAATACTAATATTTTTTTTTATGAAAACCTAATACTTTTCAGCTCTCTCGTGATACTATATCACTGTCCAATATTACAAACCTAATATTGTCAAATGAACTTTGTACTAATACTTTTCAGATGAACTGCTAATACTTTTCAGATTAACTACTAATATTTTTCAAATGAATCGCTAATATCGGTCCTTGGATATTACGTAAAACAACATTGCTAATATTACAAAAATGCCACCGAGTCAGTTTTGGGATTCGTCTTAACTTGGCCCGTTAGACTGTTTAACATGAGTTTATGTCTTTAATGAAACTAGTGTTTTACCCATGCGATGCACGGGTGTATATTTGTGAGGCCTCCGTTTTGTAGTGTAACGTGTGCATTTTTTTAATAATTCTACGAATTATATCTCCTGAATTATATTAATTTTGATATAGCATCAAACAATAGACATGAAATATTATTTAATTTTTTTATTGATGAAGTAAAAAAAATAATACAATCAAATTTGTGTATTTGTGTTCCATCATCGAAAAGTGGTTTTTATAGAACAACACAGCACCTACATCACTTTTTTTCATTTTAGTCATGTCTAGATTTTTAATAAGTGTGAAAATTGGTGTCACACCTTTTTCAAGGTCATAGTAGTAAATTAGGATGAAAATTTATTTTCCAAAGTTGCTTGTATGTGTAAATTGGTGGCCAAACTTTTTGTAAAATCTCATTATAAAATAAATAAAAAGTTAACACGTGTATATAAGATAATAGGAGAACTAAGTACAATAATTAATGAAATAGTAGTCAACAAAACATAGTTTTGGCAACATTATTATTTTCATTAGATTTATTTTTTGGAGATATTTTTCATTTTTTGCCGATTTTACCATGTATTTTATTTATTCATGATATTAAGTCAATTTTTAATTTTTTTGAAACTTAGTTGTGGAGATGTGTATTGTACTATTTGGATTTTCTAATTATTATGTTCTATTCGAGTTCTCATATTTGGTATTTTTCAGGATGGGCGATCCACGAATTGTATTTGTACATTGCAAACTTTTTTAATTTCAATAAATAATTAAAATATAAATTTAATTAATTTGATTATAAATAATACAATTAAACAATATAAAAATAAATTATTATATTAAAATCTTTAAGGACAATAAATTTGGTTGATAATAAATTTTGTGAATGTAAATTGTATCTATTTATTGAACATGTTTATCTATAGGAAGTAAAAATTTGGAAAAAAATACAATTTCCCAATGAGAAATATTAATTTATTATATTTTCAATACAATCATCAATAAAGTCATTTCAAATTCCAATATTTTTAGGGTTTAAAAAGTTAAATAATTGTTAGAATTATTAAAGGAATTAAACAACAATCTTGTATCATATTTAGCAATATAATTTTAGGAGAAAATAAAATATTTCAAAAAATAAAAATTATTCTATTTTTATATATGTACATATATCATAAAAATATCAAACAAACAACTTCATATCTAACAGTCAATATGTACAACTTTAAAAGTTGAATATCAAAATACACTGATAAGTATTAAAAAAGTCTATTAATATGAAAAATATGTTAATAAATATAAGAAGTAGTTTTCTATATACATTATTATGAATATAATTGTATATTACATAAAGTTTTTGTTTCTTCTTACATGAATATATATAATTGTAACATTATGTATGAATAAATATAATATATATATATATAAATAATATTTGGATACATATTTTGAGATATTTTCTTCAATTAAAATAAATATTTTTTGATTGAATTTATTCAACTTAAATACAATTCCATATAATTATGAAGAAATGAGATAAACTCAAATATAAACTATATATATTTATAGATAATCAAAATACATGAATATGCAAATGATGTCCAGTAACTCAAATGCATAATTTTTAAAGTCCATTATAAAATAATGAGTAAATATATCATATATAATATTTTTATTTATTATATTTATTTTTTTATTTTATATATGCAATATATGTGTTAAACTGAAGTTTGTAAAAAGATGATTAATTTGATATATTATATGTCAAAAATGGATATAAAACGGAAAAAATTATTAAAGTTTAAAATAAAAAGAAAAAGACAAATATAATAATTAATGCAGTACACACACAGATTTGGAAAACTTATATAACTCTATCTTTTATATAACTTTAAAAAATAGTTTATTTAAGGAAAGTTGATCACCATATATAATAAAATCTCATTTTATTAGTTTAGTCTGAAAATCAAAAAATATTATTGTTTTTAGAAAGTGAAAAAAGAGCGGGAAAAGTAAGAGTTACTATTCTAAGAATAGTCTCTTATTATATATACTAGTATTTTGCTCGCGATGCACGAGTGTATATTTGTCGGGCGTTCATTTTATAATATGAGATGTGCATTTTCCCAATATTTCTACGAATTATATCTCTTGCATTGCGATAATTTTAATATAGCGTCAAACAATAAGCAAAAAATTAAATAGTATTTAATGTTTTTATTGATAAAATTGAAAATGAAAAAATATCATACCACATAATCATAAAAAAATACATTCAAGCCTATATATTTGTGTTCAATCTTTGAAAACTTTTTTTTTCCATAAAATTGCACAGGTGCACCTTCATTGCTCATTTCGTTTTAGTCATGTTTAGATTCCTAATAAGTATGAAAATATGTGTCATAATTTTTTGCAAATGTTGTAGTAGTAAATTTGGATGCAAAATTATTTTCCAAATTCATCTCGTATCTGTAGGAGAACAAAGTATATCAGTTAAGGAAATATGAGACAATAAAAATATAGTTTTGGTGATATTACCGATTTTATTATATTGATTATTTTGGAGATATTTTTATTTTTTGCGGATTTTGTCAATTTATTTTATTTATTCACGTTATTAAGTCGATTTTTAAACTTTTGATTTTTTTTAAACTTTTGAAAATTTATTGTTGGGGTTTGTATTGTATTAATTTGGATTTTTCAATTATTATGTTATATTTGGGTTCTCATATTTAGTTTTTCAGACCGTGTGATGCACAAACTGTATTTTTATAATTTTTAGTGACCGCAAAAAGTTTAGAACTTTAATAAATATTTAAAATATAAAAAAAATTAATTATAAATCATATAATTAAATAATATAAAAAAAGTATTATAAACTATAAAAAAACTTTTTAAATTCAATATATTTGGTTGATATTAATTTTTTTGTGAATGTGAATTGTATTTATATATTTAACATGTTTATCTGTAAGAAAGTAAAAAATTTAAAAAAATTAATTGCAAATATTTAATATTTATTGTTTTTAAATGCAATCAATAATAAAGTCTTTCATATTCCAATATCTTTTAGAGTTTAGAAAGTTGAAAAATTGTTAGAATTATTAAAGGAATTAAACAAAAATCATATTATATTTAGCAACATAATTTTATGGGAAAAAAATATTTCAAAAAATAAAAACTATTTTAAATTTATATATACACACATATAAAAAAATATCAAACAGACAAATTCATATCTAATAGTCCAAATGTACAACTTTAAAAGTTGAATATCAAAATACACTGATAAATATAAAAAATAATTTCTATTAGCGTGAAAAGTACGTTAAAAATGTAAAAAATAAATTTTCATATATAAAAAACTATTATAAATATAAATTTATATTAAATAAAAATTAATTTCTTCTTACATTAATATATCAAATGATATGTATGGATATATTTTTTTTTTTTGAGCAGGATATGTATGGATATATTTAATATATATAATATTTGGATACATAGTTTGACATGTATTCTTCAATTAAAATAAGTATTTTTTTGATTGAATTTATTCAACTTAAATATAATTTTATATAATTATGAAGAAATTGGATAAGTTCAATTAACAACTACATAACATTGATGTACAATAGCCTGAATGCATAAATTTTAAAGCACTTTACAAAATAATGAGACAATAAATCTTATATATTTTTATTTATTATGTTTATTTTTTTATTTTATATATGCAATATTGATGTCAAATCGAAGATTGTAAAAATAAGATTAATCATATATATTATTAGTCAAAAATAGATCTAAAATGACAAAGTTATTAAATTTAAAATATATATATAAATTTATATAATAATTTAATGTAGTACACACACATATTTAGAAACCTGATTTAAATAACTTTATTTTTAATATATAAGCTTTTTTGAATAATTTAATGAATAACTTTAAAAAGTGATTTATTGAAAGAAAGTCGACTATCAAAAATAATGAAAACACGAATATTTATGTCTTCTTATTTTTCCATAGATTTTTATTACTTTTTTTCTTAAAGATTTTTTATTATTTTTTTTAGAAACCAAAAAATGGGCGGGAAAATCATGAGTTAACATTCTAAGAATAGTCTCTTTATATATATATATATATATATAGGATTTGGTTCAAATGAGACCACCCTCCTTAGGTGAGACAGTGTGGACTCATCTTACCCATTGATCATAAAAAATGAAGGGATGTGATTAATTCAGTTTTTCTAATTATTTCCTAATTTTTGCTGATTTTAAGGGTAAGATTGTAATTTTGTAATTCAAATTAGTGGTCCCAGCGGATTTTATGGGCTGAAATTGACACCGGATTTTGTGGCGGATTTTAACTATTTTTTTCCAAATATTTTTATTTTACAGCATAGTTAGGTTCTTTTAATGCATAATTAGACATCAAATAATGCATATTTAGTTATTTTGTTGGTACTATTTTACGAAAACAAGACATAATTGAATATAACGTGATGCATATGTAGTTATACTACACTGCATAAATAGGTTCAATATAATGTATATTTAGTTATGCAAATGTGATGCTGCTTTTGGAAATTATAAAAATGGGATGTTACATAATGTCTCGCATATTTAGTTATTCCACAATGCATAGATAGTTTCTAGATAATACATAGCTAGTTGATTTTGTTGCATAGTTTATGACGTCTTGCATAGTTGGATATCTTGTACACATATTAGTTTTTTTTACGCCGCATAGATAGTTTTCGGATAATGCATATTTAGTTGAGTTTTGTTGCATATTTAGTTTTCGAACTCACGTTATTTCTCCGTAATATTGCACCGATTTTTCTTGTTTTTTTCTCTGTAATTTTCATGAACTCGTAATTTTCGCGTTCTTCACAGTTTTTTTTCTTTATTTGCGTTAATGGAAGGAATGAGAGAGAGAGAGAGAGAGAGAGAGAGAAAGAGAGACGTGAGATTGGGAAAATTGGGAGATGTATGAGAGAGAAAGAGATTTGATCCATTTTTGTAACTAACTTGTTATGTTATTTTACCCTACTACCCTTATATTGATTAAATTAATATTTTAATATATTTTTATCCATTAAATCATACCCATTGATTAATAGGGGATGGTTGAGATTAGTCCATTGTGTCTCACCTAGAGATATGGTCTCATTTGATCCTCCCCTATATATATATATATATATATATATATATATATATATAGGGGAGGATATAATGAGACCACATATTAGAGTGAGACAATGTGGACTCATCTCAACATTCCCTTATCTATATCAATGGCTAAGATAAATAGGGGTTTAAATTACATTAAACATTTAATTAAGGCAAAATAAGGGTATAATTGTCAAAACAAACATGTGTGGGACCATCCAAAAATGGAATCAGTTATTATGGGGAGAAAAAATCACGTGGGGAGAGAGAAAATCGCGCTGGAGAGAGAAAATCCCACATGTGCTCTGTCATGCAGTATGTTGTACATTTATTAGTGATTTGTTGTATACTTAACACTATTTTACTATATGGTTAGCATAATTTTACTTCATATTAAAATGGTCAAATAAAAATATGTGGGACTGTGAATCAAGGAATCAATTATATAGAGAGAGAATCACAATCATTAACATGTGGTGACCGTGGATTAAGTAAATCAATTATAGAGAGAGAGAGAAAAAAAAATCACGCTCATTATTTTTTGTGTATATTTAGCATATATTTATGTATATTTAACAATATTATGTTGTATATTTAACATATTTGTGCTGTATATTACAATTGTCAAACAAAAATATAAGTATACAACAAAATACATATAAGTATACAATAAAATACATATAAGTATACAACAAAAAACATAAGTATACAACAACATAAATACATACATCAAAAATTAACTACTTATACAGCAAAACACATCTAAGTATACATCGAAAAACATATAAGTGTACATTAATCGTAACAGCCTCCTCGTAGGCCCTCGGTTTCTCCACATCAGCATCGTCTTCTTCACCAATCCTCAATCCTATCCTTTATTCTGAAACCCCAAAAAATATCTCTCGAACTCCGGCACTTCGATCGCCTTCTTCAACAAAATACTCGGCTAACTCCTCCACCATCCCCGAATCAAGCATATTGTCGACTCGTTTTATATTGAGGTGGTAATGTTTATACCTGGATTAATAAGGGGATCAAATACGGCTGCCCGCGGTGATTTGGCTCTAAAATCCCCGTCAATCCTGCATCTGCTTTAAGTTCATGCACAAATATATTAGAGAAAGACTCATTCACCAAGAGTTTAGAAAAACCAAGTTGGTCGAATAATAGTTTGGCAGCTTCTATCCCATCTCAATCAGTTTTTGGTTCATCATCACTTTCAAGCAACAATGGCGTGAGTTCTTCAAAAAAACAAAAAAGTAACAATGGCGTGAGAATGTCAAAACCTCCTTGGGAGGGATGAAATGGGATGAACGGGATTGGGGGACCACATAATTGGGGTAAAAACTAAAATGACCAATCTGTCATTTTCAGATTTAAAATAAATCAAAAATATTTATTAAATTGGGTAAATCTTAACCATCTATAATTACAGATTTGTGGGGAGGATTAGTCCACACTGTCTTACTCTAATTATGTGGTCTCATTTGATCATATTCCTATATATATATATATATATATATATATATATATAGATAGATAGATAATAGGTGGTTTTAGTAATTTCAAGAAAATTATTATGAAATAGTATGTGTGTTGATTGAATTCAATGGATTTGTCTAATAAATATTCAATGGGTTAATCATATCTAAAATATCCCCTAACAGAGAAGATGCCTTTCGAGGTTACAAATTTCCTGAAAACAAAAATTTAAAATTGTTGCCAAGTCATTGGCCTACGCATAATTTGTATATTTGCCACGTGGACCAGTAATACTGTAATAGCACGAAAATGATGGGTTTACCAGTATGTAATGTAGGAGTGTTCATTTTTCGAATCAATTCGAGATTCTTTTTTTTTCCAAAAGCGATAGATTTATACCAAAGAATAACTCAATCGAGCACTTTACAACCCGGGACACACTTGTCCTAAGCCACCGTCAGTCCCACGGACTAGGGGGAAACAACCACCACACAGGGGCAAGAAACCAAACTCAAAATAGTCTAATATGCAAATCTACATACTAAGGTCCATAACAGCTATCAAACTACAAAACAGGCTTAAAAGCCATAATCTGTTCAAAAATGAAGAAAGGATAACACTGGGCATAAACCCCTATTAACACATCTTCATATACATGTCACACCACATCATCAAATTCAGTCCATTCCCTTAGAGCCAAAGAAGCAGTTCTGAATTCTGAGATTTTTTCACCTTTGAAGATCCAAGAATTTCTGGTTTTCCAAAGCCACCACAGGATGTATGTTGATAAGTGTATCATATCCTTGACAGCAGGATCACATGGTAATGAGCTGACAGTTTGCCACCACTCACAAACACTAAGCCTCTCATGATAGATACCATCCCAGTTAACAGCAGCACATTTCCATACTAATCTTGCTCTATCACAATGAAACAGCACATGATCAACAGATTCCACCCCATCCCCACACCAGCCACAAATACAATCCATTTCCATACCTCTCCTATCAAGTAGAGTCTTGACAGGCAAGATGCCATGGATGTATTTCCATATAAAGTGTTTCAACTTATTCTTAACTTTCAATTTCCATACTTTCTTCCACATCTTGCTCTTCCTGCTGCTGCATAAGCTGCCTTCAGATTTGTCACTTCTTTTCCATTTAGAGTCACAAAGGCTCTTATAGGTTGACCCAATAGAGTATTGACCATCAGATGTAAGTGTCCAAACAGCTCTGTCTCTCTCCTTCTGGAACTGAATTGGAGTGTCCAAAATGGCTCTAGCTTCATGATGGTTAAATAATTTCTCAATCAACTCAACATCCCAGCCCCTGCCACCCTCTTTAATGAGCTCACTCACCCAAACCACAACCTCCTTAGCATTCTCATTACCAATAGGAATAGTTGAATAGAATCTCTGGAGCCAGGGGATCTCCCAGATTCTAACAGATTTTCCATTGGCAATATGGAACCTCATTCCTTCATTCAGAACATATTTAGCCTTCAAAAAACTTTTCCACATCCAAGAATCTGTTGGTTTATAGGTGGTATTGATGAGCCCTCCCTTAGGAAAATATCTAGCTTTGAGAAATTTACATACCATTAAGTTAGGTTGTGTAATGATCCTCCACATTTGTTTTGCAAGTAGAGCATCATTAAACAAACCAACATCATGGAACCCCATACCTCCCATTTCCTTTGGCTTTGTAAGAAATTCCCATTTCAACCAATGAATTTTAGACTGACCCTCTATCCCACTACCCTACCAGAATTTGGAGATTACCCTATCAAGATCCTCACAAACACCTTTAGGCAACTTGTAGCAAGACATAATGTAATTAGGCAAGGCACTAAGGATTGATTTGATAAGGATTTCCTTACCTGCCAGGCTGAGAAAATTTGTCTTCCAGTTTTGAACTCTACTTCTAGCCACCTCCACAACATAACTGAACACCTCTTTTTTTGCTCTACCCACAGTAATAGGTAGCCCCAAGTGTTTGATCTTCTTCTGCTCCTGCATACCATTCAAACAAATGCAAACATCATTTCTTTCCCTATCCTCAGTGTTCCTGCTAAAAAACACTGATGATTTCTCATAATTAATTTTCTGACCAGAGGCATTGCAATATCTATCTAACACAAAGGCAAAATTCTGAGCCTGATCACAGCTTGCTTCACAGAACAAAAGAACATCATCAACAAAGAAAAGGTGGCTAATCACAGGTGCAGATTTGGCAATTCTAATACCCTTAAGAAGCTCACATCTGTTAGCATGGATAATAAGGTTTGAGAAAGCTTCAGAAATAATAAGAAAAAGATAAGGAGATATAGGGTCTCCTTGTCTAATCCCCCTAGAAGGAGTAATGTACCCACATGCATCACCATTAACAAGAAAAGAAAAAGAAGAGGACTCCACACAAGCCAAAATCCAAGAAATGAACTTCATAGAGAACCCCATCTTCCTCATCACATCCCTCAGAAAACCCCATTCAACCCTATCATATGCCTTTGCCATATCTAACTTAATAGCCATGAATTTTTTAAGCCATTTTCTCTTATTGTTAATGAAATGAAAACATTCGTGAGCCATAATGATATTATCAAGAATTTGTCTCCCGGGGACAAAAGCAGTTTGAAGGTCACATATGCAATCCTTAAGACAAGGTTTGACTCTATTAGCCAAGATTTTTGAGATGATTTTATACACGGTATTACACAAACTAATAGGCCTGAAGTGTGAGATAGATGAAGGATTTTTTACTTTTGGGATAAGGGTAACAAGAGTATGATTCATGCTCCTCAAAAGTTTAGGGGCAACAAAGAATTTCCTAACAACTCTACAAATATCAACATGCACAATATGCCAATACTGTTGAAAAAAATAAGGAGTCATACCATCGGGCCCCGGGGCCTTAAATGTATTCAAAGAGAATAGGGCTTCTTCGATTTCCCGCATTTCCGATCTTGAGAGCCATTGGTTATGAGTGTGAGAAATTGAGCAAGGGATTCCATCTAATAATGTAGCATCGTGGTCGGCATTGAGGATGTAAACAAGGCCCGATAGAAGTCGGTAATTTCTCCCTCAATCTCCTCTCTTGTCTCACAAACCACCCCGAAATGAAACTAACTTTTCAATCTTGTTGAATTTTGTCTTTGGATTGTGCAAGCATGGAAGAATTTGGTGTTTCGTCACCCTCTTTCACCCATTGATTCCTTGACTTGCTTTCCAAAAAGTTCTTCATTAGCATAGGCCTTATTCAAAGACACCTTGAAGCATCTCCCACCTTTTCCAATCTCTCATATGGCCCTCTTCACACATATTATTCATAGCCTCAGAAGTTTCTTTGATAACTGATGCAGCATTACATGTATTGCCTCTATTCCAACCGAGAAGCTTGCCAAACGACTTTTTATTTTGTTTTGGTACTGAACATTGGAGTGCCCACAACCTGAGTCATCCATCCCACTTTCACAACCTCTTCAGCACCATCCATCCCAACCCATCTTCTATCAAAGGTAAATCTCCTCCTGCTCTTGCTTTTATCTGGATCTGAAACCACAATTAGCATTTGATGATCTGAAGCATGTCTCAAGATGTGCAGGACAAGAGCTTTAGGGCGTTCAACCATCCATTCCGGGGAGGCAAAGGCCCTATCCAATCTTTCCTCAACAAAGCCTTCACCCTCCCTTAGGTTAGACCAAGTGTACTCATAGCCAGTAAACTTCATTTCCCCCATCCCCATATCCCCAACAAACTTCTTGAAGCCAGCAAAGCTAGAAACAGTCCTGGTTCTACCTCCTTTCTTCTCCTCACTTCTCAAGATATCATTGAAATCTCCAATCATGATCCACTTAGACCCCCATCTACCCTTGCCATCATTAAGAAATTCCCATTGGTATTTTCTCTCTGAAAGATTAGTGCTTGCATACACAAAGATGATCCATCCTACCCGGGGAGTCGACAACCCATACTCCACTTCCAAACGTAAAATCGTTACTCAAAATTTGTTTAATAGTAACTCTACTAGTCCAAAGACAAAAGTAATCCCCCACTTTGAGACCAATCGGATCCACAAAGAAACCATCTATCTTGCACTTTTAAATTCCTACAAACAAGAGCCACAAATGTTTTTTTTTTTGTTTCACCGAAAAACATAAACTCCGGGAGGTGGAGTCTCATACTTTCCTTGATTTGGGAAATTGCAGGGTCCCCCAAACCTCTACAATTCCACACCATAGCATTCATTGGGGGGTTGGGGCCAATTTAGGCTGGCTTCCTCCACCATAAAGTCATCCCCATTAATTTCTCTATCCACTTTCTCGTTTCTTTCCTTCCACCTTTGTAGAGGTTGCTTCAATTTCCTCATAGAACTCATCAAGAAGGACCTACATCTTTTGGATCCACAGATATAGAGTGAGATTCTCTTTGTTTTCCACACCACCCTCGACCGCCTAACCGCCATATATCCTCCTCTTATTTTGTCGCTCTCTTTTTTCCACTAGCAGACACTACCTCTCTGATGTTCTCATTACTTACTAGTGAAATATCTTGCAATGGAGGTCTACTGATAAGTGCATTTTTGTTCACATTTTCTTAAACCTTTTTAGATAATTTTTCTAACTTTTTAGTTCATTAACCAATAAAATCAAGAAAAATCACATTGGCTTGTTTTGAATGATGAAGGTTAAGACTTGAAGCAAATTCGTATGATTTCGTATGAAAATACGAACGTAAAAACAAAGTCTAGAGAAGGCAAGAAGACTCAATCTCGTGCGAGAACACACCCTAGTGTGTTGGAAAACATGGCCATGCTTCAAAAGGAAGAAAAACAGAAAAACACGCCCGGGCCGTGCTTACAAAGCACGGCCGTGTTTCACACGCAAATCAGCAAAACACGCCCAAACCGTGTTTAAAAGCACACCCTGCCAGAAAATCCAATTTTTGCGAAGAAAACACGGCCTGGCCGTGCTTTTAAAGCACGGCCGTGTTTTCCCTCCAGCTCAACAATTTTTCTTCTTTTGGCGGAAATAATGGAGACTTTTGCTTTTTAACAACCTTTGAGCAGCTTTCACACCTCATCTTGCTGCACCAAAACTCAATTTCCTCCTCAATTGGCATGTGAACACAATGATTCAACCAACTCAACCAATGGAAGTGAAGTATGATCATGTGTATACAATGATTCAACCAACTCAACCATGAATGTGCACACAATGATTCAACTAACAAGCATGGAAGTGGGGCATTTGTTAATATGGTATTTCACAAGATGGTGCTTATAAAAGCCAAGAGTTTGAGTTGAAAAATCATTCATGTAATATACATTCATAGAGAGATTCATAGTGTTTAACATTTTGAGTGGAATTGGGATCAAGAGGTCTTGGAGGAGTAAGCTTGTAGCAACATTGGAGAAGAAGGCTTGGATCAACATCATCTATCAAAGGAACAAGTCATTGAGATTTTGAGAAAGATAAGTACACCATGTTTACAACACTTAAATCTTCTTGTGTAATTTATTCTTTTGTCAAAATCATGAGTAGCTAAACTACTAGTGTTTGAATGTAATGAACTCTAGAATGGATTTGTGATTAAGGTTTGTATGTTTTTAATAAAATTCTCATGTCTTGTGTGATTCACTTATATCATGTTTATTTCATTCAAGTTGATATTTCCGGTATATTAATTTGATATTTATTCCTCATCGGGTAATCGAGAGATTTATGGTGAGAAAGAACCTATATAAGTGAAAAGAGTTGCATGCAATCCTAGATATAGGACGACATAAATCTTCCAATTAGGGTCAAACCTAATATGGGAATTCATAAATCGTTATAATGCAATTTTGGGGTTTTAACTAGAAAGAGATTTCAGTTAATCAACTTGAGATTAGGAGTTTTTCGCCTTGAGAAAGGGTTTAACTTAAATCGGGAATTTCTACGGTCCACATAACATGAGATTTCATTAAAAGAAGGTTGGTTTTTGCTTAAGGGCTTATGGTTGTATTTTTATCTTGATTGAATCACAAAAACATTCTAGAGGGATTTACATTCAACACATTTTTATCTCTTGATTTCTCATTTTACAATCTATTTTTATTTGATTTCTTTTTGTAAGTTGCAATTATCTTAAATTCTCTATTTTTCATTTTCCATTTTAACAAACAAAACTCTGAAAATTACTAGATTAGATAACAAAAGGACGGTAATTATTAGTACTTATAATCCTCGTGGGAATGACACTCGGTACTCAATAACCTATACTACAAAACGATAGGTGCACTTGCCTATGGTTTTCTAGAGTAGCTTTTGAGCCATCAAGTTTTTGGCGCCGTTGTCGGGATTGTAATATTAAGAACACCTTATTTTTGTTAATTTAATCATTTTTTTTATTATTTTTCATTAATTATCTTTCTAGGTATCTATCTTTGTAAGCCTTGGATTATACTTATCCTCCTTGTTTACACACGAGTGCATGCCTACTCGTCGCCGAATTTGGAAGCGAGACCGCCGGGTAAGAGCAACACAGAGGAAAGTATTAGTACAGACAGATCACGAGGAGGATACTAACGAAAGCAAGGATCCCGATATGGCGGATGAACAACAAAGAACCATGTGCGACTCACGCCAAGCCATCTATGGATGGTACGTCGTCTAGTATCGTAAGGCCATTGTTGCGACCAATAATTTCAAATCAAACCGAATGTCATTCAAATGGTGCAACAGTTTGTTCAATTCGGCCTACGGGACGAAGATCCAAATAATCATATCGCGAATTTCCTCGAAATTTGCGATACTTTCAAAATAAATGGAGTCTCCGACGATGCCATCCGTTACGCTTGTTCCCATTTACTCTTGGGACGGGCTAAACAATGGCTAAACACTTTACCGAAGGGAACAATCACAACATGGAGCATTATGGCGGAAAAATTCCTGCTAAAGTATTTTCCACCCGCTAAAACCGCACGATTGAGGAATGAGATCTCTTCATTCACTCAAGAAGACGATGAAACCTTGTACGACACTTGGGAGAGATTCAAAGAATTATTGCGAAAATGCCCACATCATGGTCTTCCCATTTGGATGCAAGTCCAAACATTTTATAATGGGTTGCTCTCATCAACAAGACAAATGATCGATGCTGCGGCGGGGGGGACATTGAACAATAAAACACCCGAAGCCGCCCAAGATCTCATAGAAGGAATGGCCATGAATGGCTATCAATGGCAATCCGCGAGGAGGAAAACCAACTTGGTCGGTGGGAGTATATAATGCGGACGCGGTGGTTACACTAGCCGCACGTCGAAGCTCGACTCGGAAAATCGACGGGTTGGCGGCTCCAAAACCACCACCACAAAAGCCTTCTCATGCGAGACTTGTGGAGGATCACACAACCACCAAGATTGCCCTCACGCGATACCGCCGCATGAACAAGTGGATTATCTAGGTAATCAATCTCGACCCTTTCAAAATAATCCTTTCAGTAACACTTATAATCCAGGTTGGCGCCAACACCCGAACTTTAGTTGGGGAAATCAAGGTCAACAGAAACCTAATCCAAACGCACTCCCCAATTCATTCGCACCTCCCGGTTTCAACGCGAAAACCAAGTTTGGAGGACTTCTTGTCAAAATTCGTCCAAACAACGGAAACCCGTTTCACGGCCACCGAAACATCCTTAAGGAACCAAGAAGCATCTATTCGCAACTTGGAAAATCAAATTGGTCAAATTGCCAAAATGATCTCCGAAAGGCCACAAGGGAGCTTACCTAGCAACACCGAGCCAAATCCAAGAGAACAGGTAAAAGCAATTACTCAAGGAGTGGAACAAAGCTAGACGAAATACGGATCCGGAGGACGAACCCACACCCATACAACAAAAGGACGAACAGGTATCCAAGGAAACAAAGAAAATGGTACCGAATTCCAACCACCTATTCCGTATCCAAGTCGATCATAAAGGACAAACATGACGACCAATTTGGTAAGTTCTTGGATTTATTTAAACAATTGCACATCAATATTCCTTTTGTTGAAGCCCTTTCACGAGATGCCAAAATATGCCAAGTTCCTAAAAGATCTTCTTTCAAATAAGAAGAAGCTTGAAGAAATATCTATGGTGCAATTAAATGAGGAATGCTCGGCAATTTTGCAAAACAAGTTACCTCGAGAAAATCAAAGATCCAGGGAGTTTCACTATTCCTTGTCATGTCGGTAATTTGTTGTTGATCGGGCATTGGCCGATCTAGGGGCTAGCATTAATTTGATGCCTTATGATTTATTCAAACAAATGGGTCTAGGGAGCCAAAACCAACTAGAATGAGCCGCAATTAGGTGACGGATCTATTAAGTATCCTAGAGGCATTGTTGAAGATGTTTTGGTCAAAGTCGATAAGTTTATATTTCTGTCGATTTTGTAATTCTTGATATGCATACGATGTCGAAGTTCCCTTGATCTTAGGGCGTCCATTTTTAGCTATCGCTAAGGCAATCATTGACGCGTGCATGATGGCAAACTAATTTTAAGAGTCGAAGATGAACAAGTCATTTTTAAAATCGCTACATCAATGAAAAATACGATAGATAAAGATGACTCCTGTTTTGCTATTGATCTTATCGATATGGAGATAACAAATTCTCTACCAAGCATGATTTCTAACGAATTCTTGGAGACTTGTATTGTTCAAAGTGCAGGTATATCAGATGAAGACCCCTTTCTTAGGGAATCAGACTCGCATTGGAGGAAAACGAACCAACAGAACGACGTGTAAAAGAGTTCGAAAAAATTGAAAACTCACGGGTGGGGCATATCAAACCATCCATTGAGGATCCACCACTGTTGAGTGAAGGAGTTACGAGAACACTTGGAATATGCATTTCTAGCCGAGAACGCCAAACTTCCCGTAATTATTTCCTCCAATTTATCTTCTCATCAAAAGGATAGATTGTTGGCAATATTACGGGGAACATAAAAGGCCATCGCTTGGAAAATCTCGATATTCAAGGGATAAATCCTTCCTTTTGCACTCACAAAATTCGATGGAGGAAAATTTCAAGCCGGTTGTTCTACCCCAGCGTCGTTTAAATCCAAACATGAAAGAGGTAGTCAAGGCGGAGGTAATCAAATTACTTGATGCTGGGCTCATCTATCCAATTTCTGACAGTAATTGGGTAAGTCCAGTTCAAGTGGTTCCAAAGAAAGGTGGGATGACGGTGGTACCAAATGAAAAGAATGAACTTATTCCAATGCGGACGGTAACAGGTTGGCGAGTTTGCATCGATTACCGACGACTTAATGATGCTACTCGCAAGGACCATTTTCCTTTACCTTTTATTGATCAAATGCTTGAAAGATTATCTGGTCACTTGTATTATTGCTTTCTTGATGGCATGTCAGGTTATTTTCAGATCCCGATAGCAGGAGGACCAAGAAAAACCACTTTCACTTGCCCCTACGGTACTTTTGCCTATCGCCGCATGCCTTTCGGATTGTGCAATGCACCTAAGCAACTTTTCAAAGGTGCATGCTTGCTATCTTCGACGAACTTGTAGAAGATATCATGGAAGTCTTCATGGATGACTTCTCGGTTTTTGGGGACTCATTTGATCTTTGTCTTGCAAATCTTAAAAAAGTCCTAATTCGTTGTGAAGAAACTAACCTGGTTCTTAACTGGGAAAAATGTCATTTCATGGTACAAGAAGGTATTGTTTTGGGACATAAAATTTCTTGCAGGGGCATTGAAGTTGACAAGGCGAAGGTTGAGACAATTTCCAAATTGCCTCCACCCACTTCGGTGAAGGCTATCCGAAGCTTTTTAGGGCATGCCGGGTTTTATAGGCGATTTATCAAAGATTTTTCAAAAATTGCCCGGCCACTCACTCGCCTCTTGGAGAAGGATGCGGTCTTTCATATCAATGATGAATGCCTTCAAGCATTCAATACTTTGAAAGAAAAGCTCACCACTTCTCCCATCATGGTAGCTCCGGATTGGTCTCAACCATTCGAGCTCATGTGTGATGCCAGCGATTATGCGGTAGGTGCGGTGCTTGGGCAACGAAAAGATAAGCATTTCCGACCAATTTACTACGCAAGCAAAACTCTGAATCCAGCTCAATCCAATTATACGACTACAGAAAAAGAGTTACTTGCAGTGGTTTTCGCATTTGACAAATTTCGCTCATATTTGATCCTATCCAAAGTCATTGTCTATACGGACCACTCTGCGTTACGTTATTTGCTTGACAAAAATGATGCAAAACCACGACTAATTCGATGGGTACTCTTACTCCAAGAATTTGATGTGGAAATCAAAGATAAACGGGGCGCCGAAAATCTTGCCGCCGATCACCTGTCAAGGCTTGAGCACTCCGACACCGACAAGCAACACGAAGGACATATCAAAGATTCTTTCCCGGATGAGCAACTCTTTTCCTTGAACTCAATTTCAATTGATAATCCTTGGTTTGCAGATTTTGCTAATTATCTTGCAGGAAAAGTTCTACCGAAAGGGCTGACCCATCAACAAAAGAAGAAGTTCTTTTCGGACCTCAAACACTATATTTGGGACGATCCCCACCTCTTCCGAATTTGTGCGGATCAAATCATACGAAGATGTGTCGCACTTCCTGAAACGATCTCCATTTTGAATCATTGTCACAAAGGACCCACCGGCACTATCAAGCGAATACCACGGCACGAAAGGTCCTTGAGTCGGGCTTTTATTGGCCTACACTTTTTCAAGACGCAAAAAGGTATGTTGAAACTTGTGATAATTGTCAACGAGTAGGAAATATTTCTCGAAAAAATGAAATGCCCCAAAATGGTATTCTTGTTTGCGAAATTTTTGATGTTTGGGGTATTGATTTTATGGGACCATTTCCTGCGTCTTTTGGCAATAGATACATTTTGGTAGCCGTTGACTACGTGTCTAAATGGGTAGAGGCTCAAGCCTTACCTAAAAATGATGCTCGAGTGGTGGTACATTTTCTCAAAAAACTTTTCACCCGATTTGGTACTCCACGAGCCATCATTAGTGATAGAGGCACTCACTTTTGTAATAGTCAATTTGACAAAGTGTTAAAACGATATGGTGTCACACACCGAGTCGCCACCGCCTATCACCTCAAACTAGTGGTCAAGTTGAAGTGTCCAACCGCGAATTAAAAGAATTTTGGAAAAACGGTTGGACACTCTCGCAAGGATTGGTCCTCAACTCGACGATGCCCTTTGGGCTTATAGAACGACTTTCAAAACGCCAATAGGGACTACTCCATACCGACTCATTTATGGTAAGGGGTGTCATTTACCGGTTGAGCTTGAACACAAGGCCTTTTGGGCTATTAAAATGCTTAATTATGATTTGTCGAAAGTGCGAGGAGATAACCGTTTATTGCAGATTAACGAACTCGAAGAATGGCGAAATTCGGCATACGAGAACTCGAGAATTTACAAAGAACGAACAAAGCAATGGCATGACAAACGCATTAAGCAAACAAGAGAATTTCAACCTGGTGATCAAGTGTTACTCTTCAATTCCCGACTCCGACTATTCCCAGGTAAATTAAAATCCCGGTGGTCCGGCCCATTCATCACATTACTCAAGTGTTCCTTACGGGACTATTGAAATCACACACAAGGAAATGGGAACATTCAAGGTGAACGGACATCGCTCTAAAGCTTTATTTTTGGGGCACCATCGATGATAGTTATCGAGATTCCATCCGCCTTGACGACCCTCAAAATACACCACACGAGTAGAGGTAAAACAGTCCGGCTATACGACGTTAACTTAAGCGCTATCCGGGAGGCAACCCGGTATTTTGTGTGATTTTTTTTAAAAAAAAAAAAAATAATAATAATAATAATAATAAAAACACGGCCTGGCCGTGTTTATCCACCACGGCCGTGTTCGTCAATAATTTGACGAACACACCAACCGTGTTCTTCAACTTAGGCCATGTTTGCAAAAACACGCAAAACACGCCAGGGCGTGTTAAATAACACGCCGTGTTTTAATAAAAAAAAAAAAAATTTGGGTGAAAACTCGCATGAACACGCCGGGCGTGTTAAAAACACGCCCGTGTTTTAATTCAAAAAAAAAAAAAAAAAAAAAAAAAAGTGAAAACGCAGCTGAAACACGTACCGAACACGGCCTGGCCGTGCTTTCAAAGCACGGCCGTGTTCGGTAATTACAAAAACAGAGGGCCGATGTTTTGCCCTATTTTCTTCCCCAAACATCATTCTTCTTCTCCCTTTCTCCCCCTTTTCTCAAACCCTACCCCAAAATCACCAAATTCTTTCTCTTTTTTCTTCCAAAATCTTCACCCACACACACACTTTCACATCACAAGGCTCTCATCTCTTCTTCCTCACAATGTCTTCAAGGTATGTGTTGTTCTTCTCTTCTTTTCTTTTCCTTTCAATTTCGAATTTTGATTTGTTTGAATTGATATATTTGTGTGTTGTTGTGAAAATTATCCTATGTTGTAGTTAGCAAATTCATGAATTTGTATTACCAATTTTTCATGCCCTAAAAAATTGAATGGTAGGGTTATTAAAATTTGGATAGTTGATATTAATGGTAAAATCATGAATTTCTTTTTTATGACATATTTCTTGTGAATTTTTGTGAGTTTAATTGAGTTTGTTTGTGGTAATTTTTTTAGTTCTTGTGGTAATTATGAGAAATTATGCTTGTGATGTTTTTATCTTGGTAAATTGAGGAATTGGTCATTTGTTCTTGATTTGAAGAGTAGACTTGGAGTCATATGATTAATGTCCTAAATTGTTGTTGATTGAATTGCTATTATTGAAATGTTGTTGAAAAATGGATGTTGTTAAATCATTGTTGCAAATGGGGTGTATAGCTTGTGAAAATGGATTCTTGTTGAATAAAGATGTTGATATGATGGAATTTTGAGTAAATTGATGTCTTTTCATGTTTGGGATACTATCTATGTCTCTTAAAATGGTTTTTCACGTTACTGTAAGTTTATATTGACATAGGAATCCCAGGACTAAACGCGGACGTACCGGTGATGCTTCATCCTCCGCGACCCCCATACATGGTGGTCGCCGAGCCACTCGTACTGACCCACCGGTACCTACCAATCCATTTGGTATAGCTTTCCGAGATGATGATCATGAAGCACAATACCATCGTCTGGCCCAACGTCACATCATTAACACACGATTCTCGGATAATCCTACCTTGGATGGGCTCGGGCTGCGTACAGATATGGATTGGATGTTCAATCAACTTGGGTGGGGCTATTTCATGAATCTAGCCACACCCACCTACATCCGTCTCACGTTAGAATTTCTGAGTTCCTATGACGCGGAGATTACTTCGGGCCGACACGCTGAAGAAGGACGAATCACATTTCGGCTCTTCAACAATGATCACCAACTCACATTGGCAGAATTTAATTCTATCTATGATTTACCCACAAATGGGTTGCGTATAAAGCCATTGGGGTTCCGTGATCGACAATTTTGGCAAGCAATTACGCATGGCCGAATATAATCCCTCTTCATCAAAATCCTCATGCATTGTCAATCATTGCTTTCGTTATATCCATCGGGTGCTCTCGAAAGTACACTATTTGGCCGGGCGAAAGTGAAGGAGTCGTCCGACTTGATGAGTGTATTTTCTATGGTCAATGGTGAATTCTTCTTTGGTCGACACGGGTTCTTATCTCGCCAAGCATTTTCTCAAAGTGAGCAAGAAAAACCGAGGTAAAATCGTTATTGGTGGCCTTATTACTCCTATTGCCATCCATTATGGTTATAACCTCACAGGACTTGAACAAGCCCAGGGGACCAACCGGATCGACTTTGAATCTTGTATTGCTATGGGAATGATTCAACGGAGCGGGATGGGTTATGTTTTAAGATTCAAAAATACAGACTACACACATCCATTCCGGATCCTTCTCGCACTTCGGTTCGGGACCGGACAATTGGAAGATGATGTACCCACAAGGTGATAACCCGGATGCATTCCGACTACCCGCACCGCACCGCCTCGGCATACGATGCCTATCAAAGTGAGGAACAGATATTGATGCTCCTCGGCGTCACAACCACCAAGGCAACCATCAACCCCTATGGATGATACTAGATCTCTTCTCCACGCCATTCGCTTGGAGCAAATGGAGCAGCGAGCTTTATTGGATCGCCAAGAGGAAATGATGACGCAACATTACGCCGAATTGAAGAACGACAACAACAATTCTTCATGAATCTTCAACAACAACAACAACAACAATATGACCAACAGAGAATCTATTTTGCCATGATGGATCGTATCCAACAATGGCATATTTCGCAAGGACATTTCCCACCACCACAATGAAGGTCGTATTTTTTCTTGTTTCATTTTTTTTTTTTCTTCTCGTTTTCTAATCTAGACTGTATCACATCTCCTTCTTCACATTGGGAACAATGTGACCCTTGAAGTTGGAGGTGGTGGTGAGATTTATCAAAGATATTTGGATAATTTTTACTGTTTTCTTTTAGTTTGTGTGGGATTGCGTTTTTAATTAATTTGTGTGGATGTTTTATTTTTTTTTATGCACTTTTAAATCTCTTGCAAATAAACATGAGATATTTCTTTTTACAATTCGATAAGTTGTTTGTGAATTTGTTTTAACCAATTTTTCTCCCGAAAAAGTCATCTTTTTGAACTCAAATCACCAAAATGTTTTAAAAACCGTGTGACTCTAGTAAAAGGATGAATTTGGCCAAAAGAGTTTAATGTCATGAAAATAGTTTGGATTTTGCTTAAACTTAAATACTTTATGTCATGATCGTTGGAGAAATCATTATTCGGGTAAAAAAAAAAAAAAAAAAAAAAACTAAAAAAAAAAAAAAGGGGGGGACAAATCGAGGTTATACTCCTCTGTTTGTTGCTGCTTAGTAACTAGGAGCATTCATGAGCCCCATGTTTGTCTTTTACGTAAAACAGCAGCACAAATATGAGTATGGGAAACCACCCTAGGAGTTTTTGGAAAGCATTCAAAATTTAAACCTAGTGGAAGTTTACCTCAAAAAAATGTCCTAATTTATAATTATATACACTTAAAAAAAAAAAAAAAAAACCCGAGTTTTTGAACATCTCCTTTTATCATTACATTCTTGGATTTGGTCTAAGCGAATGATTAACAATTCTGTGATATGACAACCTGTGATGACTAAACGATTCCATTTCTTGAATTCACCCTCTTTTTAACAAATTGGTTGACTTGGAAGAACGAATCGATTGGCTCGATCGGGAATAAAAAGGTTAGCGATTTACTTCAAATATGTCAAAATTGTGAAAATAGATACCTCATTTTTGTTTTCAACTCCACTCTTTGTTTTAAAAATTGCTTGAGGACAAGCAAAATTTCCAAGTTGGAGGTCTACCGATAAGTGCATTTTTGTTCACATTTTCTTAAACCTTTTTAGATAATTTTTCTAACTTTTTAGTTCATTAACCAATAAAATCAAGAAAAATCACATTGGCTTGTTTTGAATGATGAAGGTTAAGACTTGAAGCAAATTCGTATGATTTCGTATGAAAATACGAACAGAAACAAAGTCTAAGAGAAGGCAAGAAGACTCAATCTCGTGCGTAACACACCCTAGTGTGTGTTGGAAAACATGGCCATGCTTCAAAAGGAAGAAAAACAGAAAAACACGCCCGGGCCGTGCTTACAAAGCACGGCCGTGTTTCACACGCAAATCAGCAAAACACGCCCAAACCGTGTTTAAAAGCACACCCTGCCAGAAAATCCAATTTTTGCGAAGAAAACACGGCCTGGCCGTGTTTATAAACACGGCCGTGTTCGTCAAATTTGACGAACACGCCTGGCCGCGCTTTTAAAGCACGGCCGTGTTTTCCTCCACTCAACAATTTTTCTTCTTTTGGCGGAAATAATGGAGACTTTTGCTTTTTAACAACCTTTGAGCAACTTTCACACCTCATCTTGCTGCACCAAAACTCAATTTCCTCCTCAATTGGCATGTGAACACAATGATTCAACCAACTCAACCAATGGAAGTGAAGTATGATCATGTGTATACAATGATTCAACCAACTCAACCATGAATGTGCACACAATGATTCAACTAACAAGCATGGAAGTGGGGCATTTGTTAATATGGTATTTCACAAGATGGTGCTTATAAAAGCCAAGAGTTTGAGTTGAAAAATCATTCATGTAATATACATTCATAGAGAGATTCATAGTGTTTAACATTTTGAGTGGAATTGGGATCAAGAGGTCTTGGAGGAGTAAGCTTGTAGCAACATTGGAGAAGAAGGCTTGGATCAACATCATCTATCAAAGGAACAAGTCATTGAGATTTTGAGAAAGATAAGTACACCATGTTTACAACACTTAAATCTTCTTGTGTAATTTATTCTTTTGTCAAAATCATGAGTAGCTAAACTACTAGTGTTTGAATGTAATGAACTCTAGAATGGATTTGTGATTAAGGTTTGTATGTTTTTAATAAAATTCTCATGTCTTGTGTGATTCACTTATATCATGTTTATTTCATTCAAGTTGATATTTCCGGTATATTAATTTGATATTTATTCCTCATCGGGTAATCGAGATTTATGGTGAGAAAGAACCTATATAAGTGAAAAGAGTTGCATGCAATCCTAGATATAGGACGACATAAATCTTCTGAATTAGGGTCAAACCTAATATGGGAATTCATAAATCGTTATAATGCAATTTTGGGGGTTTTAACTAGAAAGAGATTTCAGTTAATCAACTTGAGATTAGGAGTTTTTCGCCTTGAGAAAGGGTTTAACTTAAATCGAATTTCTACGGTCCACATAACATGAGATTTCATTAAAAGAAGGTTGGTTTTTGCTTAAGGGCTTATGGTTGTATTTTTATCTTGATTGAATCACAAAAACATTCTAGAGGGATTTACATTCAACACATTTTTATCTCTTGATTTCTCATTTTACAATCTATTTTTATTTGATTTCTTTTTGTAAGTTGCAATTATCTTAAATTCTCTATTTTTCATTTTCCATTTTAACAAACAAAACTCTGAAAATTACTAGATTAGATAACAAAAGGACGGTAATTATTAGTACTTATAATCCTCGTGGGAATGACACTCGGTACTCAATAACCTATACTACAAAACGATAGGTGCACTTGCCTATGGTTTTCTAGAGTAGCTTTTGAGCCATCATCTACCCTTTTTGCCTTCCACCTGACTCTGATTCTGACCCATTTCCTTCTCCCTATCTCTTACCCGGGACCATTATAGCCACTCGGTTTTGCTCTTTGCTAAGCGGCTCCCCTTGGCTTTGGATCATACCACTCAAATTACTAGTCTCACTCAAACTCCCATGAGCCTGCATGTTGCAGTCATTGTTCTCCTCAGTTATAATTTCTATATTTTTATTCCCCTGGTCTATAATTGTCTCCACACCCATATTCTGTAGTTTTTGTGGGGCTTTCTCTCTGCTTTTCTCAGGCTGCACCATAGATTTTTTAGTATGCATCACCCCTTCCTCCGCCTTAATCCACTCTCCATATTGTCCCTCATTAAGACTTCCATTTTTTAAATCCTCTTTCCTACCCTGGCATCATCTCTCAATATGTCCTATAATCCCACAATAGTAACAACACCCAATCAAATTTTCGTATTTAAAGTCCACCCAAACCTTCGAATCCCCCAGTGTAATATATGTTCCTCTAGGCAGGGGTTTATTTAAATCGATGGAGCTAAGAATCTTAATCATCCTTCCTTTCGAGCTGCCCGTGTCAGGAATAAACACATCTTGTGTTTCAGAAAATAATTTACTAATTTTCATTCCTGTTTCCATGGTTATCCAATGGTTAGGAATATTCCAAATCTAAATCCACAACCTCACAAAAGAGAAATCGTTTCCTGGATTCTAGCTTTCCCGTCCCAGTCCTTCAGAAGTAAGTATTGATTGTCAAAATTCCACACCCTGCTATTCAACACTCTGTCTTTATCTTCCAACGATCGAAACACAAACTCGAAAAGATTAAAGCCCAGTTCTCTTACTTGGAATGTAGCTTTCGAGCTGCATTCCTTGTAAGGTTAACTTTAAACCAGAGAAGTTGGCTTTCTTACTTCCATGTATCTTGCCATAAAGACTTCTCTTGCTCTCTTCAATACCATTAACTACATCTGAGTCCTCAAGCACTACCCCTCCTTTTTCCTCTTCTGTCAGGGAAAACCTCTTCAAGCACTCCACCACAGCACTATCCATTATCAGACCGAATCCCCGTTCACCGCACACCCAAACCTTTGAGCTCAAGACCTGCACAAACACCAGAGCACAAACAAACCAAAGAAACAACAAGAAAGATAGAAGAAACTCAAAAGCAAACCAGAAAAAGACACAGAGAAGACAAGGAAGAAAGAGAACAACAAAACCCTAGCATCGACCAAAGGAACAAAAAACCAATGGAACATGACAAATTTTGAAACTCCCCGGCGGGAACAAACACACTCCCCTAGAGAGAGAAATATCCACTTCACAGCTGAAGACTAGTAAGATGAAGATCCACTATTCAATTCGAGATTCGATTCGACTCGGATTCGAATCTTAATTTCAAATTAGAATTTTTGAATTTCGAATCAACTCGAATTTCAAATATGAATATTCAAATCGAATAACGAATTGGGGATTTTTTTTCGAATTCTATTCAAAAATCCTAATTCGAGTAAATTCGATTTGAATATCGACTCGTATTCGTATTTCAATTCGAATTTGTGAACTGATTCAAACTCAATTATAATCCAAATTTAATTTATATATTATATATTTTAAACATTATACATATATCATTACATATGCAAATAGAAACAATATAATTAGTTGGTGTATAAAAAACATTTATTTCACATTACTATTATAGTAAAATTGTGGCAGTAGAATTATAATATTGGCCATAGCCAGTTTTAGTGTTTCACAATTCAATCTCATTTCAAAGTCTCAGCATTTTTGTGAGTTTTTGAATTGTCATATGATGTGTTTAAACCTAAAAGATCAATATATTTTTATTTCAAAAAAAAGAACAATATACTTTTGATTTTAATAGATTTCAGCCTTGAAAATATTTTATTCTTTAGTTTTTGTAATAAAGTAACAATATAGTTTTGTTATTGACACATTTGGATTTTTGGATTGACTCGGATTCGATTCGAAAATCGACAAATCCAATTCGACTGAACTCGATTCGAAATTAATCGAATTAGGATCGAATTTCGAATTGAGGTTTTAAAAATTCCATTCGATTAATTCGATTCGAGGAAGTTGAAGAATTCGGAATTCGATTCGGTGCACACCCCTAATGTAATGGTAATTTTATAATCTATGTAGTTATAGACTTATAGTTAAAAGAGTTTGTTAAGATTCTAAAAATAAGTGAGGAATCTCTTTAATTCGAGAAAAATATGTAAAATTCTATAAAATTTATTTTTAAAAGTTTATAAACTTGTTGTAAATTATTAATTTTTCATCCTGGCACGACTAATCTTTTTTTTTTTTTTATAAATAAATGGAAATGGAGAGATGATGAGCATCAAATATAGAGTTTTAACCACTCAACCACTATCTAAAACACAACTAGCCTTTTATGTATGTGTAATGTGTACATTCCTTTGCACGAATACATACTTGGGAATAAGCCATTAATATATGAGTAGGTCTCTTGTGAGACCGTCTCACGCATAGACGAAGTTACTAAGGGCAGTGTCCCCCTCAAATTTTGAAAAGAAAAGTTGGGGTATTTTGGTCATTTCACATTTTTATCTTAAAATAAATAAAAAATGGAAAAATAAATGTCTTCAATTATATTTCCTTCCTTTTTTTTTCCTATTTTGATTTGTAAATCTTGAAAAATATGAATCTTAGTCATTTTATCCCTTTTCTTAAAATTTTCTACATTTTTTAAACTACGACATAAACTTTATCTTGAATTTTGCATTATTCTCTTGTGTCTCTATTTGTCCTTTTTGGTATATTGATGTAATTGTATTTTGTTATTTATTTTTGAATATTAAGATGTAATTGAATTAATATAATGACTTATCAAAACTTCCACTTATTTCAAATTTGATGTATTGTTTTTCATTTTATATATTGTAATGGACAAATTGTCCACATACGTTTTGTAAAAATAAAAAATAGTCATAATTTTTGAAAACATATTTTTTAGTCATTTTGACACGGTCATACACTTCTTGTGTTCTGTGGTGAGGTACTTGATTATATTTCAAAAATTGATGTTATACATTTCGGTCCATAGAAATGAAAAAAGACAAAGTGAAAAATTGAACTAAAAATGTCTAAAAAACATGGTTACTATTTTGGAAAAGTAGCCGAAAATCCGACGAACTCTATCCATCTTAATATTAATTGGGCTCCCCTACCCGAAATTTCTGGCTTCGTCATTGGTCTCACAGATCTAAATCCGTGAGACGGAGCCCCAATACCCAAATTCAATTTTAAATCCATACTCACCCGCAGAGTAATAACAACGGTGCATAGGTCTCTCTCTCTTTCTATAATGTCTCCCTCTTTCTATCCGCAAGGCTGTGAATAATATACATACAAAAACTTGTGAGGCGGCCATTGATTTTTCACATTAGGAGGTTCACGGGATGACTAATTCCACATGATCTGTTAAGATAGCTTCCTTCCATCCTAAACAAATATATATAATTCATTTCAACCAGGGAATAAAACAATACAAATTGTGCATGTATATATGAAATACTAAAAAAAAAGACAATAGATGAGGTGAATTTTACATATTCCGCCCGAGAAATTCTTGCACACCAACACTTTCAAGGCGACAGTTCTCGCATAACATTTCCATCATTGGGGCGGAAAATGTTATTGTTGACCAACAAATCTGTCCACTATGACAAAAATAGAACCAATTATAACATGAGAAATTGAGAATCTCCTCGATAATACATCCACGGCTGAAATCAATATGTGTTTTTATACATTTTTCTTATTCTTTGCTTAGGAATTGAATGGGTTACCGACAAGAAGATTTGTGGGTACATCAATTGAATTTGAACCAGAATTAAATGGGTATACTTTTCACTTAAAGTTGTAATATTTTTATTTTTAGTTCAAACACGTAATACTTTTCACTTAAATGTATAATATTTTTCACTTAAAATTTTAATAATTTTCAGTTCAACATGTAATATTTTCGATTCAACATGTAATACTTTTCATTAAACAAGATTCTATATAATTTTACAAGTAAATAATATCAGTTTTGCTACTTTGAAAACATATACGTTTTCCTATAGTAAAAGTAATACTTTTACAATAAAAAAGCAACACTTTTCAAGTAAAAATGATATTTTTCAAGTAAACATTAATACTCCTATAGGGATTAATAAGAAATAATATTAAAGTAAAAAGTATTAATTTTCAAGTAAAAGGTAATATATTTCATGGAAATAGTATATAATTTTAAAAGATGTAATAAGTAATACTTTTACAATAAACAGTAATACTTTTTGAGTTAAATGATACTTTTCAAGAAAAATTAGTAATCCTAATGGGATAAATAAGAAATAATTTTTAAGTAAAATATTACAATTCAATTAAAAAGTATCAATTTTAAAATAAATAGTATATAAATTTAAAGATGTAATAAGTAATCTTTTTATAATAAAAAGTAATACTTTGAGAGTAAAAAATGATACTTTTCAAGTAAACATTGATACTTCTAAAGGGATAAATAAGAAATAATTTTTAAGTAAAAAATATTACTTTTCAAGTAAAACTTAACAGTTTTAAGGAAATAGTATAATTTTAAAAGATGTAATAAGTAACACTTTTACAATAAAAAGTAATACTTTTCGAGTAAAAATAATACTTTTCAAGAAAATATTAATACTCCTAAAGGGGTTAATAAGAAATAATTTTTAATTAAATAGCAATATTTTTTAAGGAATAATTATATAATTTTAAAGGATATAGTAAGTAATACTTGTCCAGCAAAAAAGTAATACTTTTGAATATAAAGTAATCCTTTTTGAATACAAACTAATACATCACTTTTTCGATTAAAAAGTCTTATTTTAGAAAAGAATAATAATTAATAATTTTAATGTAAAATATAACAATTTTAAAGGAAATAGTCAATAATTTTTAAAAAATTTAAATTTTATTTAGGAGTTCATGATAAATATATATCTTAGTTAATGTATTTAATTCAATATTTGTGTTTAGCTTGTTATTGAAAATATATATATTTTGACAGGGAATATAATGGAAAACTAAGTAGTGACTTTTCTAGGCCCATATTGAAGAATTCAATTTAGGTTTCCACCACATCCTCCAACTAGAAGCCATCCATCTTTGAAGAGTTGGTGATCAAGTTTTGAGGAAAGTATGAAGCTTCCCAACAAGCCCACCACCATTGTTGAAGCTTCAACCACCTACCCTCCCACATCCATCTATAAATAGGTGCTTCATTCTTGATTGTAATCATCCCTTGTGAGTGAATATCACAGAGAGTAGAGATCCTTGAGAGTGATCAAAATCAATCCTTGAGAGATTGAGTGAGTTTTGAGGGTTTTTGTGAGTTTGTAAATCTCCCGTAAATCTATTCTTGTGTGAAATAGAATTGATATTTTTCTCTCAAATTCATCTATTTAGTTTCATAATGATCCTGTGATATCTAACAAGTGGTATCGAGCCTCGTCGGAGTGCTCGTAGGAAGTTGCAGAGGTCTGAAATTTCGAGTTTTACAAAGTTTGTTAAAACTCAATTTTCAGCATTCCATTGGATTCCTCTCGTCGATCACGAGTCTGTACGTGTTTTCGGATCGAAAAACGGACGTCGGATTAAGCCGCATCACGAGCTGTCGAATTTCGGAGAAGACAATGAACAGTAATCTCTGCATGCAAATTTCCGTTTAATTACAAATCAGTCCCTGAGTTTTATATTTTTCATTTTTTGACCCCTAAACTTTCTGGAAATTTCATTTTGATCCCAAAATTTTCTGAAATTTCATTACGGTCCCTGAACTATCAGAAATTACAGATTGGCCCCTGAATTTCTTGATATTTCAGTTTGGTCCCTATATTTTCAGAAAATTGCAAATCAATCCCAAATTTTTCAGAAATTGAAATTTTAACCCCAGAGTGTCTATTCCACCATTTTTGACCATTCCGGACGTGACGGTATACTCCGTTTCGTGAGATTCAATCTCTATCTTTGTGAACTAATTGTTGGAAGGTGAAAATGGCCACGGATGAGTCAACATCATCTTCTGGAGCTATGATTATGCTCAATGCTACCAATTACACGTTATGGAAACCCCGGATGGAAGATCTACTCAACTGTAAAGATTTGTTCGACCCCATAGAGCTAAAGGGTGTTAATCCTGATGCTTCCAAGTCAACAGAGTGGAAGAAGTCGAATAAAAAATCTATTGGTCAGATCCGACAATGGATTGACCATAGTGTCTTTCACCATGTCGCACAGGAGACAGACGCATATGCCCTCTGGCAGAAGTTGGAGGACATGTACCAGGCCAAGACCGCTCGGAATAAGACCTGTTGATGGCGCTTAGTCAACATGAAAGTGAAAAATGGAACTTGATTTGCCGAGCATACTAGTGAGTTCGAGCTTGGTAAACCAATTATCTTTCGTAGGGATGCCACTTGGAGATGAAATGCGAGGCTCTCCTACTTCTCGGTTCACTTCCCGATACCGGGAAACACTAGTTGTTTCTCTCGATGGTCGGCACGGAAAGCAAACTTACCATGTCTATGGTTAAGGATGCCCTATTCAATGAAGAGGCCAGAAGAAAAGACATGGGCACAAATCAGACCCATGCCCTTGTGACGGAAAATCGAGGGAGACAGCACGGGAAGCAACAACGAAGTAGTAGAGGTAAAGCGAGAGGCAAAAGTAGGGAAGATCCACTGATGGCGAGAAAACCAACATATAAATGTCATCTTTGTGGAATAGAGGGTCATATGAAGAAGAACTGCTATAAATGGCTACAGGAGCAAGGTCAGAGCAGTTCCAAGCCGAAGAATAAGGATGGAGAAACGCTAGCTATCATTCCTGGAGATGTAGCGCTTTGTTCAACCCATGATGAGGCATGCCTTCATATCTCAAGAGAAGATACATAATGGGTGGTAGATGCGGCGTCTTACCACGTAACTCCTCATAAGGACTACTTCACAACATACAAAGTGGTGACTTTGGAGCGGTGAAGATGGGAAATTCGATTCCTCGGAATTGTAGGAATTGGTGATATCTGAGATAAAGACAAATGTCGGGAGTACAATCACTTTGAAGAATGTCAGACATGTGCCTGATCTTCGGCTGAATCTACTTTCAGGGCTTGTTGGTGGAGGCGCCGGTGGTGAGATAAGCGTCATTCGTAGCCATGGATCTTTCCTCTTTACTCGGAGCTAGAGCTAGCCAAAGAGTTTGGCTTTGATACCACTTGTTAGTCCAAGTGGCTACGATAATCTAGAGAGGGGGTGAATAGATTATCTCGGTTTTTCAGATTTTGCCCTCTTTTTGAATAATCAAACAAAGACGAGAATGTAAATGCGGAAATAAAACAACACTCGTCGATTTAAAGAGGTTCAACCCACCTAGGGCCTAATCCTCTACCACCCCAAGATATCCTCAGGGATGGATTTCAAAAGAAAAAAAGATTTTATTAATTTACCAAAAATTAATACAACACCTGAGGATTATCACAACCCTCTTACACCACCTGAGGATTACCACAATCCTTTTACAACACCTTTGAAGATTACCACAACCTTCAAACACCTATCACCTAGATCACCCAAGTGTATTCTTACCACAAGAATACTCACAAGGATGTCTTGTGTTGAATGATGACCAAAATCAAGATTACAACTCAATAATGATTGATACAATATGAGTACAAGTGTAATCAAGAATTGAAAGCCTAGACCTCAAATTTGTGCAAGTGAAAGTGTTAAGGCTAATACAACAAGATATATGAAAGTGTTTGCTTTGTTTGCTCTTTGCTTGTATGGAGTGTTGTATCTTGTTGCTTGAATGAAGCCTCTATTTATAGGAGAGGTCTTGGCTTGATTTCCGGACATTGGCTCCTCCTTGGGGAGTGATTTCTTTGCAAAAGAAACCATTTAAAATCATCAATATAGTTGTTAGAAATCAATCCCACAAAATAGGGAAAAGTCATGCGAAAATGCAACGGATAGTTTCTTTGTCAAAACAGGGGTTCGATGTCGCACAGAGATAAGATTGAAAAGAGTGCGAATTTTTACACGGGGACCGGTCGAGGGGGTTCGGCCGGTCGCCCTTGGTCTTGACGGTTGGGGTTGATAGAAAATCAAAACAGAGAAGTCCGCATTTGAGAGGGCTGCTCCCAGTGCACGGTCGCCAGGGTCGACCGGTCGCCCTCACCGGTCGCCCACGGTCGGCCGCTCTCCCCATTTTCTCTTACGTCCCATTTTCTGTTTCAAAACTCAACTCAGTGCGGGTTGCCCTATAGGGCGGCCGGTCGAGCTGAAAACAAAAGTGTTGTCAATTTTAAATCGAATATTAACTTCAAGAAATACTCCGAAAAATAGTAAAAACATTTTAGATCGATCGGAAGTGTTGGGACAACATTTAGGGACATTGTTTTGGTATAAAAACTCATTTGAACAAAATCATCAAAATCATGATAAAAACATTTATCTAACAAACTCCCCCTTTTTGATGATTACAAACCAAAACAATTTTCAAGAGGACGATTTGAAAAACAACATAATTTTCGGTTTATGAGTAAACTATCCGTTTAAAAACATTTTACAAAAGCTCCCCCTATCAACAAGCACATTAAGAAGAAATATTGCATAAGCTAGAAGCACAAGCTTTTACAAAATAAACAACAACTCCATGAGCTTAGAAGCTCCCCCTGTCACAAATACTTATTATCCATGCAAACAAGTTCATAAAACAATCATTGGATGAGTTTTCTTCACAACTTATGGCCTTAATAAGCCATAGCTTGTAGCTTCTATCATGAGCTTTTATTAGCTTCTTTGAGCTAACGAGCCAATTTCTGTTTCTCCCCTTTGGAATCATCAAAAAGAATGTTAGGATGATAGAAACATCATAGAAGTATATCAAAGTGCGCAAAAGAAATGGTTTATCAACCATTGAGCAATTTAGGCTTAAAAACCAAGGAAAATGGGAGAAATGTATCATGAAGAGTTCATACGCTCGTTTTATTTCCCAAAACATGATCTCAATGAGTATAGAAGACTTTTGGAAGCGAGAGAATCATGTAGAAGTTGAAATTTTCATTGAAACATTTCATCGAACACATTGTGGGCGTGAAAAATAAAAAGAGTTGTATATAGCCCTTGTAAATGATCCAAGCCAAAAAAAATTTCATCACCAATTCACATCAAACATCATACAATACAACATAATAACTAATCTCATCAAGATCATAAGCAAAAATTATCAAGAAATATACAAGAAAGCCATAAACTCAAGGGTTCAACCCAATTGAGCAAAGTAAGGAAAATTCTTACCTTTTGATCGGAAAAGATGAGCAATGATGATGATAAACATGCTATATAAGGTCAAGATATGAATTGAATGCATGAAAATCAATTTTGAGTGACAATTGTGTGCATTTGGCAAAGGGGACGAAAAATGGCAAAAAGAAGTGAAACTTTCAAATCTTTGAAGGAAAACGAACTTAAACCAAAAATTTAGCCTAGGCGGCGTGGTCGTAGTTGAGGCGACGGTCGGCGTTGCTGAGGGCGCCGTCGCGTTGAGGGCGACGGTTGCCTCAACCTCTTCAGCCCCATTGCTGTCAAATTTTTTAAAATCCGAATTTTCAACCAAAAATCCGATTTTCGCCCTAAGTTTTAAAAACATGCAAAATGCAAACGTAGACCTCATTCAATATGCATTATGCCTAACCGAGCTCGTATTGACGCAAAAGTCTCGGAAGTTAGTGGTTTTTGTAAAAATGTCCGCTAATTGATCTTGAGATGGCACAAACGATATCTCAATTTTTCGTTTTGAAACACAATCCCTTAGAAAATGATGTCGAATCTCAATATGTTTAGTACGGTTATGATGAACCGGGTTTTGAGCAATATTTATAGCAGATATATTATCACAAAAGATAGGTGCGTTTTCAAAAGAGCATTTGTAATCCGCTAAGGTTTGTTTCATCCAAAGAAGTTGAGTACAACAAAATGCGGCAGAAATGTATTCGGCCGGCCGTTGAAAAAGAAACACAGTTTTGCTTCTTTGAAAACCAAGAAACTAGGCAATCGCCTAAAAATTGACATGATCCGGAAGTACTTTTCCGATCATCAATATTACCCGCATAGTCCGAATCACTATAACCTTTAAGAGAAAAATTTTCATTCTTTGGATAAAATAAACCATATTGAATAGTGCCTTTCAAATATCGAAAAATCCGTTTAACGGCACTCATATGAGATTCTTTTGGATTGCTTTGAAAACGAGCACATAGGCATACGGCATGAAGAATGTCCGGTCTACTAGCGGTTAAATAAAGTAAACTACCAATCATACCTCGATACTTGGATTCATCAACCGTCTTGCCTTTTTCATCTTTGTCAATTTTGACATTGGTTGCCATAGGAGTCGAGGCGGTTCTTCCTTCTTCAATGCCGAACTTCTTCAAAAGTTCTTTTGTATACTTTGATTGCGAAATATAAATACCTTCTTGGCATTGCTTAATTTGAAGTCAAGGAAGAAGTTTAGCTCCCCATCATACTCATCTCGAATTCACCTTGCATTAACTTGGAGAATTTCTTGCACAAAGATTCATTAGTAGCACCAAAGATAATATCATCAACATAAATTTGCACAAGTAAACAATCTTGCCCTTTTTCAAAAACAAAGAGTGTAGTATCAACTTTACCTCTTGTAAAACCATTTTGCAAAAGAAAAGAGCTAAGTCTATCATACCATGCACGGGGTGCTTGTTTTAAACCATACAAAGCCTTTTTAAGTTTATAAACATCATTAGGCCTAGAAAAATTTTCAAACCCGGAGGTTGTTTTACATAGACTTCTTCTTGAATAATACCATTTAAGAAAGCGGATTTAACATCCATTTGGTAAAGTTTGAAATTTTTAAAACAAGAATAGGCAAGTAAAATACGAATAGCTTCTAAACGTGCTACGGGTGCAAAAGTTTCATCATAGTCAATACCTTCTTCTTGACAATACCCTTGAGCTACTAACCTTGCCTTATTTCGAACAATGTTGCCTTGATCATCAAGTTTGTTCGGAATACCCATTTTGTACCAATAATTGTTTGAGATGGAGGACAAGGTACTAATTCCCATACATCATTTCTTTCAAATTGATTCAACTCCTCTTGCATTTCCAAAAACCAATCTTCATCCTCAATAGCTTCCTTAGCATTTTTAGGCTCTTTTTGAGATATGAGAGCTTTCTCGGCAAAATTCCTTCGAGTCATTACTTTATCAAGGGGATCACCAATAATAAGATCTTTTGGGTGATCTCCTTAAATTTCAATGCTACGGGAAGATTCGAAGTATCACCCCTATCTTCTTGAGGAACATTTGAACTTGAAGGTTGATCATGTGAAATAGAAGGTTTATCATTATGAGCATCACTTTGAACAATAGGTTCAACAATATCCTCTTCATCACTATCGTCATTGGGTATTCTTTCAACACCCGAGGCTTCATTAAATTTGACATGAATAGATTCTTCAACAACCATGCTAGTCTTGTTGTAAACCCGATATGCTTTGCTCTTGGTTGAATACCCCATAAATATTCCTTCATCGGCCTTAGGATCAAGTTTGTCCAATTGATCCTTAGTATTCAAAATAAAGCACTTACATCCAAATATTTTGAAATAACTAATATTTGGAGTTCTTCCTTTCCAAAGCTCATATGGAGTTTTATTCATTTTAGGACGAATATAAACTCGATTAATGACATAGCAAGCGGTACTTACGGCGGCGGCCCAAAAATATTTTGGAAGAGAAAATTCATTGAGCATGGAACGACTCATTTCTTGTAGCGTTCGATTCTTCCTTTCGGCTACACCATTTTGTTGAGGTGTCCTTGGAGCCGAAAAATTTGTGTGTATATCCCTTGGTTTCACAAAAGACTCTAAACTCACCGTCAAATTCTCCGCCTCGATCACTTGAATAGTTTTAATAGTATCTTCCTTTTCATTCTCAATGCGTCTACACAACTTAACAAACTCATTAACGGCATCGCTTTTATTTGCAAGAAAAAGAGCCCAAGTGTATCTAGAAAAATCATCGACAATAACGAAAGTGTAATGTTTTCCACTTAGACTAGCCGTACCAATATCCCCATACAAATCAAGGTGAAGCAATTGTAGGGGTTTGGTAGTGGAAATTTCATTTTGGGCTTAAAACTACTCTTAACTAATTTGTTCTTTTGACAAGTGTCACATAAGCCAAGATTTTCAAAATTCAATTTGGGTAGTCCTTTTACATGTTGGTTTTTGTAAATATTTTTCAAATTCTTGTATCAACATGTCCAAGTCGCCTATGCCATAAATTCGTTAAATCATTATTGGCGACAAGACAAGAAACATTTTGACTAACCAAATCACTAGTACAAATTTTGTAAAGATTGCCTTTTCTATTTGCTTCACAAATAATATTACCATTTTTAAGAATAAGGCATTTTTCTTTATTAAAGGAAACATCATAATTTGAATCACAAAGTTGGCTAACACTTATCAAATTAAACTTAAGCCCTTCTACTAAAAGAACATTACAAAGAGAGAAAGAAGAGTTACCAATTTCTCCATTTCCAAGAATTTTTCCTTTGCCATTGCGAACATGACCATACCCTCTTCTTGGAGCTTGATGTTGGTAAAAAGCTCTCTCCTCCTGGTCATATGGCGTGAACATCCGCCGTCCACGAGCCATTTCGAATCCTCCATGGTTGTTATAGCCCCTATTACCTACAAAAGCATTTCTTTTAGGTACCCTATAATTTTGGGGTCCATGGGGTTAGTTTTGAGACCTTTGGGTCTCCAAACATAACTAGAGCTATTTCTCAATTTGCAATTATTAGCATAATGTCCAATTTTGCCACAATAAAAACAAGTAGGAGTATGAGAGCTACTAGCACGTATGAAAGTCGGACCTTGGTTATTTTTCTTAAAGACTTTTGAAATGGTTTGTAACCAAGTCCTTGTTTTGAATGCTCACCTCTTTGTGCATCTAAAATTTTAGTAACCTTATCCGTGCTTAAATTAAAACGATGCACATCCTTTTTCAAATTATCAATATCATTAGTAAGCATTTGTTTTCGGTTTCAAGAGTTTGAATTTGAGTAAGGGTAATAGCATGAACATGATCAAGAGTCTCATAAGATGTAAATAATTTATCCTTTTCTATTTTAAGCTCTTTATGCTCCTTCTTTAAACTCTTGTATTTAACAATCAATTTTTGAAATTCATTTTGCAACTCATCAAAATCACATTGCAATTCATCAACTAAGGAAGAGGTAGAGGAGTTAGAGCGCACCTCATTATTTTCATCGTCTATAGCCATAAGACCATGTTCGGTTTCACCTTCCTCGTCGGATGTCTCGAGTAGCTCATCCCAAGTTTTGACATCCGCATTTAGAGCCTTCTTTTTAGGAAAAGGCTTCTTTTTCTTTTGTTCCTCCTCATTGAGTTTTGGGCAATCGGCTATGAAGTGCCCGGGTTTTCCGCACTTAAAGCAAGCATTATCTCTTGGTTTTCTTGCTTTATTTTTATTCACAAATTTTGCAAATTTTCGAACAAGTGCGGCCGTCTCCTCATCATCATCATCATTATCATAGTATGCATTATTAGAAGAAGAAGCAAGACCTTTAGGAATATTTTGCATACCCGATTGATTGATGGTTGGTTTGGTATTTTTCCTCTCCTTGAGATAGACTTCATAGATGAGGAGGTTCCCGATGAGCTCGTCAAACTTGAGTGTCTCAAGATTTTGTGCTTCCGTGATTGCCGTCACCTTTTCGGACCATGAGCCGGGAAGAGCATTCAATACTTTAGTCACTTTGTCTTCTTCGGAGATGACTTTACCGAGGGCCACAAGAGGATTGACAATGTTGTCAAGCCTTTCCACCATCTTGGAGATGCTTTCACCATCATACATGTTAAAGTTTTCAAAGTCTTTAACAAGCATGGTCTTTCTAGCTTGCTTGACCTTCTTTGTCCCTTCATATATAGTCTCCAATTTTTCCCAAACCTCATGTGCCGACCTTATGCCTCGTATGCGATTGTACTCGGTGGCGGTAAGTGAGCAATGCAAAATATTTAAGGCCTTACCGTTTAGAGAGAAAGCCTTCTTATCATTTTCATCGAACTCCTTGAAAGGTTTAGGAGCCGAGGTACCATCCTCCATTTTTTTTGTTGGTTGATCAACTCCTTCAATAACCACATTCCATATGTCAAACCCGCACTTGTAGAAAGCATTCCATACGGTCTTTCCAAAATGCGTAGTTGTTGGCGTCGAACAATGGTGGCTTGTTGGTGGAGCGCGCCGGTGGTGAGATAAGCGTCATTCGTAGCCATGGATCTTTCCTCTTTACTCGAACGAGCTAGCCAAAGAGTTTGGCTTTGATACCACTTGTTAGTCCAAGTGGCTACGATAATCTAGAGGGGTGAATAGATTATCTCGGTTTTCAGATTTTGCCCTCTTTTTCGAATAATCAAACAAAGACGAGAATGTAAATGCGGAAATAAAACAACACTCGTCGATTTAAAGAGGTTCAACCCACCTAGGGCCTAATCCTCTACCACCCCCAAGATATATCAGGGATGGATTTCAAAAGAAAAAAAGATTTTATTAATTTACCAAAAATTAATACAACACCTTGAGGATTATCACAACCCTCTTACACCACCTGAGGATTACCACAATCCTTTTACAACACCTTTGAAGATTACCACAACCTTCAAACACCTATCACCTAGATCACCCAAGTGTATTCTTACCACAAGAATACTCACAAGGATGTCTTGTGTTGAATGATGACCAAAATCAAGATTACAACTCAATAATGATTGATACAATATGAGTACAAGTGTAATCAAGAATTGAAAGCCTAGACCTCAAATTTGTGCAAGTGAAAGTGCTAAGGCTAATACAACAAGATATATGAAAGTGTTTGCTTTGTTTGCTCTTTGCTTGTATGGAGTGTTGTATCTTGTTGCTTGAATGAAGCCTCTATTTATAGGAGAGGTCTTGGCTTGATTTCCGGACATTGGCTCCTCCTGGGGAGTGATTTCTTTGCAAAAGAAACCATTTAAAATCATCAATATAGTGTTAGAAATCAATCCCACAAAATAGGGAAAAGTCATGCGAAAATGCAACGGATAGTTTCTTTGTCAAAACAGGGTTCGGCCGGTCGCACGAGAGATAAGATTGAAAAGAATTGCGAATTTTTACAGGGGGACCGGTCGAGGGGGTTCGACCAGGGGCCGCCTTGGTCTTGACGGTTGGGGTTGATAGAAAATCAAAACAGAGAAGTCTCGCATTTGAGAGGGCTGCTCCCAGTGCCGGTCGCCCGGGGGTCGGCCGTCCGCCGCCTCACCGGTCGCCCACCTGGTCGACCGGTCGCCTCCCCATTTTCTCTTACGTCCCATTTTCTGTTTCAAAACTCAACTCAGTCTTGGTTGCCTCTATGGCGACCTGGTCGAACTGAAACAAAAGTGTTGTCAATTTTAAATCGAATATTAACTTCAAGAAATACTCGAAAAATAGTAAAAACATTTTAGATCGATCGGAAGTGTTGGGACAACATTTAGGGACATTGTTTTGGTATAAAAACTCATTTGAACAAAATCATCAAAATCATGATAAAAACATTTATCTAAGAAGGTCGCATGACGGATCCTTGCAATCATTGTCTATTTGGTAAGCAACAAAGAGTCTCGTTTAGTTCCTCTTTAAGAAGATCGAGTTGCTCGATTTGGTGCACTCGATGTTTGCGGTCCCCTGGAGGTTGAATCACTAGGCGGTAACAAATACTTTCTGACATTTATTGACGATGCTTCTCGAAAGTTGTGGGTGTATTTCCTGAAGACAAAAGATCAGGTGTTTGAATATTTCAAATTGTTTCATGTCATGGTAGAACGTGAAACGGGAAACAAGCTGAAGTGTCTTCGATCAGATAATGGAGGCGAATACACTTCTAAAGCGTTCGATGCCTATTGCAAAACATATGGCATTCGACATGAGAAGACAGTCCCACGCACCCCTCAACATAACGGTGTCATTTGAAAGAATGAACCAGGACAATCATGGAACATGTTCGGAGCATGCTCGGTATGGCTAAGTGCCAAAGCCATTCTGGGGAGAAGCGATCGGAGTTGCTTGCTACCCGATCAACAGATCACCATCGGTACCACTTGAATTTTGAAGTTAGGAGCGTGGTGCGGAAAGGATCCATCATACTCCCACTTGAGAGTATTTGGATGTTTAGCATATGCACATGTATCCAAAGAGCTCAGACAGAAGCTTGATGCAAGGACCACTCCATGCATTTTCATTGGCTATGGAGATGAAGAGTTTGGATACAGGTTATGGGATCCAAAAAGGAGAAGAAGGTGATCGTAGTAGGGACGTAGTGTTCCATGAAAGTAAGACAATAGAAGACATTGAAAAGCCCACAATGTCTCGGAAGTCAAATATTGGTGCTCAAATCTCGGATGCGGCACTTAACCATTCGTGAGAGACGGTGACGTAGTGCGGAAGATATACCGGAAGCGAGAATATGAAGATGTAGAAGAAGGTGTTGAGCAGGGGAGCCACAACCCGCTCTACCAAATGTTTCTATACCATCGAAAGCGAATGATGGTGGATCTCCTCGCATTGTTCCGGAAGTTCGTAGGTGCGAAGAAGAGGACGGATTCCATCTAGAAGATATTCGAGAATCCGATTACCTTCGCATCAAGATGGAGAACCGGAGAGTTTCAAGAAGCAATATCTCATAAGGACAAAGAAAAATGGCGCAAGCAATGCGGGATGAAATGGAATCTCTGCGGAAGAATCATACTTATGAGATCGTAGAACTTCCGAAAGGGAAGAAGGCACTAAGAAACAAATGGGTGTTCAAGTGAAGAAAGATGGCGTGGAAAAGTGGTGAAACACAAAGCTCGCTTGGTAGTCAAGAGGATTCCAAGAAAAAGGGAATCGACTTTGATGAGATTTTTTCACCCGATGAGTCAAGATGACATCAATTAGAGTTATTCTTGGTTTAGTAGCAAGTATGAACTTGGAGCTTGAACAAATGGATGTGAAGACAACATTTCTTCACGGAGATCTCAAAGAAGAGATCTACATGGAGCAGCCAGAAGGTTTTGAGATTTCAGGTGATAATCTCGTTTGCAAGCTCAAGAAGAGCTTGTATGGTCTGAAGCAGGCACCAAGGCAGTGAGTGGTACACAAAATTTGACTCGTGTATGGTGAGTCAAGGCTACAAGAAGACTATTGCAGACGAATGTGTTTATATTCATAAATTTGCAGATGGAAATTTCGTTGCTCTTTTACTATATGTAGACGATATTTTGATCGTGGGAAAAGATGCAACAAAGATTAGTCAGCTGAAGAAAGAACTGTCGAAGTCTTTTGACATGAAAGACTTAGGACCGGCTCAACAGATTTTGGGAATGCGAGATAGTTCGAGACAGAAAGAACCTAGGAGGTTATGGCTATCTCGGGAGAAGTATATTGAACGAGTGCTCGAGAGGTTCAATATGAACAACGCCAAACCAGTAAGCATTCCATTAGCCAATCATTTTAAGTTGAGCAAGAGTGCATGTCCCTCATCCAAGGAAGAGATCGGGGAAATGTCATCGGTACCATATTCTTGCGAGTTGGAAGTCGATGTATGCAATGGTGTGCACAAGACCGAGATATTGCTCACGCTTGATGGAACAAATGAGTCGTTTTCTCTCTAACCAGGAAAGGAGCATTGGGAGCGGTGAAATGGATTCTCGTGTACTTGAAGGGTACGTCGAAAATATGTCTTTGTTACGGGAGCCGATCCGGTCTTGGAGGGCTATACAGATGAGATATGGCGGGGAGATCTGACAAAGAGAAAATCAACTTCAGGATTTCTCTACACTTTCGCAGGGGAGCTGTTTCATGGGCCAAGATCGTAGAAGTGTGTTGCTTTATCCATAATGAGCGAGTATATTCCGCTACTTGAAGCCGGTAAAGAAATGTTGTGGCTAAAGCGTTATCTCCAAGAACTTGGAATTAAGCAAAAAGATTACAAGGTACATTTGTGACGGTCGAGTGCTCGGACTTGAGCAAGAACTCCATGTACCATTCGTACAAAACATATTGACATTCGATATCATTGGATACGCGAGACAATAGAACGACAACAATTGAAACTCGTTAAGATCCACACAAAGGAGAATCCATCGACATGTTGACGAAGGTGGTTACACGAGAAAAGCTTGAGTTATGCGAGAGACATAGCAGGATCTCGATTAGGATATGGTGGAGGGGAGAATTGAAGAATTCAATTTAGGTTTCGACCACATCCTCCATCTAGAAGCCATCCATCTTTGAAGAGTTGGTGATCAAGTTTGACAAGAAAATTATGAAGCTTCCCAACAAGCCCACCATTGTTGAAGCTTCAACCACCTACCCCTCCCACATCCATCTATAAATAGGTGTTTCATTCTTCAGTTGTAATCATCCCTTGTGAGTGAATATCACAGAGAGTAGAGAGATCCTTGAGAGTGATCAAAATCAATTCTTGAGAGATTGAGTGAGTTTTGAGGGTTTTTGTGAGTTTGTAAATCTCCCGTAAATCTATTCTTGTGTGAAATAGAATTGGTATTTTTCTCTCAAATTCATCTATTTAGTTTTATAATGATCCTGTGATACCTAACACATATTCTATATCAAATTTGACGTTAATATGTTACAGGAGGAAAGGCTTAACATGAAGCACGTGGCTTTGGGCCTTTGGCTATTAGCGTGAAGAGAGATCCAACGGAGTAGGAAATTTGCAAAATTACCACAATGTAATGTTTCAGAATTGCACAGCAGATTTTGGTGAAGACCCGTCTCACGAACTTGGATTCTTGAGACCGTTTCACACAAGTTTTTGCCTTATATATTATTTAATATCCTTTTTACTATTGGTGAAAAAAGAAAAATAAGTGGTCCTTGATTATATTTAGGTGATAAATAATGGCATTCACCTCCTATGAGGTTTAACTAAATTATAAAACTTTTTATATCTCGAAATTCCATCTATATTATTGGTCGCAACCCTTAATTTTGATGATAAGAAAATTTATAGTTTCTCAATTTAATTAAAAACAAGAGACGCCAAAAAGGCATTTGTATTTAAATCACTTTGTCATAATATATGAGTTTGAAAAAGCAAACATTCCACAATACATGCATGCATCCGCTAAATCAAAGCTCCATTCCATTAATCCTTCAAAAAAATCCTTCACAATCGACAAACGGATAAGTTTTGCTTTCAAATTGAGCCCTCTATACACGAATATATTTAGGGCTTGTTTGGTTAAGTTAGAATATTTGGTTCACAACAATCAATATTGTGAAAGCTACTCATGTAAGGCCAAATTGAAAAGAAACTTTTGGGTACTGCCATAGTCACCCAGCCACCCCTAACATCCTCGATTTCGGCATATTTTAGGACAAAGAAATGAATTTTGTTACATTCTTGCACCCGAAATTAAATGGCTTTTACCAAAGAAATTACCGCGCAGTTATTCTTCAGCATGATTCTGTTGGCAAAGGTGAACCTGCCAATTCTCATTCTTTCTTTTTTTTTAGGAAGGCCAATTCTCATTCTTGCTTGAGAAGCCCTACCAAGTTTTTGCTTCCCTTCATGCAATTGCTATTACTGAAGGGTAATTAACAAGTCCATTCATCAGCTACGAGTGGAGGGACGAACGAATAACCCTGAAGAGTTTGCTCGAAGATGTGCCCTATTTTTAACAACTTTTCCTGCAATAAGATTTAGGATTATATTCATCAAAAGACAAGGATAATGGTACTTAATATATCAATTCAAGTCCACTTAAGTTGATTTTATCATATTTTCACATCAGCAATTCCGACACAAACTCAGATACACTTTTTTTCTTTTAGGAAAAAATAGAAATGAAGAAAAAAATCATAACTACTTTAGGTTGGGCAAGAATGGACTATTGAAGCCGAAATCAGATTCATGGGCGTCCCACCAGTGAGATATTGGTTATGAATGAAACCATTGTAATTTAAGGCAAAAATCAAATTTGTGCAATTCATCGTAATTCGTACACACAGTTCTTGTTGTCCTTGAATTTTGACATACCAGAAAAGAGAGATGAGAAAAATTTATAATGCCAAGTGTACTAGAGCAACGGAAGAAAAATAACCAAGCACTGGACAACCTCCACACAAAATAAAATATTCGGGCCTACCTCATCGAATGCTGCTCCAATCATTTGAAATCCAACAGGCAGGCCAGCAGACCCTCCTTCAACAAATCCACATGGTAAAACCAGTGCAGGCAGACCAGCCAAGTTCACGTTGACCTGCATCAAATTATAAAATCACAGGAAAGAATCAGCAAACCAAAATCACCATGCAATTTTCGAGTAGATACTTCAAGGGAAAAAAAATATTCCAAGAAACAGGAGAAGCAAGTGTGCAGCACAAATTTTGAGTTGCCATCACCATGGAGATGCCTTTGTTTTCAACTTTTTTGCTCATCTAACAACAGTTTTTGTCAGTGCAAAACGGAAAAATATTTTCCTGCTCTAGCTGCTAAAAGAGTGTAGATGGAGAGCGAGATCCCATAGAAGCATATAAACCTCTTTTAGTGACTTTTGCACAACCTCACAGGCCGATAAAAGATAAGGTTGCAAGCAACTAAACCCCCAAAGGAAAAACTGATTTTTAAGAAGAGATGGTAGATAAACAGTTGGAAAAGTGTGTGACAAACATTTTAAATTGGCACGGTCACGATCTACGTTGAAAATGCATCATCCTTTAGTGTGTCTGGTTAAAAGAAGTCTACGACCTAAAATCCTTCTTTTTCAATTTATGCCACCAGCCAGGCTCTAGAATTGCTATTGTAACTTGTGGACAGTAGAGATTGCAGGAGGACCAAAAAGGGAATTAAGCTTCTCAGGTTTTCAAAACAAATGGACAGCAAGGGCCAATGAAAAAAGATAATACAAAGTAATGAAAGGTATATAAAGACTCACAGTCATTATGTCTCCGGCATACATGGCCAACGGGTCATTTTTCTTCTCACCTGGACATATTACCAGTTATATTAGGATCACTTCCAAATGCATCCTAAAAAACATGAAAAATGATGGAAAGAGGACATGTGGCAACAACACATCACACAGAAAAAGTGAAACATCATAAGTGTCGCACCAATCTTATAAGCAACAGATGGAGCAGCAGGAGATATCAAGATATCGTTTTTGTCCAAAGCATCCTTGAAGCTGTTTCTAATTATAGTCCTAACCTGAAACACCAGCATACTCAATCAATGTTCTCTCTTATGACAAAATGCATCTAGTCAGAAAAAAAAGACACATCACAATCTTCAGAATATAATTTCAACAAACAATTAAACCAAATTACTTCCAGGTCCAAAGTTGATCAGTTTATCTACTAGAAACCCAAATACATATGCTGTACAATTTTCATTATTGTAGTTGTCTTAATAGTGGATACTATAAACTCAGAGCAACCATTGTCAGACCTGCTGGGCACGCTTGTAATATGCATCATAAAAACCAGCAGAAAGAGCATATGTACCCATTAGAATTCTAAACCAAATTACTCCCAGGTCCAAAGTTGATCAGATTATCCTACTAGAAACCCAAATAAAAATATGCTGTACAATTTTCATTATTATAGTTGTCTTAATAATGGATATTATAAACTCAGAGCAACCATTGTCAAACCTGCTGGGCACGCTTGTAATATGCATCATAATAACCAGCGGAAAGAGCATATGTACCCATTAGAATTCTCATTTTAACCTGCCATAATGAAATGTTGCAGAGTCAATAATTGGAAAAAAATCCTTTCAGCCACAAAAATATGTGGAGAATGACAAAAGAAGAATGTTTGCCCAAATCACATGCTTAAACTAGAAACCCAGAGAATACTGAACAGAATATTTCAATTAAAATTTCTTCACACCTCGGAACCAAACCCTTGTGCGCGTGAATCCCCATAAAGAGAATTAAGTTCATCACCAAAAACTTGGTTTCCATATCTGCAACGCATGGATATAAAGTTAACTGCAGATTTCTTAAAATACTTCCATTTGTAAGTAAAATAACCAGGTTGATCAACAGAAAAGGATTATTCTCTGCAGTCTGAAATATTTTCAAATTTTCTACCCATCCCACCTTGGAAGCCCACAATAACCACCAACACAACGCGCAAAATCCCAAGACCAACAACCCATTTCGTATATCTCGCGCTATATCCATATATATATATATATGTATATATATAACATGATAAAACAAACAATGGTTAGAACATTACCTCACACCATCATAACGAGACAAATTTGAGGATGATTCAGATGAAGCAAGGATGTAGTATGCCGGCAATCCAAGAGAATATGATGGCAATGAGACCTGAATATCCAAATTGAATGTGCTAAGAAGAAACTGACATTATGCTGGAGTGATAAAAACACATGATTATATTAACACATAAATGAGAAAAAGATACCTCGGACACAGTGCATCCAAGTTCTTCCAAATGCGAAACAGCATCACGGACAGTAGAGATTACTTCTGAATCAACTCCATCTTCAAAGGTTTCACGAATAACACCAACTCTCAGTCCTTTCAAGGGTTTAGATTCCAAGTAATCAATTGGAACAAACTGAGATGCATAGTTGGGGACTTCCTGAAAAGGTTTAGCTTCCAACGAGATTAGAACCAGTTCCTAACAGATGAATTTTCTTTACAGTATATCTACTGATCTGTAAACGCTAGTGTTAAAAATATGAACTTGACCAGGGTTTCCTTTCGATATTTCAGGTGAATAAAAGCTAGGAGGCAGCTAAAAATGGCTCCATCATTACACATCCACAGCCATTCACTTAAAAATTCCTTTTCATTTTTGGACGCTAATTTATTTAATATAATTGGATTTAAATGTAGCATTAGGGATTCAGAGATTACTCGTTTGCTACTTGTTGCATCAAACTTATCATGACCGGAAACTGTGTGAAGGAGAATTCCTGCATCAGCAACAGATGAACCAAAGCATCCAATAACATCCAAGGACGATGCATAAGCCACAAGTCCATATCTTGAGACACGCCCATATGTTGGCTTCAGTCCAACAACGCCACAGAAAGACGCCGGTTGCCTGACACTTCCACCAGTATCACTTCCCAATGCCACCATGCATTGTCTAGCAGAAACAGCTGAAGCTGAGCCCCCCGATGACCCTCCTGGTACCCGTGCCAAATCCCAAGGATTAGCCGTCACCTAACGAATACGAAGATGCGTCACCTGAGTAAACCATATTCGGTTACAAATTGTAATTGGGCTAATTATTCACTTTTTAAATTTATCATCTCCGGGCAAAAAAAAGAGGGGAAAAACGTAATGGCATATGAATGGAGGTCCATCAATGTCATCAAGATATAATCCTCCTGGTACCTTTGTAGTGATTTAATTCATGATACATTACTTGGATCGTAAAGGTAACAATTATGCAGGAGTTATCGTGATTCGTGAGTCACTATCTGGGTAGTTGATCCAATAAACATGATGACTCAAAGCGGCCATATAGACCACCATTGCAATATCTGGCTCCATAGAATGGCACTAATGGTCACCAGATCTCTATTGACTGTTACTTAAAGTTATTTAGCACTTTTATATGTGGTAATTACTAATTAGAAAATATTTATCATTTGATTTCAATTCCTTTCAAGGTCCAGGCAGTGAATCAGCATACAGGATGATAAAGCACTGCACACCAACACACCATTACATTTATCTACTATTTAACTATTCCAAGACTTGCAATTAGTGATTACAGACACGTGGTAATGCTGTGAAATGTTCGTCTCAGGAAATAAAGTGCGTTAATTGCAGTACACCATTATGCAAATGCAATAAAATACCTAAAAGTTTGCAACTTCCTTGTAACTTTCTGCTAACAATATCAATTCAATGCAAAGAATCGACAATTCTACTTAAGATGTACAACACGTATCTCCACTACAAAACTATCCCAGTTCATGCCAAAATCAAAATTAATTACTAGAAGAAAAAAAAAAGTAAAACGAAACCAACTTGGTAAGCGGATCCTTCTGTTGTACTCCCCATACCAAACTCGTCCAAATTGGTCTTCCCAACAACAATAGCTCCACGTTCCCTGAGCTTCCTCACCACCGTGGCATCGAACGGCGGCCGATAATTTTCCAAAAGCCTCGACCCCGCGGTTGAGGGCATATCATATGTGCAAATATTATCCTTAACTCCCACCAGAACCCCAGCCAGGGGACCCACCTCCTCATTGTTTTTAATTTTGTTATCCAACTCCTCGGCCTGTTTTAAAACGGTTTCGTCAGGGGAGACGTGGAGGAAGCTGCTGAGTTGGGGCTCGTGGCGGCGGAGGCGGTGGAGAAAGGACTTGGCCAGGTCCACTGCGGAGGTTTGACGTGAGAGTAGGGATTTGCGAGTGGTGAGGATCTGGGAGGGCGGCGGCGGAGTGGAGGCGGAGGTGGGGATGGGGGAGGAATGGAAGCATTTGAGGGTAGTGGTTGTGGTGGTAGGGGAGCGGAGAAGGCGAGGGGTTTGGGCTGAGGATAACATCTTTCGGTGGAGTGGAGTTGAGAAATGAGGGGTTTTAGCAGCTTTTGATAAGGAGTTGGAAGGAAATCCCGTTTTCATCCTTTTGAGTTTATGTTTAATGTTTATTGTCAAATAATCCCTGAATTTTTTTATTTTGTCATATCCATATTGTCATTTTGACCATGGAGGTCAATAGAGCTATCAATTTTTTCGGGTCAGCCAATGGGTCGGCCCGACCAGTCTGAAAATTGGATTAGGGTGGGCTATGTTTTTTTGGGTTCCAAGTCGGCCCTATTTTGCCCCACCGAGTAGCCCATCTGGCCCGACACATTTTACACATAAAAACTTTTCTTGGGCAGGGTTGAGCCGAGGAAAATATCGGTGAGTGATTTTTGGGACGGGTCGGTCCTATTCGATTTTGAGCATTGACCCGATGGGCTAGGGCCGGATTGGCCCGACCCAAGCTTTTGCCAGCTTTAGATGTCAATGACTCAATGGATCCGGGTAAGACCCAGACTTGACTCGGACCCGCCTTATTTTAAGCAGATTAGGGCAAATAAATAGTTATGAGATGGGTAATGGCCTAATGGGTAAGCATTCCAGATCCGAGCATATCTGGGATCGAGTAATAGGTTTACTAAGACCCGACCCGTATAATTAATATACATAGTGTATATTAGGGTATTGTGTTTGTTTTATTGATAATGAAACTTTTTTTTAGTATTTTTATACATGCGTTCGCCCTAATTTCAGTTTATTTTGACAATTAATATATCTACAAAATTGTAAGAATATCTCATTTCACATAATTTTTGGTAGTAATATCATAAAAAGGAATCATACAAATAATTGTAAATATATGATATATGCGCGTTTAATGGGTCTAGTAGATCTTACATGCTACTGATGCTAGACACGGGTCTAAATCGAGGTGTTTTCAACTTTAATATAATGGATCAGGTATCGAGTCTGGGTCAAGGCGGACCCGGCCCAAATCCCACCCATTGACATTCATATTTCTGACCAATACTTAGTAATAATTCCTACAAATATGTATTTGTAAAATTCTTCAACGTTATAATGCTTCATGGTCATGGCATATGTTGTTTCCTCAAAAGTAAATCAAATAAATGATAAACTTTATTTTCATAATGTTATCATCAATATAAATAATGTTTTTTTTTATATCTTTAATTAGTTTCTTAAATTTTAAGGTTAAACATTTGCGTAAATGATCATCATGTGAAATGAAAAGGTTTCATAGATTTAGATGGTAAATTTGCACTAAAATAGTGCAATTTCTGCACTATACTTAAAAACTATCTCCAACCCATCTAATTTAAATTTTACACTAAAAGTAATATGAAAATTTCTTATTATTTCAATACAACTTTTTTTAAAATTTTTTGATTTTAACTAATTATTTATTTAATTAAAGAATACATTTTATTATTATATTTAAATAATATTGTATAATAAAACGTATAAGAGTCTAAATAATTAATAAAAATATTATAGTAGAAAAATATTAATAATACAATTGATATAGTCAACTAATGTAACATAATGCTTGTTTTTTTTATCAAAATCTTTTTCCAATTGTAAATTATTTAATATTTACACTTATTATTAAAAAATAATTCTGATGATGTAATAAGTAATTATAAATGACAATATAATTATAATAATTAAATTTATTTAAAAATTATATATTTATATAAAATAAATATACATGCTTTTACTAAAATATAAAATTAGATTTTTATTAAAAATATTTATGTATTTCAAAACTAATAATATTGAAATATATAGGATTGATAATGAATTTTCATTAAATTTTTAAACATAAAAGAACTTAAATCTATTAAAAAAAAAAAAAAAATACAAAAAGATAACGTGGATGAATAAAATATGACGCAGCGGCGTTGTAGATGTCTTCATTTTGACGTAAAAAATGGCGCACGGTTGGATTACTGATTTTCACTTTGTTTTGGTGTTTTTTTGGTGGGTTGGAGAGGCCCTAAACTAGAGGTTTAGCAGTAGATAGGACTGGTTTGATTTCCCGAACTATGGAAAAGGTCCATGACAAAAAGTGCGACAACTTAGGATATAGAGGTTTAAGTCGAGATGGTTTAAGTATTAGAGGATTTATAGCTAAAAGTCACCCCAATGACTAATGAGTTCGAGTCTTTGTCGCTCCAACTAAGTTACCCAAGCTCGAGATTAGTGAGAGATAAACCCAATTAAAATGATTTTCCCCAAATCAAATTATTATTACAAACTTTTACTTCATTCGAAACAGAAAAATGTAAAAGAAGTTTTCCCCAAGATTGAGATTAAATAAAAATGTCGATTAATTATTGCTTTCTAGTTCTTAGATTCTCAAGCCCTCATTTAGACAATTACTATTATTAGTAGTAACTAGTACGCGACCCGTGCGACGCACGGGATGTAATGAAATGTGTTGTTGAATGTAAAGTACTTGTATATACAAAGATTAAAATAAATAAGAACGTATAATTGAAGAATACAAACTCGAGAAAAATAAATCAAGTTAATAAATACATTCAATAATTACACATTCCTCTCAAAACAAAAATAATTACACATTTTGGAATACTTCCTTGTAGACAATATTATTCGTCTGTTTGTTTTTCGAATTATCGTCTCCACAAACTAATATTTTCAGCCCCTTAGGATTCGTAACTCGAGATACATCAACGTATAATTGACCATGACTAAAAATCGAATTTTTCAAATAGAGACCCACATTGGAGAGAGATTGTCCTTGGCTCTTGTTAATGGTCATTGCGTATGAAACAATTTGAGGAAATTGTCTACGCTGAAACTTGAATGGTATCCTAAGGTCCGAAGGGGTTAGTGTCATTCGGGGAATCAACACCTTATGACCAAAGATTGGCACCAGTTAAGATTTTAGACTCAAGTACATGCTTGCCAAGTCTCGTAATCACTAATCTTGTACCGTTGCACAATCCAATCGAATAGTCGATGTTCCTCAATAGCATAACAAGAGTCCCAACCTTCAGAGGCAATTCATGATTCGGCACACCGGAGCATTTTATACCATTTAGGAATTCCGGCGTGTGAAGATCATGTAAGAAATCAACATTAGAATCCGACTTACACGTGCTATCAGAACTCAAAAACGTCTGACCTTCGGATGAGTTCAAAGACGTCATATATTGATTAATTGACTCAACAACATCAAGTGTAGGTACCAAAATAGCTCTTTCCTTCAAATATGTCGGATCATCAATGGCATCTCTAAACATTGGATAGGTATCTTCAACAATAGTTCCAATCGGATCATCAGTTGCCTCGAGCAAAATATCTTCAGGAATATCAATAGTGGAGTAACCATCACTTTCTTCTCCGATTGTTCCGTCTCCAATGCTTGATATCCATTCAGAAAACTTAACCAACTCAGAATAATCATCAGTTTGTCCTAGACTTTGAAGACGCATATTCTTGGTCAGTTTGAGGACTGTAATATGATCCCACAAGTGGGAAGAATTTATTGTGGCATTAACAATGTCCTGTCGTGTTCCCTTGGGTACAACAGGTAAGATTTGTCTGAAATCCCCACCAAAAACGACAGTTTTACCTCCAAAAGGGACATGGAGATTTTGTGGGTTCTCGAGCTGCATAATATCTCGTACAGATTGGTCCACCGACTCAAAGCAGTACTTATTCATCATTGGTGCTTCGTCCCAAATTATAAGTTTACAACGAATAATCAATTCATGAAGGGGTTCCTTGTTTGATATTTCACGTTGATTGTTCATTTGGATTTAATGGAATAAGAAATCGACAATGCGCGTCCTTCCAGGGTAAGAGAAGGGCCGCTATGCCGCTCGATGCCACGTTTAGAACAATTTGACCTCGAGATCTCAACCTAGAAGATAAAGCCCTCCACATAAATGTTTTTCCAAGTACCTCCGTATCCATATACAAAGAACATACGACCTTCGTTGCATTCAACGACACGTATTATTTTGGAATACACTTGATGTTGTTCGTCCGTCATCTTGAAAGAAGGCTTTGGTGCTCGCAAGCAACAAATTACGATCATACCTTAACTCATCATATATCAATCTATTCGATTAATTTCAAAATCATCAAAATGGGAATGACATTGTATCAAATTCACGTAGGCTCCGCGCGACTTCTCATTAGTTTCTCAATTTCCACCAATGCCGATTCTTGATTTCATCCTCACTCAATATCAGCTCTATACAAAAGAATAAAATGGAAAAAATTTAATAAAACAAATATGGATCCAGATTTTTAGTATCAACAAATACGCATAAACAAAAGTTTAATTAAATATAATGGAAAATCATTGTAATACCTTGGTGTTGCATAAGAGTTCGTCGTCTATATAGAATATCATCCGAAAGATGTTTCCAACATTTATCCCACACAATTTGTGGCATGCTCAAAGAATCACCCGACAATAATGAGACAAATATAATCCGTAGAGACTCTGCAGACGCCCAGTGACTCGATTCAGTAATGCCATCAATATACTCTCTATCATCTTCCAACAAACCAAGAGCATAGCAAGCGTCGCGATATGAAGAGTGTTGAACCCCTTTAACCTTCTTATAATCATCATGACACGTGGCACCACGTACTACATTGATGAGGCACCTCAAATAGTACATATCACCAGCATCGGGAGGCACATAAAAGACTCGTCCTATAGATTTTCCAGCTTTTCTTGGCACCCACTTCCTGATTGGCTATTTCCATGTAAACTTTGTGGGAGCTTCGGCATAAGTCAGCTCTCTTGCTTCAGGATATATCTTATTGGCTTCCATCCATGCCAAGAACATGCTTTCCTTAACAGTACTCTTATTTAGGACGTCATCTATTTGTTCCGAATCATGAAAAATAATGCTCTGCTCGTTTTCAAGATGAAAACTAAGGCGTTCAATGGAAGGGTATTTATACTGGAGTTCAAATCCCAACAATCTCCACGCTGCCTCACATGACGAAACATATCTGCAATCATAGTACATGTTGACTTCATCAACAGGTTTCTCAGATTCGTCGTCATTTGTACTCTGATAGAATGAAGCTGTCACACGATCGTGCCCCTTATTCACATATTTAAACAAATACTTAATCGATCTTGATTGATTGCACCACTCCACATTAATGTGAGCACCATACTTGAGTAGCAATCGGTGATTATGAGGAACAACATATCTATTGTCAAGAGGTACACCGTTCTTCTCAACTATTCTCCCATTATCCCGACGCTTATAACGTGGATAACCTTCTTCATCAATAGTAGTAGCATCAACAAATTTCTTCAGAAAATGCTTTGTACAACGACCTTTAAACATGCAGGGTGAGTTTTTTCTTACATCACCACATGGACCATGAATCATAAAGTCTCTCACTGCCGCATAATAGCATGGATCAGATGTCTCAAATGCGGTATTTTAATGATATAATTCTATCTGCCCCCATTGCGGTTGGAAACTTGTCTTCCTTAGCCGAGAAATAGTAATATATGAGCATGAGGCAATCCACGTTTCAAATTCTATCGTGTATACAATCGCAATGAATAAAATCAGAAATCAAAAATTATATAATGATTAATAACATTTAAACTGTAATGATCATAATAATAATAATATTAATATATATAATAATATAAAAATAATAACTCATAACCTGCTACTACTTTCCCAAATATTTCATTTTCCGAAGATCTTTGATTAAAGCATCTAGCTTAACTTTCAAGATTCTACAAACAATATCGGGTCGATCCTCTGGATTGATTCTTATTCTCAAGAAACGAACAATCTCTGGCCACTTTGGGTTGGAAGTAAATGTTATAAATAAATCAGGATATCCATCCCAACGACAAATAGCCATTGCATCCTCGATAGCTTTGTATCATGAATCGCACCGCCGGTGAAACCGGAGGGTAATATAATACGTTTTCCTTGAGTACTTGGATTGATGTCTCCATTCAACACAAAGATCAAGACAGGCCTTTATATATATCGCAGCGCAACTTTTTTTGATGCAAGCGAATATATTTCAATCGTGATGATTCTACCATTGTATAAGCATCAACTACAAATTGTTGAAACAATCTACGCGATGATAGAATTGTCGAAGATTCAATTAACTCGTGTAATCTATATGCAAAGAATTCACTTAACGCTTATTGTTTTTCTCCCCGTGGACTTGATTTCTTCAATTGAAAACGGGATGTCTTCTCCGTACCCATCTTCATCGTAAGGTAATAGCAAATGATATTGCAAAGCCAGATAAGAGGCATTCAACTCGTTTATGCATTTGAGATATCCTGTTTTCGTTTCAACCACAATATCCCTTTCACCTAGAGCATGATCAAAATCACCAACGATCAAAGCAAAGAACCGAACTTGAAGGCAAATTGTACCTCCTTGCATCGTCGATATTTCGGGCTCTATTAGACGCAATCGAACATCAGAATTTGAAGATTGCTGGATTTTGTCTTTGGCCATTCTAAAAGTCTTCACCAAAACATTATTTTCATCCAACATTTTTTTAGTTCAGCAACAATATCTTGATGCAAATTATTAGTTTCGCTTCCTTGTCTACAAAATAATATTAAAACATTTGGAGTGAATAGAGTACAAAGTATAAAAATATTATCCAAATTAAATGTAAAAATAAATCTTACCTCACACAATTTAGCCTATTTGAGATTTCATTATCCGTATCATATATGTACATCTGTGCAAATTTTGTCCATCCGAGGGCAACAAACTACCAATAAGATGATAATTTTGTCCATGCAAGCGAAAAATTGGAGGACCTTGACCCTTATTTATATCGATGTCGATTTTGCCTCCCATTGATGTGAAACAAAACATATTATTATACGATCTTATATTTTCTTGGAAATGCCTCGCTCTTATCACTAACTCCAAATAATAATTCATGAAGCACATGAGGTGGTTGTTTGATAGAAGGAAGTGAATAATTCCATGAACACAACACGGGGAATATTGAGGATTTTGGATTTTACGTGGGATCGTAGCCTTTCTTCGTACCAAAATAACGCACCACAAAATTGGCAAGTATATGTTGCGTCACCGACATCCCAGTAATCTGTAAATTAACTAATGATTTATTAATTATCTCAATAATATTTAAATTAATTAAATACATCAAAAAATATAAAATAGTTATAATTACCAATTGTAGTCAAGGACACATGCTCAAACAAATTTGTTTGATTTACATCAGTCGTTACATTTTCAGTCATTAGAGTATTTGCATCAATGGTATTAGTTTGAACATTATCATCGAGCGTAAGGTCGATGACCACTGATGTATTGTAGGTTCTCTTGATAGATGATATTACTATATCACCAAATGAATTGCTAATATTCTTGAGATTTTTTTGAGGCGGAGTTTTTAAGCTGGGAACAACGACTGCAACAAATTCAATTACACGTATTAAAAAAATGAATAAATAATATGAACTATTTATTATTTTAAAGACTGAATGAATAAATAAAATATTGAATATACCATTTGTGATGTCACTAAGCGGTGAACCCGACAATTGACAAATAGTACTACTTGACGAAGCTCGAAATTCAATTCCATTTGCCATATTAGAAAAGGGTGCCTGCTAAACCTGTACAATTTTCTGAAGAAAAACAATAAATGAGCTTATCCAAAAATATTAAATTTATAAAAATATTAAAAAAAATATAATACAAAACATTAAGGAAAAATCATTATTCATAAATCATTAGTTTAATTTATATAATTATTAAATTTTCGAAATAAACCAGAAATATAAAAAAATGAATAGTATATAAATAATGAATTTCATTTAATATTTGATTTATTTAATAAATTAAAAAATTACCGACTTTAATTAAAATTAGCGATTTTAATTACAATAAAATAAATATTAAATATAAAAAATAGATTAAATGAAATTAAATATAAAAAACGTTTAATATTTTAATTATAAATAAATTTCGATTTTAAAAAAATTAAGATTTTAAAATACAATTTTATAAACAATCACAAAAATTTTTAAATAAAAAAACACATCATAGTTTTCTAAATTCAAATTAAAATAGGTGCAAATTTATAGCCCAAAACACAAACAATTGGAATAAAAACTTAAAAAATCCCAACCTATTTTTTACACAAAATATATCTTGTTGGACTCTAATTTTGTATGGGCTTGAAATTAATTTATCACATTAACCCATTTATACAACATAAAAAGCCCATCCACAAAATTACATTCTTGCATTTAGAAATACATAAAAAATACACATCAGATTTTTAATAATCCCAAGATCGCGACACGTGTCCAAACTTTTGACTAATGGACGGTAAGGATTTAGAGGATTCTTCCCTCTATGAAGAAACACAACTTAAACCCTTATCCCAAAACCACCCAACCCCACCCCCTCGGAACCACCCACTTGCCCACTGAAACCCCCATTTCCCCAAAACCATTTCACTCTCTCACTCTGCCTCACCGATTCAACTCTCTCTGCCTCATTTCTGTCACCTTCTCAAATCTTCGATTTCAATTATTTGGTTTTTTTTGGTGGATTCACCATTTTTTTCTGAGAGAGAATAGGCACAGAGATGTTACTCTGATTATTGCCTACTATTTTCTCTCTCGAAGAAATTTTTTGCTGGTTAAGGTTTTTCCATCTATTTTTTGTGCGAGAACAGTCACATTTTTTTATGTGATATTTTACTGATGAGGCCATATAAATTTTCGATTAAGTTCAAAAAAATAAGGTTTTCGAGTATATATCCTCATTTTTTCGATTTTTTTGTTTTTTGATCGAACATTTATTAATTTTTTTCATCTTATATTTTCGAGTAAACTTTATTTGTTTGATGGTGCAGTTTTTTTTTGTTTAAGAACTACGGTGTAAAAATATCACTATTAAATTTTTTTATTAAATTTTTCTGTAGAAATATTTGTAAAAAACCTAGATCTGAAATAAAAAAACAAAGATCTACGGTGTAAAAATATTTCGAAATGAATTTTCGATGATGTTTTCATGATTTTAACCGATAACGTCTAGAACATCATTATTTGTTTTTAATATAGGATATTTTTATATTTATTCAAAGTTTTGTAGATTAATAATCTTTTATTTTAATAGATCTGAAACTCTATGGTGTACCTTGTGGTTCAAAAAGACATCTGTCAAAATATACATAAACCCTCGATGATTTTTTAACAGTGCCGACAACCAAAAGGTAAGATATACAAATTTTTATTTAATATTATTTTTAATTTTAGAATATTTTTCTAACGATTTATTTCGGTGAATTTTTGCAGATGTATAAAAAATTTAAACAGAAAATTGGAATAACACAATTTAGGTAAATATCCGTGCATTTTTTATATTGGTTAAAAATTGTAAACGGTTGTTGTTGCGTGAGAATTAAATATATCGATATTAATACTAAATTAGTTGTTATTCATATTTTAATTTTTTTATTATTTAAATTATTTCTCACGATTTTATTTTTCATTTTTGTAATTATTATTCACTTTTTGTTTTCATATTTATAACCAATTTGTGGTTAAGTTTCAGTTTATTATATTTATTTAATATTTTTTATTATATTTTTAAAAAAAATTAAATACAGAACTAAAAAAAAAATGTAAAGGTATTTTATCTGTTGCATGTAATGGTATTCAAGCTATTTATAAAAATATTCATTTATTAAATTTTTTCCGATTAAGTTGTCTTAGGAAGAATGTCTAGGAAAGAGCGAACAACAAATGAGTTTAAAGCGGCGAACAACTCAAAGGTCAGAAGTATTTTTTTTAATTACTAAAAATTGTTTTTAATTTGTTTTATTTGTTTTTGTAGGGATAAAACGATATTGCTACTACAGATTATTTTTCAAAATTAAAAGGTAATCGTTTTTAAAGTTAATGTTTTTGTAATGCATTGATTTCGATATTTTTCACTGTTTTTCTGTTCATTAATATGATTTTTTATAAAAATATTTAAATATTCATCTAAATGTGTTTTTGTTTATGAAAACTGATTATGGTTAAATTTTTAAAAAATAATTTACTATTATGTATAAGATTCTATATACATATTTCTGTAATTTTTGGGGATATATTTTTGTGTCATTAACATTTTTTATCAAAAAAGTTATGTTCATATAAATGCCCTGATATGCACAAAGTAAAAAATAGTTTTTATGTTTGAAGTTAGTCTAATAAATATTAAAACAAAATTTAATTCATCGCAACACAGAGACTAAGTTAGACTAAGTAGAAGGGTTCTATCAAAGATTATCCAATCTACTTGTACAGAGACTAATAATTTTTTTCCTAGGTTCTTTAAAAGGGTGTTGAAAGCAATCTAACACAGATTATCCAAAGCACTAAAACAGATAAGTACTTTAAATTTCTGTAACTATTCTTTATATTACAATTACGTGAAGTGTTATGTGTTGTATTATAAAACTAATCAATATATTTGTTGTGTTTCGGGTTGTGCATACCAATTCGAATAACAGAACAAACAACTGAAGAAAAAAACACCACAGACAAGTAAAATACCACTCTACTTATACACATACTTAACTGTTTATGAATAACTATAACGACACAGACTAAAATTTGATAAAGAATCAATAAAGAATACCATATATTTTAAAGAAAAATACCTTTTTCATTGATGATAGTTCTCTTCCGTTTCTTTGCCCAAAACTACTGAGATCTGTTAGCTTTCTCATGATTTTTGATAAGTTATATACTTTTGTTTTTCGCTTCGCACGACCTTGTGTATGTTGCTTATGTAATATGCTTCTGTTTTGTAAATCAATGCCTGCGTTTTTTGATTGGTATCTTTGTGAAAATTATGGATATTCAGAAAATAGTTTGGCTCAATTATAATTGTGGGAATATTTATCTTTGAAAAAACGATTCATTTTGAAAAGGAAATATTTAAAAGATTGAGTAAATTAACTTGATTTATATTCCCATATATATATATATATCTATAACTATACACCTTTCGATTTCTTGAAAACCGATAATGATACTTTGTTTCAATGAAATATAAATGATACAGATATTGATGTGATCTGCCAATTTATAAAAACAGTGTATGGTTATAGATATATATAGGAGTGAATAAATCAAAATTTTGATAAGTTTTAGTGTCTGATTATATGCAATTTTCGACTGATAATGATATTGATAAGTAATTGTGCCTGATTAACACATTGTATTGGGTATTTATATTTTTGTTAATGATTTTAATGCGATCTGAACTGATATAGTTGGCAGAATTGATATTGTTGGCAGTAATGTGTGATTAGTTTTTTTATATTATTCTTGAGTCTGCTGATTTTTATTGTATTATCTCTTACATAAAAATGAATTTTTTTAATTTACCCAAAAAAGTTCCTGAGAAAAAAACCACTTGACCCTACACCTTGAGTGTAGTGGAATCCTGTTGGTTCTTAGGATCTTAAATGTTTTTAAATTGTCACTCTATTATTTGTGATAGTTATTCAGTTCTATGTTGTAGAAGAGCTTCTTTTTGTTTTTGGAATATAAGAGATATATCCAATACAAATAACTGATTAATTTAAAAATAACACTATCGCAATCACAAAAGTTCTTTAATAATATTTATGTTTTAATCAAATTAATATTAATTTATTTGAAAACAATATAATAGAAACAAAATTTAAATTATATAATAAATAACCTTTACAATAAGATAAGTGTTTGATAAAGTCAAAAACTTTGAATTCGCCTTGTTAGTAAGCTAAAAATCCTGAGAATTCATTATGAAGCCCATTATATTAATCAAATCAAATTCATATTAAAAATTAAGTCTTCGATTTAATAATTATTACTAAAAAATTAGCCAAAATATCAAAATATCATATAAAAAATGAGCATGTGATAAGATCATTTAATACATTAAAGAATAATGCAGAAAATCAAAATCCAACAATAAATGAAAGTAATATTTTATAATAACTCTGAAGGCCCGTAAAGCTTGGGCTAAAAATCCATTAAAATCCTTAAAAACACCAGAGGATGATCAAAAACTAACTGCAAAACTAAAAATATCCATAGTAATTAATAAAAACAAACTGTCCACTTCCTATATAAAACTAAATCTTCATTTCGTCTTCAACCTTAATCTTGATCTCTTTCTTCTAATTCTTGATGTCACGCCCCAAACGGGACGCGACGAACGATCCACAACTTAAATACAAATAACCAAACAGTCTAGACGAATAACATCGAGAACCCAATGAAACAGAGTCTAAAGCAGCGGAAATAAAATAAACATAAGTACGAATTACAACTTAAGGTCCAACCAAATCCAAATACATCCAACATAATAACCTGAATAAGTTTACAAGCCAAAACTAAAACAAAAGGTAAAGTACAATATCCAAATCTTAAACGTCAAGGGTCCTACACCCTTAAATTACAGTCAAAGAGAGAAAAGAGTAGCAGGATAAACGGGAGTCCGACATCAGTAGAAGTACATGAAATAAGAACAATCATCAGTAAAAAGGTGCAATATATATAGTTAATGCGAGAAAACAGTTATATGAAAACGCAGTCCCCATCTAAAGGTTAGAAAACAGGTGGGGATGAGGCAGAAATCTCAGTGGATGGGGTGATCGTGTGCAAGTGTGGCGCAATATATATAGTTAATGCGAGAAAACAGTTGTATGAAAACGCGTGAGTATGATGCATGGAATCACACACAGTTCGCAAGCGTCGTGATAAAATATTTAAACAATATACTTATACAGTTCAAGAAAACAGTTCATGGTCACACAGGCACTATGTGATTCAGTAAAGACAGGTAGGATTGCGTACGGAAGTGTAACGCCAATCCCAATGCAAGGCAAATAATGGTTGCGTACGGATTTGTAGCGCCAACCAATGCAAAATAGGTAGCGGTTGCGTACGGAAATGTAACGCCAACCAAAACAGGCCGATAACTCCGGAATCGTGTGGATCAGACAGCAATTCCTTCGTTCTTCCTTGTAACTCCCCAGTCAGTATGGTCCAAGACTGGCACCTTATCGCTCCGTAGGCAAAGACAAAATCCACAGTGGAGCTTGCAAGGCTCGGATCTGTCATAATCATGATTTTACCTCGATTACGACGACCCGCTTCCCTTGGACAAACTTCGTCCCCCGATTTGCGGGATTAGGACGATGGGTAGGAAGAGTGGAATAGCAGCCGAGTTGCCCGGTTCCATCCCCGACGTATCCATTCCGACTGTGAGCTCGACACACCAAGTTGACTCCGGCAGGAAAGTAATTACAATTACAGACAGTCAACCAGACAGTCGAGTATTATTGATTCAGGGAAGCAATTTTAGGAAAATTTTTGAAAAACGCGAGTGGTAATTATGGCGTTGGTGGAGTATTGGATGAAGATGATCATCGGAAGGATAAGCAATCTTCGATATCTTTAAAGATTAGGCGGAACATAAGTCCTGTTATAGATTCAAAATCGCAAGGCGAGGAAGTCGCTCCGCGATCGTTATTAATCGGTCAAATTGATCCGATAAGTTAGGGGTTTTTGGGAAAGTAAAATACTTTAATTAAATCTCCAAGTCAGAGGGTCCATGGCTATTTTAGTAAAAGAGAGAATAATTTGAGTTAGGTCCTTATAAAAGAAAAATTGTAATTTAGCCCCGTTTCGTAAAAACTAACACTTTTGGGGTTAAAAATTGAATAAATAAATATCCCGACCTTGAAAAATTAAGAGGTCAGTTCCTAAATTCTCCAAATTGTCCAGAGATTCAGGTTTTTAAAGTTTTGAGGTCGATATTTTGTAAAATTCTCACATTGGCCCCAAATTTGTAAAAATTGCCAATTCGGACCTTAAGTTTTAAAAAATAAATTCGGAACTCACAAACCGGAAGGGCTTTTAATGTGATTCCAGTTGGAAAATATCACTAAGGTTAGTAGGATATTGGGACAAAAGCAGTTTTTAAAAGAAATATGTGTATGTCCTTTAACCTTTGAAAATATCATTTTTGTCCCATTTTAAAATAATTGTCTTTAAGGCTTTTAGGGGTCCAATTGTTATGAAATTTGAACCTTGGGTCCAAAATATAATTAAGTTATGGTTAAGTTAGTATTTCCAGGTGCATGGGCTGCATAAGTCCTCGAAATTTCATTTGGGTCCTCAAGTTTAGTATTTTACACATTAGTCCCTCAATTTTAGAGAAATTACTTTCCAAGCCTTAAACACTTGGATTTTTGGAATACTTTTAAAATATGTAATTAACAATACCTTAAGAGTAAAAATTTCAAATTTTCAAGTTAAGGTCTGGTACAGTTTTAAAAATTGCAAAGTAGCCCTTAAACTTTCAAAATTTTACAATCTAGTCCTTGGGCTTTTAAAGGTTGATTTTATTTATCTAAAAACTCTTAAAACTTTATTAAAATGTCCAAAAGTCATTTTTGAACCTGAGTACAGTCCCAAATTTCGAAATTTGCAGAGGGGTCCTTTAACTTTTATTTTCTTGTAATTTAGTCCACCAACTTTCCATTTTTACATTTTTAAGTCCAAAATTGAAATTTAATCAATTATGCTCGACTTTTCCAGGTTATAAGGCATCCAAAACATAGATTTTAAAGATCATACACATGCATGTCCAATACATACAAGAATTCATCAAATAGAACATTAAAGTGTACATGCATGCACCTAAAATTCAATAAATAGCAATTTTGAGCAACTCTTGAGAATTTTCATGATTTGATATATAAAATTGACATGCAATACATAGATTATATATATCTCAAGGCTCATGATCAAATTTTCTACATGCATTTAATCAAAACACCTAAAAGTTGGAAAATATTTTTCCACCCACCTTAAATTTGGAAATTGTGAAATAAAAGGATAATTTCACAATTTTTGGATGAGGCTTCTTAGGTCAGCCCCTAAGTCAAGAAAATATCAAAATTTGGAGTTAGAAAAATGAGAGAAAAATTAAGGAGAAAAGAAGGAAATAAGGAAATGAAAAGGACTACACTTTACCTTGTGTAGTAGATGTTTGGAGACTAGTTGAAGCTTAAAAATTGGAAATTTTGGCTCAACTCAAAAATCACCTAAGGTCAGCCCCTATTTCTCAAAAATGAAAAAGGGGTGTTAAAATTTGAAAAAAATAGAAAGAGTAGGAAAGAAGGGGTCTAGTACTCAATTCTTACCTTGTAGTCCAAATTCTCTACTATTTCTTCTTCAAGTCTTCTAAAATTCACCACCATGCATGCATGTCTCTAAGTGGTCTTCTAAGTACCTCAAAATCCAAAATATAACTTAAGTTAAAAGAAGAAGGTGATGAGTAGTAAGAATTTAAGTTGGATTGAGGAGTGAAATTTCTTACCTTAAGAAAGGGGGTGTTCGAATTTTTGAGTTTTAGTGGTAAAATTGTTTGTTTGGTTTAGATGTTTGAAGAAAGTAAGTATGTTTGATGTTAGGAAGAAGATGTTCTTGGAGTTATGAAGATGGGTTTGAAGATGTGAAGGACTTGTATTTGAATATTTGAAGATATGAAGAACTTATGTTGAAGATTTGAAGATGTGAAGAGTTGGTGTTTGAAGGTTTGAAGATATGAATGGATTTTGTTTGAATGTTTGAAGATGTGAATGAATCTTAGAGAGAGGTTAGAGAGAAGGAGGAGAATTAGCTTGAGAGATGAAGGTGTTGGGTGAAAAATGAAATTTTTTGTTAAATTTTGGCCTAATGGCCATCCACTTTGGGGAAGAGGGGGGGAAGAAATTTTTTGATTAATTTGTGTCTTGTAATTTGTCTCTTGCATGTAGACAAAAGGTGAGTCAAGGTATGGGTCAAATTGGAATGTTGAGAGGAATAAGAAGAATGTTGGGAAGAATAGAATATGTTGGGGAATTTAATGATATAAAATTGATGTATAAGATAATGTATATAATGTTTGAATTAATGATATAATTATACACAAGATGACTAATATATGGTGTAGGTGTACAAGAGTTGGATGATATTTTACTCCAAAAATACCACCATGGCCGTCCACTTCAAGGGTATTATGGTAATTCCATATATATTTTTTTGTCCCAAATTTGATGATAATAGATGAAATATATCAATCTCCAAAATAATTAGTGATTTCCTTGATCACTTGTAAGTCTCATGATCACTTAATCTAAATCAAAATCTTAATTCTATAAGGTAAAAGTCTCTAAAATAAATAGTCTCTTAAAATTCTAAGGTGACTAATAAATACAAAAATAGTAATAATGATCAATCAAGTGATCATAAATGAGGAATAAAATTAATAAAGATCATGATCACAAGTAATTAAATAAAATGAAATAAAATACAAAATATATATATTATTAATAATTACCCGTCAAAATGACGCGGTAAAATAGTCGATCAAAAGTATAAATGACAATAAGGATCAATTAATAGCTCGGAAAAATCGGGGCTTCACACTTGACATTGTTTAATGATGAAAAGTCATCCAACAATTTTCGTTTAATCGATTTAACCTCCAATCGCACCCTCGGACTTCTTCAATAATTTATCGGGTGTGCTAACTTCATCTGATGAGAAGCGTCATCCTTGACGTGCTCACTTTCTCTCCAATAAGCTTTGAAAGATAATCAAATTTCTAACAAAAATTTAAATTTAAAATATTATTCAAAGTAGATATTTAAACGCATCAAATTGCACCATATTAAATATTCGAAAAAAAGTCCTTTGATTAAATTATTCGAAAAGTCATATGTAGTATTTTTTTCAAAAGCGATTTTTTTTAAAATAATATTAAACTGCAAGGCATAATATTAAAAGTAATTAATGCAAAAAAGAATTTTCTTGAAAATGATATCAAAGTACAAAATATCATTAAATAATGATATTATTCAAAAGCAAACATATTTAAATGATTTTAAAAACATAAAATTTAAATACCGACTTTCAATAGCAAAAGTAGAATATTGCTTGAGCAATTCAGGATCGGTTGTCAATCGCATGACCGAAAAAGCCCCAGTAAAATACCTAACCTGATCAGCCTTCACTTGAACCTTAAAAAGAACCTTCTTATCGACCAAAGCTGCTAGCTCATCTGGAATGTCTTGCAAATCCTCTCTCTGAAAATAATTCAAAAGAACAATATTAATAATAAATTTTAGAATTCATATTACCAAATTTTAAATGTAACTCAATAAAATATAAAAATGAAAAGCAAACCTCACCAACTCATTTTTAACGTAGCACATGGTTTTCCAATCAATGCTTCAGACTCCCTATCCCAACACAACAGAGGTGTGTTCGCACTATCGTCCCCAACCTCAAGTTGAATCCGATACCTTAAAGATTAATTAATATAAATAAATATTAGCCATTTTTCTGATACAAAAAAATAATATATTTAATTTTAATACCTAAAATTTCAGAATCGCGTGAATTTGTCGTAACGCTCACAATAAAACTCGTCTCAACTTGCGTAAGTTTTTTAGGATATTTTTTGCACAATAGATACCACCAATCTCCAATAAATGAAAAGATTGTGGCACTAATCCAAAAACTCCCAACCTATGTTGAAAATAATCAAATCATTAATTAAATCAAATATATCATGAAAATTAAAATAATATGATGATAAAACTAAAAAAATTTAAATAATTACCTCTTCGTTAGCATAGAGTTGATCAATCAACCGATACGGTGATTCCCCTGAAGCTAAATCCTCCGGAATAGACCTTGCAACCGGATAAGACACATAACTTATGGAGCGAGTCGGATTATTACTCCTGGTATCTCTGATTAATTTTAAACATACTTTAGTAAACAATATCACAATATATTAAATAATTCAAAATAATATATTTTTAACTAACCTCTTTTTAAAATCAGAAATCTCCTCAATATCATCACTCATAATCATTTGAGTGACATGATAAGTGTTTGACACTTTAACTTCATCTGAAATAAAAGCACAGAAAAATTTCGAAAAGTCGCTGAGAATTTCGAAAAAATAAAGAAAAAAATTTATCTTATTTATTAATTAAATATTATATCTTACCTCGATATTCCTTTGCCCGACACATTTGAAAAATTACAACTAATGGTTCCAAACTTTGCTGATCGAGATATGGTAGAATACCATCAACATACTCCTCCCACAATGTGCAACATATCCTATTATTCCTATTCAAAATAAAAAATTTATTGATTTTATCAATATATTGTTTGATACATGTTTTTATCTTAATTTTGATGATTTTATTTTATCACCAAAACAATGTTTTTAAAGGTTGTCCAAATACTCCTAAATGATTTAAAATGATTTTAATATTTTCCGGAGTATTTTCTCAAAGTTTATTTTCGTCTAAATTGGACAACGCTTTTAATGATTTTACGTTATTGGGTTTTCACTCTCAAACGATGTTTCTAAATGTTGTCCTAATACTTCCGATCGGTTTAAAATGTTTTTACTATATTTTCGGAGTATTTCTTGAGTTTTATTTTCGACTAAAATTGGACAACATTTGTCTCGTGGTCGGCCGCCCTATAGGGCAACCCGTGCACGAAGATGTTTTTAGAAACAGAAAATGAGCGGAAGGAAAAACAAGCGGTCGGACCGGCCGCCAATGATCGGCCGACCTACACTGCAAGTGTGTTTGAAAAAGAACTTTTAATCCTTGCAAAATCCATGAGGGGGACCGGTTGGGGAGATGGTCGACCGGCCGAGGTAGAGCGTCGACCGGCCGCCTGTGTTATTTTTTTGTATTTTTCCAACGTCTATTTAAATGCGGCCGGTCGCCCTATGTATTGACAAAAAAAATATGACCCGTTTGACAATGAGACACATTTCCTTAAATTGTGGGATTGATTTCTAACATGACTATATTCTTGATCTTAATTGTATTTTTCTGTAGATTTTCAATCCCCAAGAGGAGCCTATGCTTGATCAATCATCTCCTATAAATAGAGGAAGTTTTGGAGCAACCAATACAACAATTGAGATACAACACAACAAGATACACTTCAAGCAAACACTTGGTCTTCCATTGTTATTATTCTTGTTGTAAAATTGCCTAGCTTATCACTTTCACATCTTTGAGGTCTAGGCTTTTCTTGATTACACTTCGCACTCAAATTGTAATATTCATTAGTGAGTTGTAATCTTGATTTTTGGTTATCATTCAAACACAAGATATCCTTGTGAGTGTTCTTGTGGTAAGAGCACACTTGGATGATCTAGGTGATAGGTGAAGAAGATTGTGGTAATCTTCTTATTTGAGGTGTTGAAGAATTCGGTATTCTTCAAGGTTGAAGATTGTGGTAATCTTCATAAGGTGCCGTTAAAGGAAGATTGTGGTAATCTTCAAAGGGAGATTGTGGTAATCTCCAAAGGTGGTGTTGAAGAAGAGTGTGGTGCTCTTCAAGGTGTTGTAAGTTGAATTTGTATTAATTTTGGTAATTAATAAAATTCTTTTTCTTTTCGAAATCCATCCCGGATATACTGGGGTGGTAGAGGATTAGGCCCTAGGTGGGTTGAACCTCTTTAAATCGACGTGTGTTGTTTACATTCCGCACCTTCATTATTTTGTTTGAGCATTCGATTGTTAAAAGAGGACGAAATCGAAAAGATGGAGATAATCTATTCACCCCCCCTCTAGATTATCGTAGCCGCTTGGACTTACAAGTGGTATCAGAGCCAAACTCTTTGGCAAGCTCGTTTCACATCGCGAGTGAAGAGAAACGATCGACGGCTACGAACGAAGCTCATCTTTCCGGCACCTCCACCACCAAGCCACCTCGGTTTGATTCCAAAAATTTTATATTTTGGAAAGAAAGAATGGAATGCTATTTACAAGGTTGCGGGTTCGATATTTGGAACACCGTCATCAATGGAGAATCCATTCCGATGAAAGATACACCACACACCTCAAAAGGCTTCAAAAAGCTTAATGATGAAGAGAAGAGAATCATTTCCTTAAATGGTAAAGCTCTTAATATTTTACATTGTTCACTTACCACTTTGGAATTTGATCATGTTGTAGGTATTCTATCGGCACATGAAGTATGGCAAAAATTAGAAGCCATCTATGGAGTATTTGCAAATGAAAGGAGTCAAACAAAAGCATCTACTTCACAAATGGATACAACATTAAATCCAACAACATGTGATAAGCCTTCTACAACCTCCCATGATGAACAAGTTGAACAATGCCTCATGGGCATCGAAGAAGAAAACGAGGTAAGTTCTAAACCCTCTACTTCTTATGACCATGGATTGAAAAATGAATATAGTGATTTACAAAATGATTATGATGAGCTACAAGATGAATTCCAAAACTTACTTGTTAAATACAAAAATTTGAAAAAGGAATTCATTGTTTTGAAAAATGATAAGGATAGTTTATTTACTTCCTATGAATCACTATCATGTGCTCACACCACCACACTTGACAAGGTTAGAAACCTTGAAATAGAAAATAGTACTCTTGTTGAGAATATTGATTGCATGAAAAAGGATTTATTAAAATCCAACTCGAGTACCAATAAAATGTCCAATATTGTTGATATTCATAATTGTGATAAAGGACTTGATCATAAGCCTAAAGTTGTTAATCATATATGAAAAAGGATCAAGTCACTATGCATATTGGTCATTATGCTCCTAGAATTACTACTTGTTTTTATTGTGGCAAAAGGGTCATACGGCTAATTCGTGTCGGGCTAGAAATAGCTCTAAATATTGTTGGAGACTTAAAAGTCTCAAAGCTAATCTTAAAGGACCCAAACACATGAGGGTACCACAAAACAATGTGCTATTAGGTACCCGGCAAAGCAAAAATCGGAGAAAATTCATGCCACCAAGAAAACATCAAATGAACGTTTCATTTGATCAAAAAGGGAGAAACTACTCTCAACAAAGCCAATTTCCAAGAAGAGCGTATAATCAAAAATGGGAAGAACACAATCCTTGGAAATGGCAAAGACATCATCAACAAGGTGATTTTCAAAGAAGAAGAAACCATCAACCATGGGAAGGTAACCAAACTTGGAAATGGAGAAGTCATCATCAACAAAGTGACTTCTCAATGGGAAGATATCATCAATAATGGGAAAGACACAACCCATGGAAACGGCGTAATTGGTAAACCGTATCTCCCCATTTGTATATGCATTTTTTTTTAATTGTGTCTTAAGTGCAAAATAATTTTTCAAGTATTTATTTTTTAAAATAGGTCTCTTATATATTTATGAGTTTCAATATTTTTAAAAGAGACCTTGCATGTTTTTCTAAAAACTCTTGAGCTTTTCATTAGACTTATGTGGCTTATTATCTCTTATGAAATCTTATAGCATAAGCTCTTTTTGTTATCTCATATTATTTGCCTACACTTGAATTTTCTATGCATATGTTGTCTAAGAATTGTGTAGGATACACACTTCATACTCATTGGCTATTACGTCATCAAGTTTCTTAAACCATCGAGGTATGTCTACTCGTATTTTTCTTTAAACTCGATATTATGCACATATCTTTCAAGATATTTCATTTTGACCCCTTAAGTGCCCCTAATTGATCTTGCAAATGTTTTCTTTTAAAAAGGCACTACGTGTTTAGTCTCGATTTTATCGTTTATATGTTTTCCCAAAACCCATTTTTGTTGGATATAGTCCAAACTTATATTTTTGCAAAGTTTTAAAACTTTTGGGGTGAAAAATCGAATTTTGGAAAAATCTGGGAGAAAGAAAAATCACCTGGGACGGTCATAGCAGGGCGGACGGCCGCCCGCACCTCGGCCGGCCGCACCCCACCTCGGCCTGGCCGCCCGGGGTTATTTTTCAACTTATAAACGATCATTCTTCACTTTCAGAAACAGAACAAAAAGCCCCCAAACCCTTATCAGCGTATTTCACCTCTTTTTCTTTAAAATCTTCAATTCTTCATCATTTTTCACGATTCTTGTTGCTAATCTTCTCTTTTTCACAAGAATCTTACATATATGGCACCTCCAAGAAATTCTACCGAACGAAATCCTCAAAAGAGGAGAAGGAGGCAAAGGGGTGAATCTTCTTCCAATCCCCAACAAGATGATATTCTACAAAGAGACCATCAAAATCGGCTCACAGAAGAGGAGATTGTCGAATTAAGAGCCGGGGTTTCAAAATCGAGCATTCATTGGGACTCTAGTAAGTTATCACTCCTCTACGAGCCTCCATCTAGAGCTAATAGATTTCGTTTTTTAAATAAACTTGCGGAGGAACATTATGAGAATATTGGATTGAATGATAAGAAAATTGCGTGCACTCGTATGGTTCATTTTCAAGCATTTCATGATGAATTTCCGGATATTAGAGCTTACTTTGAAATTCAAGGATGGGTTTCACTTTGGGATAATCCGTGTTTGCACTATGATGACGAGCTTATAAAACTTTTCTATGCAAATATGTGGATTGTTGATGCTACGATAGATAATCCCTTGGAACTTCACACATTTGTTAATGGTAGGCATTTTTCATGGACATTGGCGATATTTGTGATCACTTTAACGTGCCAAATGATGGAGTAGTCAATGTGAATTGCACCCGTTGGGATGATAACATTTTCGGTGTCTCACTAGATGATGTGAAAACCTTTTTAGGAGTATATCCCGAAGTGACATACTCTGCAATGCCGCCAAATTATCGGATTATATCTATCATTTGCTCCTATTGTGTTTGTGGAAATGAAGTAAAACTTCCAAGTAATCTCGAACTCTTTCTCACCTATAAGATTGTTCGAGGAGAAAGAGTAAATTATGGGGCAATTTTTGTATATTGCTTGTTAGAATCTAGAAAGCTTACCAAGAAGAAATATACCTTGGGAAATTTGATTTGCCGACTCTTATACTTATCGGGATACCCGGAAAATGAAATGAATACCGAAATTCGTCACAATGATTTTGATAATGCCAACATTCTACAAATGGTAAGAATGCGACTTGACATTTACCACGGGTTCCTACCAAAGCCGCTAGGGGCGTGCCCAACATCAACAACAACCTCGGGATGATTTCTTTAATGACAATGAGGTTGAAAATATTGGAAGAGGTGAGTTTGACGAACAAGGAGATGATGTGGGGATGAAGAGGAAAATGAAGAAGAAAATGTGGGAAATGAACAAGAAATTAGGGAAGAAGAAAATGAGGAAGGAGATGAAGACGAGTTGGATGTTGAAGATCTAAATATCAAAGAGAGAATGGCCAAAGTGGAAAGAGAAACATTTAGAGATGTGGCTTCTCTTAGAAAAGAGCTCCGGTCGTGAAAAGGAAAATTCTAGTTTGAAGAAGTCAATTGGCAAATTGAAGAAATTCATAAAGGACCTCATACCCGGAACTTGCTTCTCCTCGGATGAGGAATGATGTTTCCCCACCCCCTTTACTTTCTAGCATTTTCATTAATGATGTTTTGTATTTTGATGAATCTTTGTAAAACTCATTTGTACTAATGATATTTGCTTGTTTTTCTTAAAAGGGTTAATATTGCAAGTTGATAATGACTTGTGGATGATCATGATTTATGATGGAGTATTTGATGGTAAAAATACTCTAAAGCATTGTTTGATAATTGGTATGAAGTACTTGATGGTAAAAGTGCTTCTTTTATTGCGTTGATCATTTTGCTTAGTTGGATATGTTGGGACATTTGATACATGTATTGTTGAAAGCATGACTTATTACTTGATGGATGCTCTAATTGTTGGCATTTGTAATGCCTTGATCATTCTTAGCTTATCTCAATTGGGTTGAACCCTTGAGAATCTACTTTGAGCTTCTTAATTGATGAACAAATTATTGCATATGGTGCATATGATTTTTTGAGCTTTGAAATGAGGTTGATTGATGATATGAAATTTTTTGGCTTGAACCATTTACAAAGGTTATATACAACCTCTTTATATTTTTACGCACACAAGGTGTTTGTTAAAATGTCGCAATAAAACTTTCAACTTCTACATGATTCTCTTGCTTCAAAATGTCTTAAAATCTTTTTGAAAATCTTGTTTTTAGCATACTAATGAGCTTATGAATCTTTTTTGTTTCAATTCTCTCACTTCCCTTGGATAATTATGCTTTAAATTGCTCAAACGGTTTTTACCGTCCATTTGGCATGCTTTGATATTATTGTATGGTGCTTTCACCATCCTAACATTCTTTTTGATGATTCCAAAGGGGGAGAAAAACAGGATATTGGCTCATTAGCTCAAAGAAGCTAATAAAAGCTTGTCATAAAAGCTATAAGTTATGGCTCATAAAAGCCATAAGTTGTGATTTATTTTTAGTCCAATTGTTGCTTGATGGACTTATATTATTGTTTAATGTTGTTTTGTGACAGGGGGAGCTTATAAGCTCTTGAACAAATTGTAAAAGCTAAAGCTTTTAGCTTATGGATTATTGCTCTTACATTATTCTTGATGTGCTTGTGGATAGGGGGAGCTTGTGCTTATTATTGAAATTATTTACTCCCTACTTGGTTGCTTTAATATTTTTGGAAATTTTGGTTGCTTCCAAACGGTCAAATGTTTTTACCGGAAAATCATTTCTAAAATTGCTCTCTTAGTTTGTGTAAAAATTGTTTTGGTTTGTAATCATCAAAAGGGGAGATTGTTTGATACATGTTTTTATCTTAATTTTGATGATTTTATTTTATCACCAAAACAATGTTTTTAAAGGTTGTCCAAATACTCCTAAATGATTTAAAATGATTTTAATATTTTAGGAGTATTTTCTCAAAGTTTATTTTCGTCTAAATTGACAACGCTTTTAATGATTTTTACGTTATTGGGTTTTCACTCTCAAACGATGTTTCTAAATGTTGTCTAATCTCCGATCGGTTTAAAATGTTTTTACTATATTTTGGAGTATTTCTTGAGTTTTATTTTCGACTAAAATTGGACAACATTTTGCCTCGTGGTCGATGGCCATCTATAGGGTAACCGTACTGAAGATGTTTTTAGAAAGAAAAAATGAGACGGAAGGAAAAACAAGCGGTCGGCGGTGCCTCGGTCGATCGGCCGTACACGCAAAGTGTGAGCCAAAACAGAACTTTTAATCCTTGCAAAATCCATGAGGGGACGGTTGGGAGATGGTCGACCGGTCGAGGTAGACGCGTCGGCCGGTCGCCTGTGTTATTTTCTTTGTGTATTTTTTCCAACGTCTATTTTCGTGCGGCCGTCGCCCTATGTATGACAATGACAAAAATATGACCGTTTGTGGACACATTTCCTTAAATTGTGGGATTGATTTCTAACACTATATTCTTGATCTTAATTGTATTTTTCAGAGATTTTCAATCCCCAAGAGGAGCCTATGCTTGATCAATCATCTCCTATAAATAGAGGAAGTTTTGGAGCAACCAATACAACAATTGAGATACAACACAACAAGATACACTTCAAGCAAACACTTGGTCTTCCATTGTTATTATTCTTGTTGTAAAATTGCCTAGCTTATCACTTTCACATCTTTGAGGTCTAGGCTTTTCTTGATTACACTTCGCACTCAAATTGTAATATTCATTAGTGAGTTGTAATCTTGATTTTGGTTATCATTCAAACACAAGATATCCTTGTGAGTGTTCTTGTGGTAAGAGCACACTTGGATGATCTAGGTGATAGGTGAAGAAGATTGTGGTAATCTTCTTATTTGAGGTGTTGAAGAATTCGGTATTCTTCAAGGTTGAAGATGTGGTAATCTTCACAAGGTGCCGTTGAAGGAAGATTGTGGTAATCTTCAAAGGGAGATTGTGGTAATCTCCAAAGGTGGTGTTGAAGAAGAGTGTGGTGCTCTTCAAGGTGTTGTAAGTTGAATTTGTATTAATTTTGGTAATTAATAAAATTCTTTTTCTTTTCGAAATCCATCCAGGATATCTTTGGGGTGGTAGAGATTAGACCCTAGGTGGGTTGAACCTCTTTAAATCGGCGTGTGTTGTTTACATTCCGCACCTTCATTATTTTGTTTGAGCATTCGATTGTTAAAAAGAGGACGAAATCGAAAAGATGGAGATAATCTATTCACCCCTCTAGATTATCGTAGTCGCTTGGACTTACATATATTGATAAGGGTCTTTTATGCATGTTTTATGTGTATATTTGAGTAGTATTCGAGTTATTTTATTGTTAGTTTTATAAATTTTTGATTGTACATAGTCCATATTACTCCGAGGTGCTTTTATTGATGTAGATTGACCATTTGGGGCTAATTTTGGTGAATTTCGGACCATGGATTCATGTCAAAACATACCGGGAGTTTAAGGATGCAAAAACGCTCGAAATTCCAAGCCAAACGCGTCATTTCGGGGCCTTTTTGGTCCAACACGGGCAGGGTGTCGGGCAACACGGTCGTGTTCAGCACGGAGCTAAAAACTCGATTTTTTCGCACAAAAAACAGCCTCCGACACGGCCAGGCCGTGTTCCCCAACACGGCCGTGTCCAGAGACACGACCTGGCCGTGTTGGGGAGCACGACCATGTTTCCCTGAGTCCCTGTGTGATAGAACAAAGACGGCCGGCCGTTCTCGGGCGACGGGCGTGTCCGGACCTCTTTTTGCAACTTTTCTTTGCGGAATTTGGGGAAAACTCACCAACCAACCCATTTTGGCCACTTTTGTACACTTTTAACACCCTATTTTGCTGAAACATGTCTCCATGTCCCCTCCCTCATCACTTGAATACAAGAATTCACCAACCAACAAGGAAAATGGAGGCAATTGTTTAACAAAAGAGAGTACTATCAATGTATTGGTTGCCTATAAAAGCCAAGGGTTGAAGTTGAGAGAGGAATTCATTAGATACTCAGAAAATATTCATTGTATTCACTTCATTAAGTAGAATTGGGATCAAGGGGTCTTGGAGGAGAAAGCTTGGGGCAATATTGGAGAAGAAGGCTTGGAGCAACATCATCAATCAAGGAAGAAGTCCATTGAGGTTTTGAGAAAGATAAGTACACCATGTCTACAATACTTAAATCTTCTTGTGTAATTTACTCTTTTGTCAAAATCATGAGTAGCTAAAATCTTAGTGTTTGAGTGTAATGAACTCTAGAATGGATTTGTGATTAAGGTTTGTATGTTTTTAATAAAATTCTCATGTCTTGTGTGATTCACTTATATCATGCTTATCTCATTCGAGTTAATATTTCGGTATATTAATTTGATATCTTTTCTTCATCGGGTAATCGAAAGATTTATGGTGAAAAAGAAATTGTATAAGTGAAAAGAGTTGCATGCAATCCTAGATATAGGACGACATAAATCTTCTGGATTAGGGTCAAACCTAATATGGGAATTCATAAATCGTTATAATGCAATCTTGGGGGTTTTAACTAGAAAGAGATTTCGATTAATCAACTTGAGATTAGGAGTTTTTCGCCTTGAGAAAGGGATTAACTTAAATCGGGAATTTTCTACGGTCCACATAGCATGAGATTTTATTAAAAGAGGTTGGTTTTTGCTTAAGGGCTTATGGTTGAATCTTTTAACTTGTCAAATCACAAAAACATTCTAGAGGATTTACATTCAAACACACTTCTATCTCTTGATTTCTTATTCTACAAATTTTACTTCATTTTTACAATTTATAATTTGTTTTCCTTTTTCATCAAACACAAAACTCGAAAATTATTAGATTAAATAACAAAAAGACGGTAATTATTAGTACTTACAATCCTCGTGGGAATGACACTCGGTACTCAATAATCTATACTATAAAACGATAGGTGCACTTGCCTACGGTTTTAAAGGTAGCTTTTGAGCCATCAAGTTTTGGCGCGCGGATTTCGGGATTGTAATATTAAGAACGCTTTATTTTTGTTAATTTAATCATTCTTTTTACCATTATCTTTTTTTCTATCTATCTTTGTAAGTCTTGGTTTATACTTATCCTCTTTATTTACCATAGTGCATGCCTACCGTCGCCGAATTTGGAAACGCGACACCGCCTGAAAGCAAACACGGAGGAAAGTATTAATACGCACCACGAGGAGGATATTAACGAAGGCAAGGATCCCAATATGGCGGATGAACAACAAAGAACCATGTACGACTATGCCAAGCCATCTATGGACGGCACGTCGTCTAGTATCGTAAGGCCATTGGGTACCAATAATTTCAAATCAAACCGAATGTCATTCAAATGGTGCAACAATTAGTTCAATTCGACGGCCTCACCGGACGAAGATCCAATAATCATATCGCGAATTTCCTTGAAATTTGCGATACATTCAAAATAAATGGGGTCTCTCGATGATGCCATCCGTTTACGCCTATTCCCATTTACTCTTCGGGGCGGGCTAAACAATGGTTAAATACTTTGCCAAAGGAACGATTACAACGTGGAACATCATGGCGAAAAGTTCCTTTTGAAATATTTTCCACCCAAAATCAGCGCACGATTGAGGAATGAAATCTCTTCATTCACTCAAGAAGATGACGAGACCTTGTGACGACACTGGGGAGAGATTCAAAGAATTGTTGCGGAAATGCCCACACCATGGCCTACCTATTTGGATGCAAGTCCAAACATTTTATAATGGGCTACTTTCTCGCAACAAGACAAATGATCGACGCGGTAGGGGGAACTCTTAATAACAAAACGCGGAAGCCGCCAGGATTTGATTGAGGAATGGCCATGAACGGCTACCAATGGCAATCCATACGAGGTAAAACTAATAGGTCGGTTGGTGTGTATAATGCAGATGCGGTAGTTACGCTCAACGCTGTGTCGAAGCATTGACCCAAAAAAAGATCGACGATCTAGCGGCTCCTAAACCACCACCACCGCATGTTTTATCTTGTGAAACTTGTGGGGATTGCATAATCATCGGGGATCGCCACACACACAATACCTCACACTGAACATGCTAATTACGTTGGGAATCAAGGCAAAAATTACCCAAGTAATCCTTACAGCAACACATATAATCCTGGGTGGCGACAACATCCTAATTTTGGTTGGGGAAATCAAGGTCAACCACGACCAAATCCCAATCCTGATCTACACACGTCTCCCGGATTTCAGCCAAATCAAGGTAAGCCTAACTTGGAAGATCTTATAACAAAGTTTGTGCAATCAACAGATACTCGATTCCAGGCGGTGGAAACATCCTTGAGAAATCAAGAAGCATCTATCCATAATCTGGAAAACCAAATAGGCCAGATTGCGAAGATGATTTCTGAAAGGCCACAAGGTAGTTTGCCGGGTAATACTGAGCCAAACCCAAGGGAGCACGTAAAGGCAATCACCATCAGTTTTCCACATGAGCATTATTATGCCAATGCCGCCATGCAGAAATATGTGGAGGATGACATGCCCAAAGAAAATCTCGTGAAAAAGGAGGTTGCAGAATACAAGCCCAAGATCCCTTACCGGAGTCTAACAGAAGAAGATAGAAGGGATGACAAATTTGGTAAGTACCTTAATTCTTTCAAACAATTACATGCCAATATTCCATTTTTGACCCTCCTTCAAAGCATGTTAGGGATCTTAATGACATCATTCCTAGTGAAAATAAGCTTAACAAATTATCAAATGTGCAATTGAATAATAAATGTCCTTCCAATGAACTACCACAAAAATTTAATGATCCAGAAACTTTATTATCCCTTGCACAATTGATGATTTACTGTTGATAGGGCACTAGCCGACTTGGGAGCTAGTATCAATGTGATGTCTTATGAAACATTTAAGCATGCGAGGATTAGGTGAACTTAAACCTATTAGGATGGACATTCAATTAGCCGATAAATCGATTAAACATCCTAGAGGTATTATTCATGATGTGTTAGTCAAGATTGACAAATTCGTGTTTCCAGTCGATTTCGTTATTCTTGACATGCATGATAATTTAGAAGTTCCCTTAATTCTAGGGCGTCCCTTTTTGGCTACCGCTAAATCTCTCATTGATGTGCATGATGGAAAGCTTACTTTGAGAGTAGGGGTGAACAAGTTATCTTTAAAATTCCTTTGAGAAATCCTATAAATGATACTTGTTTTCCTATAAACTTGATTGAGACAAGGATAAATGATTCTTTGCTTGATATGTCTTCTAATAAATCCTTGAAAGTATGTGATGTTCAATGTGCAAAAGTTTCCACAGATAAATCCCATTTTGAGAATAACATACGAAAAAAATGGGACCATGAAGGTCAATTGTTCGAAAATCGATACGGGTGGCGATGTCTTTGTTCAAAGAGATAAATTTTTTCATAAGTTCAGGCTCGCCCGATTAAATCTTCACATTTAGGTGAAATGGTCACTATACGACGTTAAGCGCTACCGGGAGGCAACCCGATGTTTGTGTGCAATTATTTTCATTCATTTTTAATTTTTTTTTATTTTATTTTCTTTCAAAATAATCACAAGTCCTTAGAGTCATTTTCAAATCAAAAAAAAAAAAAAAACTCTTGAACATCTTCTTGGTTGTCCTAATTGGGAATATTTGAGATTTCACGGTGTTCGAGTTGTGTGTTGCTTAACTTTGATTAGGTATGAAGATGCCGTTGAAGGTCCGTACCAAAACAACCCAATGATCACTCAACACCGATTCCACTATTGTAGTAAGGTCGTATTTTTCTTTTTCCACTTCTTTTATATCATTCTAGTTTCTTTGCTTTTTTTTTTTTTTTTTTGAGTGTGTTGTGTGTGTTTGTCCATTTCTTTCTTTCACATTGAGGACAATGTGAATCATAAAGTTGAGGTGGGTACAATAATATTTTCGGAATGCTTGTATGCTTGTTTGTGAGAGATATGATTTTTTTTTTTAACAAATTGAATGTTTGCTAGTCAATAACTTAGCCCAATTATACCTACATTAACTTGTTAATTTGTGTTTTCAATGTGAAGCAATTGATTGTCTAGGATAGATTGCGTGGATGCGGCAAAATTTTGATGAGATTTCTAACACCATAAATACTTGATGTGTTAAGGCATATACGACGATACCTAGCGCTATGACGTACGAGAACTCGTGATTTAGTAGTGATTAACGAGTTGTTAAACCAAGCTTGCGAATAAAAAAAAAAAAGAGAAAGAGAAAAATGAAAAAAAAAAGAAGAAGAAAAAAAAAACGGACCAATCGAGGTTATACTCCTCTATTTGTTGTTGCTTAGTAACTAGGAGCATTCATGAGCCCCATGTTTGTCTTTTACGTAAAACGGCGACACGAATATGAGTATGGGAAACCACCTAGAGTGTTTGAACGAAATTCAAAATATAAACCTAGTGGAAGCATGTCTCGAAAGGTCCCAAAAAAAAAAAAAAAAAGAGAACGAAAAAAAAAAAAAAAGAGGAGAATGAATACTCCTTGACTTATCATTCCAATAAAGTTCAAGAAGCTTGGTTATATGACTAGTAAGCTAACTACTATGATCCATTGAGTTCTTGTATTTTCATAGCATTATTGAATTGAAGTTGTTCATAACTATCAATATTTGTGGCGTGATGATTTCAAGTCTCAATAATGCCTACTGATATTACGGTCTTTCTTGACAGTCGATCGCTTTGCAAAATAATTTTTTTTACTGAATGGTTAATTCGGGTTGAGAAGGCTAAGAACTTGACTGCTTGTGTTCAATGTGTTGAAAAAAAAAAAAAAAAAATTTTTTTTTGTGTTGTGATTTATTGAATCCCTCTTTTTGATATAATGTTTTGCTTGAGGACAAGCAAAGTTCAAAGTTGGAGGTGGTTTGATAAGGGTCTTTTTATGCATGTTTTATGTGTATATTTGAGTAGTATTCGAGTTATTTTATTGTTAGTTTTATAAATTTTTGATTGTACATAGTTCATATTACTCCGAGGTGCTTTTATTGATGTAGATTGACCATTTGGGGCTAATTTTGGTGAATTTCGGACCATGGATTCATGTCAAAACATACCGGGGAGTTTAAGGATGCAAAAACGCTCGAAATTCCAAGCCAAACGCGTCATTTGGGGCCTTTTTGGTCCAACACGGGGTGGGGTGTCGGGCAACACGGCCGTGTTCACGGAGCTAAAAACTCGATTTTTTCGCACAAAACAGACCTCCGACACGGCCAGGCCGTGTCCAGAGACACGGCCTGGCCGTGTTGGGAGCACGCCATGTTTCCCGAGTCCCTGTGTGATAGAACGGCCACGGCCTGGCCGTTCAGGCGACACGGGCGTGTCCGGACCTCTTTTTGCAACTTTTTTTGCGGAATTTGGGGAAAACTCACCAACCAACCCATTTTGGCCACTTTTGTACACTTTTAACACCCTATTTTTCTTTGAAACATGTCTCCATGTCCCCTCCTCATCACTTGAATACAAGAATTCACCAACCAACAAGGAAAATGGAGGCAATTGTTTAACAAAAGAGAGTACTATCAATGTATTGGTTGCCTATAAAAGCCAAGGGTTGAAGTTGAGAGAGGAATTCATTAGATACTCAGAAAATATTCATTGTATTCACTTCATTAAGTAGAATTGGGATCAAGGGGTCTTGGAGGAGAAAGCTTGGGGCAATATTGGAGAAGAAGGCTTGGAGCAACATCATCAATCAAGGAAGAAGTCCATTGAGGTTTTGAGAAAGATAAGTACACCATGTCTACAATACTTAAATCTTCTTGTGTAATTTACTCTTTTGTCAAAATCATGAGTAGCTAAAATCTTAGTGTTTGAGTGTAATGAACTCTAGAATGGATTTGTGATTAAGGTTTGTATGTTTTTAATAAAATTCTCATGTCTTGTGTGATTCACTTATATCATGCTTATCTCATTCGAGTTAATATTTCCGGTATATTAATTTGATATCTTTTCTTCATCGGGTAATCGAAAGATTTATGGTGAAAAAGAAATTGTATAAGTGAAAAGAGTTGCATGCAATCCTAGATATAGGGCGACATAAATCTTACGGATTAGGGTCAAACCTAATATGGGAATTCATAAATCGTTATAATGCAATCTTGGGGTTTTAACTAGAAAGAGATTTGAGTTAATCAACTTGAGATTAGGAGTTTTTCGCCTTGAGAAAGGGATTAACTTAAATCGGGAATTTCTACGGTCCACATAGCATGAGATTTTATTAAAAGAGGTTGGTTTTTGCTTAAGGGCTTATGGTTGAATCTTTTAACTTGTCAAATCACAAAAACATTCTAGAGGGATTTACATTCAAACACACTTCTATCTCTTGATTTCTTATTCTACAAATTTTACTTCATTTTTACAATTTATAATTTGTTTTCCTTTTTCATCAAACACAAAACTCTGAAAATTATTAGATTAAATAACAAAAAGACGGTAATTATTAGTACTTACAATCCTCGTGGGAATGACACTCGGTACTCAATAATCTATACTATAAAACGATAGGTGCACTTGCCTACGGTTTTAAAGGTAGCTTTTGAGCCATCAAGTTTTTGGCGCCGTTGCCGGGGATTGTAATATTAAGAACGCTTTATTTTTGTTAATTTAATCATTCTTTTTTACCATTATCTTTTTTTTCTATCTATCTTTGTAAGTCTTGGTTTATACTTATCCTCTTTATTTACCGTAGTGCATGCCTACTCGTCGCCGAATTTGGAAGCGCGACACCGCCGGTAGCAACACGAGGAAAGTATTAATACGCCACGAGGAGGATATTAACGAAGGCAAGGATCCCAATATGGCGGATGAACAACAAAGAACCATGTACGACTATGCCAAGCCATCTATGGCGCCGACGTCGTCTAGTATCGTAAGGCATTTGGCCATTGCACCAATAATTTCAAATCAAACCGAATGTCATTCAAATGGTGCAACAATTAGTTCAATTCGACGGCCTCTGGGACGAAGATCCAAATAATCATATCGCGAATTTCCTTGAAATTTGCGATACATTCAAAATAAATGGGGTCTCTCGATGATGCCATCCGTTTACACCTATTCCCATTTACTCTTCGGGGACGGGCTAAACAATGGTTAAATACTTTGCCAAAGGAACGATTACAACGTGGAACATCATGGCGAAAAGTTCCTTTTGAAATATTTTCCACCTACAAAAGCGCACGATTGAGGAATGAAATCTCTTCATTCACTCAAGAAGATGACGAGACCTTGTATGCGACACTTGGGAGAGATTCAAAGAATTGTTGCGGAAATGCCCACACCATGGCCTACCTATTTGGATGCAAGTCCAAACATTTTATAATGGGCTACTTTTCGCAACAAGACAAATGATCGATCACGGTCGGGGAACTCTTAATAACAAAACGCGGAAGCCGCTCAGGATTTGATTGAGGGAATGGCCATGAACGGCTACCAATGGCAATCCATACGAGGTAAAACTAATAGGTCGGTTGGTGTGTATAATGCAGATCACGGTGTAGTTACGCTCGCCGCATGTGTCGAAGCATTGACCCAAAAGATCGACGATCTAGCGGCTCCTAAACCACCACCACCGCATGTTTTATCTTGTGAAACTTGTGGGGGATTGCATAATCATCAAGACGCCCACACACAATACCTCACACCGAACATGCTAATTACGTTGGGAATCAAGGCAAAAATTACCCAAGTAATCCTTACAAAGAACACATATAATCCTGGGTGGCGACAACATCCTAATTTTGGTTGGGGAAATCAAGGTCAACCACGACCAAATCCCAATCCCGATCTACACACGTCTCCGATTTCACCAAATCAAGGTAAGCCTAACTTGGAAGATCTTATAACAAAGTTTGTGCAATCAACAGATACTCGATTCGGCGGTGGAAACATCCTGAGAAATCAAGAAGCATCTATCCATAATCCGGAAAACAAATAGGCGATTGCGAAGATGATTTCGAAAGGCCACAAGGTAGTTTTTAGGGTAATCGAGCCAAACCGAGGGAGCACGTAAAGGCAATCACCATCGAGTTTTCCACATGAGCATTATTATGCCAATGCCGCCATGCGAGAAATATGTGGAGGATGACATGCCCAAAGAAAATCTCGTGAAAAAGGAGGTTGCAGAATACAAGCCCAAGATCCCTTACCGGAGTCTAACCGAAGAAGATAGAAGGGATGACAAATTTGGTAAGTACCTTAATAAGTTGAAATACTATTTTAACTGTTAATTAAAATTTCGAGTACAAATATACAAAAGATACCAAAAAGCATGGTCCCATCTATCCCATCGGCAATCGACAGTTCTCTAAAGCTTCTGAAATTGTACATAAACCTGGGAAGTGAGTCATCATCAAGCTGATAAATATAGGTCTTGCCATGAAACATAATTTTATATTTGGTGGATGTTGTTTTGTATTTATCAGTGTAGTGAGTAACACCAAAGTCTTTTAGGACATAAACATGCCCTTCACTCAGCTTATTGCCAAACTGTTTAAAAAACATCTCCCTAATTGTTCCATGCATCCTATCACCTTGTGGAAAAAAATTAAAATTAGCATAACTTTTATAAATCAAATTATGTCACCTTGCGAAAAAAAAGAACAGCATAAGGCTTATTACTTCAGCGTCATGGAACACACATTCCAAGCTTTGAACTTGGTTCCTGTCGTTATACATTGGCTTCGTAGAGAGACGGACCCGATCTCACTTTCGAGCCCGTTGGCTTTTCGACATGTTGATATCCTTGATCAAAGAGAAAAATGGTGTCATCTTTTGCTGTTGTTTGGGAAATTTCGAAAAGTTTCAGCACAAATTTTTTAATGCTAGAGTATGAAAGAATGCAGTGGGAAAAAATCAGCAGAGATATGTGATATATACTTATAAGGGGACGTCAACTGTAATTATAGTAGTATATCTTTTTTTTTTTGTGATATTCCGTCTTTGTTTAATGTAACAATCACCATAGAATTAACCTATAAATCCGATTTCTTTCTTTTTAGGTTAGTAATAAATTTATTGTGATAAGTATAGATTTCTATAAAATAAAGATTAAATCGAGAATTATTTGGATGTTAAATTTGATTGATATCAAATAAGAAAAATTATATTACCACATTTAACTTTGCTAGAAATTTGTTGCAAATCGTACTGATATTACTGATGGCGTCAATTCGATTTGTTTCCATGAATAAATTGCAAACCAATGTTTCTGAAAATCGGAATAATATTTAATTTTTTAATGATTATTCATAACAATAATAATATCTGCTGATTAATGAGTTGAATAATATAAGATTTTGATTTGTTTCCATTAATTAGTCCCAATTAGCCTAAAATAATTTGATTTCAGCCGAAAATAATTCGATTTTACATCAACAAAATTGCAAAAACCGGCAACTTTCCTACCAAATAGATTGGCCAAAATCGGAATAATTTTTTACTAATAGAGGAAGGTGCGTTTAGGCGGAAAAAGTTTTTTTACTATTTATAAGTGACTTGGTTATTATATATATAGATATTATTAATATGAGTTGGTCTCCTGTCAGACGGTCTAGCTAACGGTTCCAAACTGTTAGACGGAGCCCCAACAAACAATCCATATTCTGACCCGATCCAACCCTTCAGCCTCCTCACACCACCACCATTCAGATCGAACAAATAAAGAAATAAAAAAGGGATGAAGGCCGTTTTTGTTTTCCCGCAGCATGTGAAATCAACACCACATGGAATGGATAATAGCAAGACAACCGACTTGGTTCTTTGTAGCCGATAGATGGTCTGGTCGCCAAAAGGATGGTTTCCACGAGGGTTGGCTGATCGCGGACGTGCCGCTCATTGCTACTTGCCTTTCGGATTTCCGGCTGAAGGTTGGTTGGGGCGGGCTCACAGTTGCATTGCCTCATCAGTTCCTCTGAAAATATTGTACAAAATTAAATCGCGGTGTCTACATATCTTCTTCACTCTAACTGTATGCAATGGATATGTTAATATTTGTGTGGAACAATGTATAAGTTGTAGATCTATAGCATGCATTGGCTTTAGATGGGTCACCAAACCTGATTTGATTATCGTGCTTATGTATGGCAGCGGCAGTGTGGTGTTAGTGGTGGCGGTGGGGCAGTGGTGATTGAAATGAAAAGGATAAAAAGGTTCTTAGGGTTCTTTAACGTATAATACTTTTTAGAGGAGTACTAATACTTGTTTAGAGTAAAAATTAAAATATTCCAAAGGAATTATTAATAATTTTCAGATGACTACTAATACTTTTTAGAAGGACTACTCGTACTTTTCAAAAGGAAAATTAATATTTATCAGTGGGACTACTAAATATATTTCAGGGGACGGACTACTAATATTTTTGGGGTAGAATTATTACTTTTATAGGAAACCGCTAATACTTTTATGAGAAAAACTAATACTTTTCAAATGAATTAATATTTTCAAGTGAACTACATACTAATACTTTTCAGATGACTACTAATACTTATCTAATGAAAACCTAATAATTTTCAGTGCTCTCATGATACTATATCATGTCTAATATTACAAAAACTAATACTTTTAAATGAACTATATATGTACGTACTAATACTTTTCAAAGGAACTACTAATACTTTTCACAAGGACTGCTAATACTGGTTTCTGAATATACAAAAGTGTCACTGCTAATAAAACAAAACCGCTATCGGATCGGTTTTGGGATCCGTCTAACTTAATTTTTGGCCCGTTAGACCGTTTGACGTGAGTTTTTGTCAATTAATAATTAAGACTCTATTTTAATATGCTTCACTGCACATGAACAACTCATTAATCGCATCCTTTTGATGTCTGCTGGAGAATTGAGATTTATATTTTATTTTTATACTTAATTAGTTGTTAGGAAATGTAATTGCACTGTATTCTGTATGAATTCTCAATATAATTATATATGCAGGAGCGGCTATTACGCTGGTGTACCTCACTAGTCACTATACACCTGAGAATTAATTATTTTGCTGCTGCTTATTTGGCCTCATCATTTAGTTTTATAATATTACTACCGACTTATAAGGACAATTATGTATGTGAGTAATTAAATATATCAATGCACTTTCTCTCGATCTGTTCCACATTTATTACATTCTTTGCTATTCTAATGTTCCAAAATTATAAATTCTTAAAGTGTAGGGTTTTTCTTTTTTTAAAAATTTTCTTCTCAATTAAAAATTTGAGATTACATCTTATTAACTTTGTGCTCCTCTCAAAAAAAAAAATTTCTACTATTGATATTTCTTTACTTGCAAAACACTTTTTTTAAGAGAATATATAGAAACACATAAGAGTGGTTCAAAAAATTGGAGATGTGTCGAAAATTTTAATTAAATGCTATAGGCTCTCAGATCTTAGTTACGTGCTACAAAATGAATTGAGTTTTTTTATAACACCATATTGTTTAATAGGCTAATTAAATAATAATAATAACTGTTTAAAAAGATGGATCAATATATATAGTACCCATTTGTGATCGGTAATCGGTAGTGCTAAGTAGTGCTAAAAAGAAACAGTTGGCAAAGTGGCTGTTGTACATTTTTTGCCCCTCGAAGGCATAAGTCAACTAGTAAAGTATGTCTGATGTGATGTCCGTTTTCCTGGCACTTGCAGTGTAAAGTTTTGAATCCCTCTAGTAATATGTTGGAGGAGGATTTCTTGTTTGGTTGCTCAGTCTAAAACAACTTAAGATCCTGACTAACTCGTTGAGTTATATCATATTGCGCGATTTATGTCCTCCATGAACTGATCTTTTTTCGTAGCGCTAAGAAGTGCTGGGTGCATGAAGTCCATGACTACTAAATTACTACCACTCCCACACTTTTTCAATAACTACTAATTAACGTAACTCACACTAAACTTGCTAATCCCTTTCTCTCTCTCTCTCTCTCTCTCTCTCTCTCTCTCTCTCTCGATTTCAGATATGAGTTCTAGTGGATTATCAGTTTGTGCAGTTCTTGCAATTACATTGCTCCTCACACATTCGGCGGCTGTTGTTGAACAAAAATATCAAGATAAGAAATGCGATTTATACTCCGGGAGGTGGGTTTTTGATAAATCGTATCCTCTCTACGCCTCTGAGAAATGTCCATTGATTTTACAGCAGTTTAACTGCATGAGAAATGGACGACCGGACCTCCGTTATCAGAAGTACCGATGGCAGCCCAACAACTGTAACTTACCAAGGTAGCCTAAATTTACAGTTTACACTCAGTTTTTCTTACTTTTTTCCATTTTTTAAAATTTCATTCAGTATAATTGTTTTTTCATTTTCCGGTTTTATCAAGTTGATGATCGAAGAGATTAGATTTGTTTTTAAATACTAGCATATTCAGTATAATCTTTGTACACATGATCTCTTGAATTTGATAGACAATTTTATTAAATTGGACAACATATATATTGCATAAAGCTATAATGTATATATGCTCACAGTCTCACAGATGAGTGCGCACATGTTTACATTTTAATGTATATTATTATTAGTAGTATATAGATGTACGAATATGTAAATGAGATATACATCATTAACAGGCCGGCTCTGACTTTTGGGGGCCCCTTGGCGATTAGAAAAAAAGGGTTCCTATAAAAAAAATACAATAAAAAACTTCAATCTCCAAGAAAAATATTTTTATTTTATTTTGGATTAGAATTTAATTAAATTTTTTTAGTACAATTTTAAAGAAAAGGGTCATTCGTTTTATTTTTTAAAATTTTTGTCATTTGATATTTTTAATTTTTTGGGGGTCCTTATATATATAATAAAACATGTATACATATATAAAGGCCTATGTAAGATCGGGGTCCTTCAAAATTGGGGGCCCTAGGCGGTCGCCCTCGGCGACTACCCTCAGGGCCGGCCCTGATCATTAATTAGAAATATAGTATTCATGAAAACTTGGTCTGCCCTAACCAATGTTATTGTTACTTTCTTTCAATTTTACATCCATCACATACTCACATGACAATTATAAATTCACACGTCATTGATTACTCGTTTTGAACAATACATCAACCACAAGACAAGTATAGTTTGTCACTAATTACTCGTTTTGAGTCATACATCAATCACATGATGAGTATAGGAAATTTCATGTTGCTCAAGTGGGTATGTGTGTGTGATGATCCAAGAACCATAATCCTAAACGAGTAGCTGAGTGCCTGAGTACGTCACTCATATATACTGCATTGATTACTCGTTTTGAACTGTAAATTACATGATAAGTATAGTTTACATGATTATTTTTTTGAATTATATATCAATCACTTTTGACAAGTATGGTTCACTTGCATACTAACTAAATTTTGGACTCAAAATAAAATATTTATATGTGTGTGTTGTGTGAGAAATTAAATTATATATGGGTGTGGTGTAGGTGGGATTGGAGGGAAATAGGTAATCGGTTGAGAGGGAAGCGCATAATGTTCGTGGGGGACTCACTAAGCATGAATCAGTGGCAGTCTCTGGGATGCATAATCCATGCTGCCTATCCACGTGCTCCTAATTACACTCCCACTACAACGGGTCCCCTTTCCACCATTATCTTTCCGGTTAGTTTTTTTATTTAATCAGTAATTACATCATCATTTAATTATTATTTTTTATTTGATCATAAATATAGAAATTTCTTATTCTCATTAATTAGTATTTTCTGTTTTGTTTCTTCTTTTTTTTTGCATTATGGTAAATGGAAATTCATACCTATTTAATCAGCTTAAATTAAACATACAGTTTGAGCTGGTATGGTACCTAACAGTTTTTTTTCTTTTAATCTTTTAAATTTATTTAGGTTAAATTACTGAATGTACATACGAATAATTTTATTAAATGGGTTAAACAGATCGGATTCAGGTTATCTGTGAAATAAATGTCGGGATCTTCTTCAAAATTATGACACGAACAAATATGTCGGGTTCGGATAGACGTATTCTGACCCGCGAAACTGGACCTAAGCCAAATTGACACCCCTCACAATTTAGGCTGGCAGCTAACACATTTTTTATTGTTAATCTTTAAATATTGAGGGGGAATTAATGATGAATCTAAACACCATTAATTGATTTGCAGCAATTGAATATTACACTGATGTACATGCGTAACGCATTCATCGTGGATCTAGTAGCACAAAATGGTGTAAAAGTGCTGAAACTCAACGCAGTTGGTGCCAGTGCCAAACAATGGCTCAAAACTGATTTTTTGATCTTCAACACATGGCACTGGTGGCTTTACAATGGAAGAAAGAAACCGTACGTGACACCAAAATATTCAGATTAAAAATTAAAAAATGAAAATTGAAATATATTTTTTATATCTAAATTTTTCCCTTTTTGCAGATGGGATTTGATCCAAGATGGAAAATTGATGAGGAAAGACATGGACAGGTTGGTGGCCTATGAGAAAGCATTGAGGACTTGGACAAGATGGATAGACCAAAATGTGGACACCAAAAAAGTTAAAATCTTTTTCCAGGGTGTTTCTCCTGATCACTGGAAGTAAGTCATCATTTTTGGGATTAATTTGATCAAATTCTTCTGTTTTTAGAATATCATTTTTTAATGTACTTGCTATATGATTTAACATTCTCTAAATTAAGTGTATAAACTAATTGTGGTTTGTATAATTTGACAAATCATAGTCCCTCAATCCTAATTTTTCCAATGTATATCATCGACTAATCAGGAAAAATTACAAAATTGGTCCTGTAACTTAAAGGGGGTGTCAAAATTGATTCTGTTTGTTTGAAAAAAATTCATTTTGGTCATGTGAATTTCAAAATTGCTCAATTTGAGTCCTATTGTCGTCGGAATGTTGCAAAACTACCTGAAACCGACATGTGACTCGCTAGTGATTCTTAAAATTGGTGATTTTTTTCGGCTATTTTTGAGTGACATGACAGACATTTATCCAAATTGAGCAATTTTGAAATTTTGCCTACTAATCATTTACTTTTTCCGAAATTTTGCGTAGTTAAGTTACGTTGCCGATCACATATCGTCCCTTTTCTCCCAATATTGTTGTATGACAGTGCCAGTGATTGGGGTATGCCAGAGCAGCGTCGGTGTGGGGGAGAACGGGAGCCATTGAAGCAGGCGGCAGTGGAGGAGGGAGGGACGAACCGGGCCGACATTATATTGAAGGGAGTGTTGAAGAGCATAAAAAAGCCGGTTTACTTGTTGGACATAGCTAGATTGTCACAATATAGGGCTGATGGACACCCTTCCATTTATGGCAATCCCAGGAAAATTGGAATGGATTGCACCCATTGGTGCCTTCCTGGGGTCCCTGATGCCTGGAACCAACTCCTCTTTGCTACTCTTCTTGGACTTTGATTGAAAGTTCTATCTCTAAATTCATTAATCCAAACACACTTTCAATGTAATTATGCATATTATATACCACATTTTTGCAAAAGTTATCTTCTTTTATCCACATAATCTGATTTTATTTGACAAAGATGTGATGTATTGTTATTAATTTTTTCAATATTAATGCGTTACAACCCCAAATTAATCACTTTGAACTTTCCCATGTTGAGTGTTGACTTTTCCTTAATGTACATAATTATAGAGTAGGTTTTCTCTGAGACGGTCGTACCGTACGACGGAATAGAAAGTGAAACTTTTAACTGTAAAAACAATACTTTTGGGGTAAAAAGAAATACTTTGTCTGAACATACTAAACAACTAGTATGTTGAGAAGAGGGGATCAAATAGCAATCCAGTAGATTAGACAGTCAAGCTCAAACAAGAGGTCTGAAGTTTGATTCTCATCGCCCTCCTATTCCAAGATTTGTAATTGAAAAAAATAGTATGTTGAGACTAAGTATTATTTTTTTGTACGCATATATATAAATTTTTTATTATGTATATATATATCGGCTTATCTGAGAATATAATGGAGTTCTCTCTCTCTCTCAAACCCTAAACCCCTTTTCTCTCAAGCTCTCTTTTTGCTTCTTTTTCTCCCAATCTACATCTTTTTATTTTCATTTTCTAAATAAGTGTGCGGTGTTGGGTTTGTTGCCGTCTTGTTACAGTGTTTTTCATGTGCGGACGATTCAAACAAGCAAGTTCTCGATCAGACAGAGATAAATCAAATTGTGGTCTTCAAATGTTGCAGATCTGGAATCATATGTATTCTAGACATTATAGATTTTTCAAAATTGTATGCTCTAAGTCGGTTTTTGTTATTGACCTAGATGCTATGAATCTTTTCATAGCTTTATCTTTTATGGTTTTTAACAAATTTGTTTCTGTTTTATATCAATGTATTACTAGTTTGAATTAATTAATAAAACTATTTCTCTTGTCAAAAAAGAATATAATGGAGCTCAAATTACATTCAGCAGTTTAGCTGTATATGGGCTCAAAACTCTAGATTGGAAAATTTTCTAAAAATGGCAATTCCATTTCTTTCACATTCCGTATACATACCACGCCTAGAAAATATCTTCTTTATACGCATCATTGATTTCATGTGTTATTTTATCCCTATATTCATTCCATTGTTATGTAATTCCATATTCTAACGTATCAATTTCCCCTTATAAGGTAATACAAGAGAATAATGCCCCTACAATTTAGGCATCCCAGAGACTTTGTTTAGCACCTTAGCCCAATAAAAAATTATTGGTCTTGAAAAAAAAAAAAAAGGAAGAAAGAGAAGAAGACTGGAAATGTGAACGTAACTTTTGTCTGCCCAACCAATGGATGAGCATTTATGAAAGCTGGTTTAAGAAAATTCAAACATGTATAGAAACCATTTTCAGTTGATGTGATGACTTGTTTATCCTTAAAATGGTACCCTGTAAACACATTAATGTAGTCATTGCGACAATTATTAGTTTTCAGCTCAATAGGGTCCAAGATAGGGGTGACAATGTTGAAATCAAAAAATTCATAAATATTTGTGAGAGAAAATAAAGACTTGTATTTTTGTGATACGAACCAAAAATAAATTACAAAATAGAGAAAAATAGACATATATAGACGACTAGAAAATTTAACTCTAAAATGACTAGAAATCCTAACCATAAAAGAAATAAAACCAAATACGGAATCTTAGTATTATAATAATATATTTTAATAGCAATTTTAATGAAATATACAAAAGTGGGCACAGTGCAATGCGAATTTGGGGGCTGCGTTGATCATGCACTATCTTGTGTATTTTCTTTTAATATATATTTTGTAACAATGTGTTATATAAATTAGCTTAAAAATCATATTTTACTCTAATTGTATTTTTTAATAAGAATTCTTCTTTTATATCTTAACATGTCAAAAAACATTTTAATATTTATTGATATTTTGTATATATTTTTTTGATATTCATTCATATTTTAAAAAAGTGTATTTAATTTTAATTGTTTGGTTTGTTTATGAAGGTTATTAAATCACCATCATGTTTATTTATATTGATTATAAATATATTATTTTAATGGAATATACATAAATTGTAAAACTGAAAATGGAATTATATTAATATATTAATAAAATGGGAGCCGCTATTAATACCCCCAAACCTATCTATACACCCCTCTTTTTAATACACACATCTCCCTATTAAAATTAAAAATAATATATATACTCAATACATCCTTTATTTTTCACAATTTACCTTTCCCCAAATTAAAAAACCTAAGGGCATCTCCAATGCCAAAATCCAAAAAACCTCTACAAATCTACTTTTTTATGGGACCCATAATGCCACATCATAAAAACCTCAAAAAGAAAAAACTCCATCTTTTTCTCCACAATCCAAAAACCTCCAAATAGCTTTTTTGTGGACCCTACATTCCTAACCATAAAATCACATATCTTTTATTTTATTTATATTATATAACATGTATTATTACATTTATATAAAAATATATATATCATTTATATTTTTACTTTATGAATAAAATATATTTTATATATATATTTTTTTTTGAGGGGAGTACATATATTATTTTATATAGCCAAAAAGTGGGAAAAATTTATTTATATATAAAAATTTATTGAACACAAATTACATTAATACAAAATAAAGTGGAATAATTTCTATAAAAAAAATACAGAAATAAAAGATATAAATTTCTATTAAAAAATTAATTTATCATTTTATTTTATTTTTTTTAAAGAAAGGAGCGGTACCGTGAAATCGGTACCGCTTTTTATGGAAGTGAAAAAAGCTGCATGTTACAATGGGGAGAGCTTTCTTTTGCAGGTTTTTCAATTGAAAAACTCATAAAGAAAGCTCCAAGGCTGCCCTAATAATATTATAAAAAATCATTTATATAATATTAAACTAGAAATTGCCTTCAAAACAAAAGGTAGACACCCATCAAACAATCAACCTATTGGATGAAACATAGTGCGCCATCAACTCACTTGGAATTGAGAGATTGTTGTGTTCTTGTTTGTCTTTCATGTTCGTCTCCCCAGGTAACTTTTTGGGTTTTCCCATAGGAACAACTTTTGCACCAATAGCCAATGCAATTGGAGGACCAAATATAAAACAATTGCTTCAACACCCTCAACAACATTGATATTCTTATCCTTGTATCTCTCAACAAACAAATCAATTGTATCCTTAAATGCCTTCGGATCAAGCAATAACGTCGTTATATCATGTATACGCTGGTGTCGCGCTCGTCTGTTTTCTTTCTGTGTTTATTGGATATGTGATGCTCAAGAGAAAAAAGCTTAAATTGAAATGTTGAATCCTGGTAAAGCCTACATTGATTGAATTTGTTCTTTACTTAGAAAAAAAAATGTAGATTTCTTGGTATATACTCTATAGGTTCTTGCTATATATCTCCTAAAGTGTTAGTTGATTTGGGAATAAAGAAGGGAGAGAGAAGAGAAGAGAGAAGGAGAAGAAGAAAGAGGGTAAACGAAGGGAGAAGAAGAATATGTTAGGAAAATAGTGTATGCAAATTTTGCCTCCTTTTCCTACGTGGGATGGAGCATTCCTCATTCCCCACATTTTCCATTTTTCATACCATTTATTTGTATTAAGTGGCTAACTTCTAGCATTAATTTCTCATTCATCCGTAATCGGTTTTGAGAAATTCCAAATGATATTCTCATCTACTCTCTTAGTAGAATTTTTACAAGTAATTTAATTCCATTTTTCACTAATGGAAACTATTTAATTATTTGGTCAAAATCGGGTCAGCACCCATTTCTCAAAGACCGAATTCCAACAATCCCCCACATGAATGAAATTAATGCATGCGTGTATGCAAATTCGCTTGAAAGTCGGCGAATCGTTATTGCATCGAGGATAGGTAGCTTGTGGCTTTGAACCTTCCTTAGTAGAATACTATCTCGGATTTACTAGCCGCTAGTTGGACGCGATGTATTGAACTACTCGAGTTTTGTAAACCGAGACAACAAGATTTACACAATAACAACTCTAACACTTGTTGTTCTCACGTTGAGTCCATTTCGCCCTGGACCATATCTTAGATTCATAAGTGTTTCTTTGAAGCGGCCATTACTGTAAGTCCAAGCGGCTACGATAATCTAGAGGGGGGTGAATAGATTATCTCCATCTTTTCGATTTCGCCCTCTTTTTCGAACAAAACAAGCCAAGTCAATAATAAAGGTGCGATAAGTAAACAACACGCGTCGATTTATAGAGGTTCAATCCACCTAGGGCCTAATCCTCTACCATCCCAGTATATCCGGGATGGATTTCAAAAAGAAAAAAAAAAGATTTTATTAATTACCAAAATTAATACAACACCTTACAACATCACCTTGAAGAGCACCACACTCTTCTACAACACCACCTTTGAGATTACCACAATCTCTCTTGAAGATTACCACAATCTCCAACGGCACATTGTGAAGTTACCACAATCTTCAACCTTGAAGAATACCAAATTCTTCAACACCTCAATAAGAAGATCACCACAATCTTCTTTTTTGCACCTATCACCTAGATCATCCAAGTGTGTTCTTACCACAAGAACACTCAAAAGGATATCTTGTGTTGAATGATAACCCAAATTCAAGATTACAACTCTATAATGAATAATACAAATTTGAGTGCAAGTGTAATCAAGTAATAAGCCTAGACCTCAAGATGTAAAAGTGAAAGACCTTAGGCTATTACAACAAGAATTATAACAAAGAAGAACAAATATGTTTGCTTGAGTGTATCTTGTTGTGTTGTAGTATTCTCTCTTGTTGGGATGCTTCAAATCTTCCTCTATTTATAGGAGATGATTGATCATTGATAGGCTCCTCTTGGGAATTGATTTCTACAAAAACATTGCAATTAAAATCAAGATTATAGTTGTTAGAAATCAATCCCACAAATTAAGGAAAAGTTGTCTCTTGCACAAGGGTTAGAATTTTCTTTGTCAAACCATAGGCAAGGTCGGCCGTCGCACAAATAGATGTTTGAAAATAAGAATACACATTTACAGGCGATCGGTCGACGAGGAGTCCGACCGGCCGACCTTGTGTCCACCGGTCGAGAAAAACCAAAAAATGAGTCCAGGAGGTTCTGTTTCAAAATTGCTCCTAGACACCGGTCGACGCATACTGATCGGCCGACGGCACTGCCGATCGACCACCTGGTTGACGGTCAACGATCTTTTTTCAAAGACCAAATAGCTTATTCATTGTTTTTCACAACTTTCAGTCGAGATGCCTTATAGGGCGTAGGTTAGCCTCAAAACAAAAGTGTTGTCCAATTTTATATCGAAAATAAACTTCAAGAAAATACTCCGAAAAATAGTAAAAACATTTTAGACCGGTCGGGAGTATTAGGACAACATTTAGAAACATAGTTTTGATGTAAAAACTCATTAACACAAAATCATCAAAAGTGTTGTCCAATATTTTTGTCTAAAATAAACTTGAAGAAATACTCCAGAAAATTAGTAAAAAACAATTTAAATCCTTTAGGAGTATTTGGACAACATTTAAAAATATTGTTTTGGTGTAAAAAAAAATCATCAAAATCAAGATAAAACCATTTATCAAACAATCCCCTTTTTGATGATTACAAACCAAAACAATTTACCAAAGTCGATTTTGAAAACAAAATAATTTTACCGGTTAAAAAAGAACTATCCGTTGTGAGTGACAACATTCCACCCAACATAATCATAAGGATGGGAGTATAGATTTTCAAAAACATTTTTGCAAAAGCTCCCCCTATCAACATGCACAACAAGAGTAATATAGAAGCAATTAACCAAAAGCTAAAAGCTCAGCTTTTACAACTTGAGCTTAAGTATCAAGAGCTTATAAGCTCCCCCTGTCAATAAAACATCATTAGACAAGAATATGAGTCCATACTACAACAAATGGACTAAGTATAATCCACAACTTATGGCTTTTAAGGAGCCATAGCTTATAGCTTCTTCCACGAGCTTATTTTAGCTTTTATGAGCTAATGAGCGTATAACTTATTTCTCCCCCTTTGGAATCATCAAAAAGAATGTTAGCACGATAGAAACATCATATATTCATATCAAAGTGCGCAACTTAACCAATTTATCGAGCTATTTGAACATTGAAGCTTATAGACCAAATAGGAGGGAAAAATCGATCATATGACTTGTAGAAGCTTATGAAAACTCATTTGATTACCAAAACATGATCTCTATAAATATATAAGACATTTGAAAACGAGAAAATCATGTAGCTGATGAATTTTTCATTGAAACGTTTTATCGAACATTTGGCGGGCGTCAAAATTTGAAGAAGATATATATAGCCCTTGTAAATGTAATCAAGCCAAGTTTTTCATCACCAAAAGCAATTATACAATTATCATCCAACAACAATCATCATGTTCAACATAAATATATAAGAATTGCATCAAGAAATATACATATAAGCCAAGTTCTCAAGAGTTCAACCCAATTGAGATAAGGAAGTAGAATTCTTACCATTTAACCGGTGAGGATGAGTAACAATGATGATAAACGGGCAAGATGATCCCCAAAATATGTAATTTATGTAACAAAATTCATTTGGAGTGAATTGTGTGTGCAAATGACAAAGGGGACGGAAAATGGAGTAAAAGAGCCAAAATGGCTAAGTCTGGAAAACAGACGCAATATATCTGAAAAATCAGTAGGGGCAATCGGTCATGGGCATGGGCGACCGGTCGAGCTGGTGGGCAACCGGTTGCCCTCTCCCCTGGCAGCCCACTGGTTCAGTTTGTATTGAGAATCCGAAATTTGATCCAATAATCCGATTTTTCGCTCTTAAGTTTTAAAAACATGCAAAATACAAACGTATACTTCATTTAATATACATTATGTCATAATCAAGCTCGAAATGAGGTAAAAAACTCGGCGGTTAATGAACAAATATCCGTGAGATATCTTTGAGACGGAATTAAACACATCTCAAATTTTTGTTTAAGAAACGCAATCCCTTAAAAAAATATCGAATCTTCAATATGTTTAGTTCGATTATTACGAACCTTATTTTAGAGAAAGTCATAATCACCAGACTTGTTATCCCGAAAAATATGAATATTTTAAAACTTTGGATATACAAGCCATAAGAAGAAGTGCCTTTCAATTATTTAAAAAAAATTCTTTTAACGGCACTTTAATGAGATTCGTTGGGATAATTTTTGAAATCGAGCATATAGACATAAGACATAGAAAATGTCAAGTCTAAAGGAGTAATAAACGAAGATAAACATACCTCGAATGTGTTTGTCACCCGATATGTCTTCCTCAACCTTTGTCAATCTTTATATTGGTAGCCATAGAAGTTGAGATGATTCTTCCTTATTCAGTGCCTAACTTCTTCAAAGGTACTTATGTATACTTTGATTGTGAAATATAACCATCTTCTTGGCATTATTTAACTAGAAGTCTAAGGAAGAAATTGAACTCCCCCATCATGATCTTCTTAATTTCACCTAGCATCAACTTAGAACAATATCTTGCACGGCACCAAATCAACTCAAATATGTACTAATAAGTAATCTTGCACTTTTTCAAAAACAAAGAGAGTAGTATCAACTTTACCTCTTATAAAATTATTTTGCAAAGAAATAGCTAAGTTTATCAAAACCATACACGGGGTGCTTGTTTTAAACATACAAGGCCTCTTATAAAAATTACTTGGCCAAAAAAAAATTTCAAATCCCGGTTGTTTTTCATAGACTCTTTTTGAATAAAACCATTTAGAAAAGTGGATTTAACATCCATTTGGTAAAACTTGGAATTCTCTTAAAACAAGAATGGGCAAGTAAAATGCGAATAGCTTCAAAAACATGCTTCGGGTGCAAATGTATCATCAAATTCAATACCTTCTTCTTGACATTACCTTTGAGCTACTAACCTTCATTTGGTCATCAAACTTGGTCCAAAATATCAAAAAAATTCTGCAAAATCTCAACAAGATATCTTTGCACAAGAATATAGTAATATCGAATGATAGAGATACAATAACAAGTAGCACATACTATGCTTTCAAACAAATCACCATGAGTTCAATAAGACATGTAAATTCAAATAAGCTTGTAGAAAGCTATATAAGGTCTCTTTTGAAATTTGAAAATCCAAGAACATATAGTTGAGACCTCATTTAAAAGAAGCATTTGAACAAGAGTTTTGGCAAAAATGAATATGAGCAATCAAATGCATAATTTTGAGAAGGGGATAAAAAATCAAATGTTTTATCAAAATAAATATAATCCTTTACAAGTCTCGGATAAAACAAGCTTTATAGAATAGTGCCTTTCAAAAATCGAGAAATCCTCTTAATGGCACTTATGTGAAATACTTTGAAATAACTTGAAAAACAAGCACATAGGCATATGACAAAAATATATCGAGTCTATAGGATGAATACCAATGATGAGCGTACCTCGATAGTTTTAGCATCTCTTGAAGAGGATGAGGAAATATATATCCTATACATATCTTAAACAAGTATAGCACAAAACGAATATAAAACAAGTGTAGGCTAAAAAAAATAAGATATATCACAAGTATGCTAATGCCATAAAAATCCATAGATAATAAAATATTTTAGCCTTAGTAAATGCACAAGATTTTATTAAAACATTATGCAAGGTCTCCTTTGTTTGATACATGTTTTTATCTTAATTTTGATGATTTTATTTTTACACCAAAACAATGTTTTTAATTATTGTCCAAATACTCCTAAATGATTTAAAATGGTTTTAATATTTTTCGGAGTATTTCTTCAAATTTTATTCTAGATAAAATTGGACAATACTTTTAATGATTTTATGTTTATAAGTTCTTACTTCAAAACATAGTTCCTAAATGTTGTTTAAATACTTCCGATCGGTTTAAAATGTTTTACTAAATTTTCAGAGTATTTCTTGTGGTTTATTTTCGACAAAATTTGGACAACATTTCTGTCTCGAGGTCCACCGGTCGCCCTATAGGGCAACCCGTGCACTGAAGATGAATTTTGGAACAAAAAATGAGACGGAAAAATATTTGGCGGGTCGGCCGGTCGACCGGTGTCGGATCGTGGCGTCGCGTCGACCGGTCGAACTCTACGTTTCACGTTGGCCGCCCGTGTTAATTGTTGATATGTTCATTTCAAACTCTATTTTCGTACACGGTCGCGCTCAAGTTTGACAAATTTCGACCCGTTTGACAAACAGATTCCTTATTTTGTGAGATGGATTTCTATGACTATTTTCTTCAATTGTCTTGCAATTTTTTCTGATTTTCAATCCCCTAGAGAGCCTATCAATGATCAATCATCTCCTAAATATAGAGGAAGTTTTGGAGCAACCAATACAACACTTGAGATACAACACAACAAGATACATTCAAGCAAAGTCTTTAGCTATTCATTGTTATCATTCTTGTTGTAATTTGCCTAGCTTAACACTTTCACATCTTGAGGTCTAGGCTTTCATTTCTTGATTACACTTGCACTCAAATTGTATTATTCATTATTGAGTTGTAATCTTGATTTTGGTCATCATTCAACACAAGACATCCTTGTGAGTATTCTTGTGGAAAGAATACACTTGGGTGATCTAGGTGATAGGTGTTTCAAGAGTGTGGTGCTCTTGAGGTGTTGAAGAATTTGGTATTCTTCAAGATTGAAGATTGTGGTGATCTTCAAAGGTGCCGTTGAAGGAAGATTGTGGTAATCTTCAAAGGAAGATTGTGGTAATCTTCAAAGGAAGATTGTGGTAATCTCCAAATGTGGTGTTGAAGAAGAGTGTGGTGCTCTTCAAGGTGTTGTAAGTTGAATTTGTATTAATTTTGGTAATTAATAAAATTCTTTTTCTTTTCGAAACCAATCCCAGATATACTGGGGTGGTAGAGCACGTAGTCCCTAGGTGGGGTGAAGCTCTATAAATCGACGCGTGTTGTTTATAGTCCGCACCTTTATTATTGTCTTGGCTTGTTTTGTTTGAAAAAGAGGGCATAATCGAAAAGATGGAGATAATCTATTTACCCCCTCTAGATTATCGTAGCCGCTTGGACTTACAAGTGGTATCAAAGCCAAACTCTTTGGCAAGCTCGTTTCACATTGCGAGTGAAGAGGAACGATCGTCGGCTACGAATGAAGCTCATCTTTCCGGCACCTCCACCACCAAGCCACCTCGATTTGATTCCAAAAATTTTACATTTTGGAAAGAAAGAATGGAATGCTATTTACAAGGTTGTGGGTTCGATATTTGGAACATCGTCATCAATGGGGAATCCATTCCGATGAAAGACACACCATACACTTCCAAAGCTTTCAAAAAGCTCAATGATGAAGAAAAGAAAATCATCTCCTTAAATGGTAAAGCTCTCAATATTTTGTATTGTTCACTTAACAATTTGGAATATGATATTATTGTAGGAATTCGATCAGCTCATGAAGTATGGCAAAAATTAGAAGCCATTCATGAAGTACATGAAAATGATAGTAGCAACTCAAAAGCTTCTACTTCTCAAAGGGATACAAGGTCAAATCTAATGAACAAGCCTTTCACAACATACAACTATGAAATAGTCGAACAATATTTTATGGGCATCGAAGAAGAAAACGAGGTATGTTTTAAACCCTCTACTTCCTATGATATTGTTATACAAAATGATTATAGTGATTTGCAAAATGATTTTGATGACCTTCAAAATGAATTCCAAAGTTTACTTGTTAAGTACAAAAATTTGAAAAAGGAATTCAATATCTTGAAAAATGATAAGGATAGTTTATTTACTTCCTATGAATCACTATCATGTGCTCACACCACCACACTTGATAAAGTTAGAAACCTTGAAAAAGAAAATAGTACTCTTGTTGAGGATATTAATTGCATGAAAAAGGATTTATCAAAATCCAACTTGAGTACCGATAAAATGACCAATATTGTTGATAGTTGTGATAAATTGAAACAATGACTTGATCATAAGCCTAGTATTGTTAATTATGTGAAAAGAAATCAAGTACCTATGTACGTTGGTCAATATGTTCCTAAAATTGTTACTTCTTTTTATTGCGGTAAAAAGGGTCATACGGTAAATAATTGTCGGGCTAGACATAGCTCTAATTATTGTTGGAGACCTAAAAGTCTCAATAATCCCAAAGGACCTAAGCACTTGAGGGTACCACAAAACAATGTTATATTAGGTACCCGGCGAAATAATAATCGAAGAAAATTCATACCGCCAAGGAGACATCAAATGACCATCTCATTTGATCAAAGAAGAAGACACCACCAAAATGAATTTCCAAGAATGAAATATTATCAACAAAGGGAAGGATATAATCCTTGGAGATGGAGCAATTGAAGAAGCCATCATCAACAAGATGATTTTCAAAAGGGAAGATATTATCAACAATGGGAACGACACAACCCATGGAAATGACGAAATTGGTAAACCGTATCTCCCTATTTAAATATGCATTTTATTTTTTTTGCATGTTTTTATTTATGTATAATTGCAAAATGAGTTTTTATAATTTTAAATTTAAGGTCTTCTTTATATATTTGTGTTTTTAAAATCCTTTGAAAATGAGACCTTACATGTTGTTTTTAAACTCTTATGGATTTCTATAGCATAAGCATTTTATTGTGATATATCTTATTGCTTGGCCTACACTTGTGCTATTATGTCTTGTGCAAGATTTGTTTAAAAGAATTGTGTAGGTTATATATATCTCTTATTCATTGGCTATCGTCTATTACTTTATCTAAGAGATTCTTAAACCATCGAGGTATGTTCACTCGTATTATTCTTAGAACTCGATATTTTGTTCATGTCTTGTTTATGCACTTATCTTTCAAACTATTTCATTTCATCCCCTTAAGTGCCACTAAATGACTGTGTGAATTTTTCTCAAAAGGGCACTACTCGTAAAAACTCGTTTTTCTCGAATATATGTTTTCTCGAAACTCATATTTGTTGGATTTTGTCCATAATTATCTTTTTGCAAAGGTTTATAACTTTTGGGGTGAGAAATCGAATTTTTGAAAATTCTAGAAAATGAAATTGCACTGAAACTGGTACCCAGGAGCAGGTACCGGTCGACCGGGGTAAAATTAGACGGGCAGAAAAGTCTATATTTGAAACAGGGTCTAATTCTCTTCACTTCCTCTTTTAAAAACTTCGAACCCTAGCTCCTTCTTCTTCAAAATTTTTACTTATTCTCTCATTATCTCTTTAATTATCTCATCTTTGAGTTTCTATCACTCAAATTCATCTTGTTTTCATGGCACCCCGTCAATTCACCGGACAAAATCCTCAAAAGAGGAGAAGAAAGCAATTGGGAAAATCTTCCTCCAACCCCCAACAAGACGATATTCCACAAGGAGATAGTCAAAACAAACTACGGAAGAAGAGATTGTTGAATTGAGGAGGGATTTCAAAATCAAATATTCATTGGGACTCAAGTAAGTTATCACTTCTTTACGAGCCTCCCTCTAGAGCTAATAGATTTCGATTTCTAAATAAACTTGCGGAGGAGCACTATGAAAACATTGGGTTGAACGATAAGAAAATTGCTTGCACTCGTATGGTTCGATTTTTGGCCTTTAATGATGAATATCCGGAAATTAGGGCTTACTTTGAAATTCAAGGTTGGGTTTCATTATGGGATAATCCATGTTTGCATTATTATGACGAGCTTATAAAACTTTTCTATGCAAATATGTGGATTGTTGATGCTACGGAAGATAATCCGTTGGAACTTCACACATTTGTTAATGGCAGGCATTTTCGTGGACATTGGCCAATATTTGTAATCATTTTAATGTGTCGAATGATGGAGTTGTTAATGTGGATTGCGCTCATTGGAACGATGATATTTTTGGTGTTTCACTTTATGAGGTAAAAACATTTTTAGGAGTGTTTCCGGAAGTAACCTTCTCGGCAATGCCGCCAAATTATTGGATTGTATCTATTATTTACTCCTATTGTGTTTGTGGAAAAGAAGTAAAACTTCCGAGTAATCTCGAACTCTTTCTTACCTATAAGATTATCCGAGGAGAAAGAGTAAATTATGGGGCTATTTTTGTGTATTGTTTGTCGGAATCAAGAAGGCTTACTAAGAAAAAATATACGTTGGGAAATTTGATTTGTCGACTACTATACCTATCGGGCTACCCGGAAAATGAGATGAATACCAAAATTCGTCACAATGACTATGATAATGCCAACATTCTACAAATGGTAAGAATGCGACAGAATTTACCATGGGTTCCCACCAAAGCCGCTAGGGGACGTGCTCGAAATCCACAACAACCTCGGGATGATTTCTTTAATGACAATGAGGTTGAAAATATTGGAAGAGGAAATGTTGAGGAACAAGAAGATGAGGAAGAAAAGTATGGAGAAGAAGAACAAGAAGTTAGGGAGGAAGGAAATGAGGAAGAACACTATAATGAAGGAGGGGATGGAGAAAATGAACTGGATGTTGAGGATTTGAATCTCAAAGAGAGAATGGAAAAGGTGGAAAGAGAGACATTTAGAGATGTTGCATCTCTTAGAAAAGAGCTCTGGGTTGTGAAGGAAGAAAACTCTAGATTGAAAAAGTCTATGGGTAAATTGAAGAAATTCATCAAAGAGCTTATCCCCGCGGCTTGCTTCTCTTCGGATGAGGATTGATGTCCCTACCCCGTGTTTATCTTAGCATTTTTACCTTGTCCTTGTTGTTTTGTAGTTTTATGAACTATCTTGTACAACTCTATTGCACTAATGAGATTTGCTTGTCTTCTTAAAGGGGATAAAATAGCAAGTTGAAAGTGGATTTTGGTTGATCTTGGTATTAATGGAGTATTTGATGGTAAAAATACTCTATTTGGCATTATTTGATAATTGGTATGAAGTACTTGATGGTAAAAGTGCTTCTTTTAATTTATGTTTAAAAGCCTTTTGTGATACCTTAGTCATTTTGTTTAGATAGATAATTTGGGATATTTGTAATGTCTTATGTGCATTGCTTGATGATATGAGCTACTTGATGGTTCTTTAATTTTTGCTTGATGGCATTCGTAATGCCTTAATCTTTTTGGCTAAAATTATCTCAATTGGGTTGAACCCTTTAGAATTTACTGTGTTGGGCCATTTATTTATTGGATATATGTTGAAAATTTGTTTTTGGTGATGAAAAACTTGGCTTAATATCTTTTACAAGGGCTATATACACCTTCTTCTATTTTTGACGCCCGCCAAGTGTTCGATTAAGTGTTTCAATGAAAATTTCAACTTCTACATGAATCTTTTGCTTTTAAATGTCTTAAATACTTATTGAGATCATGTTTTGGCAAATAAAACGAGCTTATGGATTTTTCATGATACATTTCTCCCATTTCTTCGGATTCTAAGCTTAATTTTTTCTATGATTGATAAATCATATTTTTGGCGCACTTTGATATACTTGTATGATGGTTTTATCATCCTAACATTCTTTTTGATGATTCCAAAGGGGGAGAAACAGGAAATTGGCTCGTTAGCTCAAAGAAGTTAATAAAAGCTCGATATAAAAGCTATAAGCTACGGCTTCTTAAAGCCACAAGTTGTGGACTATACTTAGTCAAATTGTTGTTTGATGAACTTATATACTTGTCTAATGGTGTTTTGTTGACAGGGGGAGCTTATAAGCTCTTGAACTTAAGTACAATATGTAAAAGCTAAGCTTTTAGCTTATGGTTGATTATTTGAACATTACTCTTGATGTGCTTGTTGATAGGGGGAGCTTGTGCTTATTCTTGAATATATTCACTCCCTTATTTGGTTGATTATGTATTTTGGAAATGTTAGTCACTCCTAAACGGTTAGATGTTTTTTCCGGAAAATCGTTTTTAAAATTGTCCTCCTTATATTTCTAAAAATTGTTTTGGTTTGTAATCATCAAAAAGGGGGAGATTGTTTGATACATGTTTTTATCTTAATTTTGATGATTTTATTTTTACACCAAAACAATGTTTTTAATTATTGTCCAAATACTCCTAAATGATTTAAAATGGTTTTAATATTTTCCAGAGTATTTCTTCAAGTTTATTCTAGATAAAATTGGACAACACTTTTAACGATTTTATGTTTATAAGTTCTTACTTCAAAACATAGTTGCTAAATGTTGTCTAAATACTCCCGATCGGTTTAAAATGTTTTTACTAAATTTTCAGAGTATTTCTTGTGGTTTATTTTTGACAAAATTTGGACAACATTTCTGTCTCGAGGTCAACCGGTCGCCCTATAGGGCAACCCGTACTTGAAGATGAATTTTGGAAAAAAAAATGAGACGGAAAAGTATTTGGCCAGGTCGACCAGGGCGTCGACCGGTGGCGTCGACCGGTCGACACCCTGTCGACCGGTACTTGGGAGCTTAGTTTTGAAACAGAACTCTTGCCTTGTTATTTTTGAGTTGTGCGACCGGCTAAAGTGGAAGACGACCGGTCGAACCCTACGTCGACCGGTCGCCCCGTGTTAATTGTTGATATGTTCATTTCAAACTCTATTTCTGTGCGACCGGTCGCCCTCAAGTTTGACAAAAAATTTCTGACCGTTTGACAGCAGACAATTTTTCCTTATTTTGTGGGACGGATTTCTAACAGCTATTTTCTTCAATTGTCTTGCAATTTTTTTACAGATTTTCAATCCCCTAGAGGAGCCTATCAATGATCAATCATCTCCTATATATAAAGGAAGTTTTGGAGCAACCAATACAACACTTGAGATACAACACAACAAGATACATTCAAGCAAAGTCTTTAGCTATTCATTGTTATCATTCTTGTTGTAATTTGCCTAGCTTAACACTTTCACATCTTGAGGTCTAGGCTTTCATTTCTTGATTACACTTGCACTCAAATTGTATTATTCATTATTGAGTTGTAATCTTGATTTTGGTCATCATTCAACACAAGACATCCTTGTGAGTATTCTTGTGGAAAGAATACACTTGGGTGATCTAGGTGATAGGTGTTTCAAGAGTGTGGTGCTCTTGAGGTGTTGAAGAATTTGGTATTCTTCAAGATTGAAGATTGTGGTGATCTTCAAAGGTGCCGTTGAAGGAAGATTGTGGTAATCTTCAAAGGGAGATTGTGGTAATCCCCAAAGGTGGTGTTGAAGAAGAGTGTGGTGCTCTTCAAGGTGTTGTAAGTTGAATTTGTATTAATTTTGGTAATTAATAAATTCTTTTTCTTTTTCCAAACCCATCCGGATATCTTGGGGTGGTAGAGCACGTAGTCCCTAGGTGGGGTGAAGCTCTATAAATCGACGCGTGTTGTTTACATTCCGCACCTTTATTATTGTCTTGGCTTGTTTTGTTCGAAAAAGAGGGCATAATCGAAAAGATGGAGATAATCTATTCACCCCCCTCTAGATTATCGTAGCCGCTTGGACTTACATCCTTTTCAAAAAAAGTTTTAAGAACACAAATATGTAGAAGACCTCTTCGAAAATATTTTGAAAAACCATTTTGACAATTAAGGCACAAATAAGAACATGCATAATAATGAAATAAAATGCATATTTAAATGGGAGATACGATTTACCACTTTCGCCATTTCCATGGGTTGTGCCGTTCCTATTGTTGATGATATCTTCCCTTTTGAAAATCATCTTGTTGATGATAGCTCTTCCTATTGCTCCATTTCCCAGGATTGTGTTCTTCCCATTGTTGATAATGTTTCCTTATTGGAAATTCATTTTGGTGATGTCTTCTTCTTTGATCAAATGAAATGGGCATTTGATGTCTTCTTGGCGGTATGAATTTTCCTTGATTCCGCCGGTACCTAATATGACATTGCTTTGTGGTACCCTCAAATGTTTGGGTCCTTTGAGATTAGCTTTGAGACTTTTAGGTCTCCAACAATAATTAGAGCTATTTCTAGCCCGACAAGTATTTACCGTATGACCCTTTTTACCACAATAGAAACATGTAATAATTCCAGAAGTGTAATGACCAACATGCTTAGATACTTGACTATTTTTCATATGATTAACAACATTAGGCTTATGATCAAGTCCTTGTTTCAATTTATCACAACTATGAACATCAACAATATCGGTCATTTTATCGGTACTCAAGTTGGATTTTGATAAATCCTTTTTCATGCAATTAATATCCTCAACAAGAGTACTATTTTCTTTTTCAAGGTTTCTAACCTTGTCAAGTGTGGTGGTGTTAGCACATGATAGTGATTCATGTGAAGTAATATAAACCATCCTTTTCATTTTTCAAAACATTGAATTCATTTTTCAAATTTTTGTATTTAACAAGTAAGCTTTGGAATTCATTTGAAGCTCATCATAATCATTTTGCAAATCACTATACTCATTTTGTAATTCATTATCATGAGGAGTAGAAGGTTTAGAACTTACCTCGTTTTCTTCTTCGAAGCCCATAAGACATCGTTCATATACATCATCGTTGGAGGTTGTAGGAAGCTCATCCCATGTTGTTGGGTTTGATGTTGTACCCATTTGAGAAGTAGATGCTTTTGAGTGAATCTTTTTATTTGCATATACTTCTTTTAATTTTCTCCATACTTCATGGCCGATTTAATTCCTGCAAGATGATCATATTCCAAAATGGTAAGTGAACAATACAAAATATTAAGAGTTTTACCATTAAGGAGATGGTTTTCTTCTCTTCATCATTGAGCTCTTTGAGGCTTTTGGAGGTGTGTGGTGTGTCCATCATTGGACTGGATTCTTCATTTATGACCGTGTTCCAAATATCGAACCCGTAACCTTGTAGATAGCATTACATTCTTTCTTTCCAAAATGTATAATTTTTGGAATCAAATAGTGGTGGCTTGGTGGTGGAGGCTCCGGTAAGGTAGACTTCATTCGTAGCCGATGATCGTCTCTCTTTACTCGCGATGTGGAACGAGCTTGCCAAAGAGTTTGGCTTTGATACCACTTGTAAGTCCAAGCGGCTACGATAATCTAGAGGGGGGTGAATAGATTATCTCCATCTTTTCGATTTCGCCCTCTTTGTCGAACAAAACAAGCCAAGACAATAATAAATGTGCGGGAAGTAAACAACACGCGTCGATTTATAGAGGTTCAACCCACCTAGGGCCTAATCCTCTACCATCCCAGTATATCCGGGATGGATTTCAAAAAGAAAAAAAAAAGATTTTATTAATTACCAAAATTAATACAACACCTTACAACATCACTTTGAAGAGCACCACACTCTTCTACAACACCACCTTTGAGATTACCACGATCTCTCTTGAAGATTACCACAATCTCCAACGGCACATTGTGAAGATTACCACAATATTCAACCTTGAAGAATACCAAATTCTTCAACACCTCAATAAGAAGATCACCACAATCTTCTTGCACCTATCACCTAGATCATCCAAGTGTGTTCTTACCACAAGAACACTCAAAAGGATATCTTGTGTTGAATGATAACCCAAATTCAAGATTACAACTCTATAATGAATAATACAAATTTAAGTGCAAGTGTAATCAAGTAATAAGCCTAGACCTCAAGATGTGAAAGTGAAAGACCTTAGGCTATTACAACAAGAATTATAACAAAGAAGAACAAATATGTTTGCTTGAGTGTATCTTGTTGTGTTGTAGTATTCTCTCTTGTTGGGATGCTTCAAATCTTCCTCTATTTATAGGAGATGATTGATCATTGATAGGATCCTCTTGGGAACTGATTTCTACAAAAGCATTGCAATTAAAATCAAGATTATAGCTGTTAGAAATCAATCCCACAAATTAAGGAAAAACTATCTGCTGCACAACGGTTAGAATTTTGGTGTCAAACCATAGGGCGACCGGTCACGCACAAATAGACGTTTGAAAATAAGAATACACATTTACAGGGCGACCGGTCGATGGGGAGTCCGACCGGTCGACCATGTGTCCAGCCGGTCGAGCAAAACCAAAAAACAAGTCCAGGAGGTTCTGTTTCAAAATTGCTCTCACTTGTATATGTGATCTCCTATTGAAGAGTATCCTGCCATACTCCACCTTCCGGTATATGAATCATTAAAAGTCTTAAACTTAACCTCACCATATTCAACAGGTTTACATTCACTTAGATGTTTCGAGAATGAGCTAACACATTTTCCAAGTATTCAGCTGAACATTCATTACTTAGTTGTCCCATTGAACCAAGGTCTTGGGATCTCCAATTCACAAGGTTGGGTTACCGCTATGAACATTCTTTAAGTTGTGGATTTTAAACCCATTCCCCTTAACAGTTTATACAATTGATCTCGATTTATGCCTTTCGTAAGCGGATCCGCAAGGTTTTCCTTTGACTTCATGTAGTCAACCGAAATAACCCCATTCGAAATCAACTGTCTAATGGTATTGTGTCTTCGACGTATATGTCTAGACTTACCACTTTCCTTTGCAAGAAAAGACACCTTTAATAAATACAATATTTCTTGATTTAATGATCGTACCATCACTTATATCATAAATGCTGAATTTATTTCATTGGGTGCTTCTACTTTTTCCAAAGCACCCCCACATTCCAAGACAATCTCCTTTATGTGGTTTGCTAAAAAGTAAAGCTTCCCTTCCAACTTCTAATATCTTGTTTACCACAAAATCATCCAGAACTTCTATGGCTCTCGGCCACTTTGCTATTAATTTTGTTAGAACATTGTCCCAACAATCCAGTTAAAACCTCGTTCTTCCAGATTTCAGACGTTAGTTCCAAAATTTACAAGATGTGTAACTTTCGATGTTATCACATCTCCAGCAACACTTCGGATTTTACTCGACAGTGTGTCTATCTCTAGTATTACAATACTTTGGGCAACACTTCATGCAATTGTGGTTCTGGTCCCACAATCCTTTTGGCAACACCTTCTGTTATATTTAAAAATGCAACAGAAACTCCACTGGTGTTCCATAAAGTGTGGTCACACCCTCACATTTGCCGATTTTCATTCGAAATCCTGGTTATCTTCTTCAATACGAAGTCGAACTATCAAATCCTCAAGCCCTATTTCCTTCTGCTTGTGCTTGAGGTAGTTCCTAAAATCTTTCCACGATGGAGGCAATTTTTTGATAATCGCAGTCACTTTGAACGACTCACTCAGAATCATCCCTTCAGACACTAAGTTGTGAAGTATGATATGAATTTCTTGCACTTGACTAATCACCGTCTTTGTGTCAATCATCTTATAATCCGTAAATTTACCGACCACAAATATCTTTGTGCCGACATCTTTCATTTTATATTTCTTCTCCAAAGAGTCCCACAACTCTTTGGACGTTTTGAACGAACTATAGGACGTTATAGAGGTGTCGTCTAGTCCTGCATTTCAAAATATAATTCGACACAGAAATCACTTTGTTATGCCAAGCATCCCAGCGATCCTCATTTGGTCGTCTGATTCTTCATCATTTGGTAGGGGTCCTCTCGAAAAACGAGACAACCCCAAGGTGGTAAGGTAGAACAACATCTTCGTTGCCAACGTTTGAAGTTGGCACCTGAGAACTCAGGTGGCTTTTCGCCGTGAGCGGAGAAGCGTGACCATTGGTGTGAACGAGATTGATGTGGATGCCATCGCCTTCAACGTGAAAACGAATTTTTCGTCTTGCGATTGTTAGGTAAAGAGTGTATGCAAATTTTGCCTCCTTTTCCTATGTGGGATGTATCTTTCATCCTTCCCCACATTTTCCATTTTCCATACCATTTATTTATATTAAGTGGCTAACTTCTAGCATTAATTTCTTATTCACCCGTAAACGGTTTTGAGAAATTCCAAATGTTATTATCATCTACTCTTTTAGTAGAATTTTTACAAATAATTTAATTCCATTTTCACTAATAGAAACCACTTAATTATTTGGTCAAAATTGGGTCAACACTCATTTCTCAAAGATCAAATTCCAACATAATATAGGTTGGGTGTATTGATAGTTTTTGGGGTGTTAATAGCGCTCCTCATTAGGTTTTTAATTTGGAGAAAGGTAAATTCGGGAAGAATAAAGGGTGTATTAAGTATATATATTATTTTTAATAGGAAGATGGATATATTAAGAAGAGGGGGTGTATAGATAGGTTTTGGAGGTGTAGACTCCCTAATAAAATTATAATAAGTAGATATTTGATGAAAAAAATAATTATTGTAAATAGATTATTCAAGAAATATTCTTTCTAGAGTAAATTTTACGATGAAGTCGAGATGATAAGTTTAATGTAAAGGTTACATTATTTAGTGCAAAAACTGCATCAACATATAAATTGTAAATTGAGAATAATTTCAAAAGAAAGGTTCATTTTGCGGATACGAATAAAAGCTTATAGAAATTGCTTGTCACGTACAACTACAAATATAAATCATATATACTAAAAGAAAAAATTATATACAAATATCAACCATATATCAACACCTCAATATTTTGAGACATTTGTCAACTCTCCATTTTCCCTATATATTCTCCTAATAAAAATAAATATATATACATATAATAAATTTTTATTTTTTAACTGAGATGACAAAGTATAAATCGCTCAAAATTATATGACAAAGTAACAATCGCGCAATATTTAGATAGCAGACGCTAAAATCCAATGATTTTGGTATGATTTGAGTCACTAATAATTCCCCACATGAATGCAACATGATAAGATTCGGTTGAATATTCCACTAACGACGATTCTCAGGAGCATATGTGCAACAACGAACTTTCAGACATAAAATATCCCAAAAAAAAGTTAGGTGGCAAACTCGAAAAAACCAAATAGTTTGGATGATAAAATATTTTTTTCCTCTAAATTTCATCAATTTAACTCAATAAATCCATTATTATGAATTTAATATTTTAAATCTTAAATCTATTAATCTAAACATACGCTTAATATTTCCATGAGTAAACATAGGGAAAATTACATAAAATACCTTCTTTTTGGTAAACATATCACAATACGCTCCTATCACTTTTGTATCTATCTTTTTTCTTTTTGTACCTACTTTTTTCTTTTTTACGCTCCTGCATGTTTTTTGATTTTTTTATTTTTTTTTTCGTTTTTTCTGTTCATGTATTGCTTTATGTTATATATGTTGTTTCGATGTTGTTTAAATTTGTTTTTCTTTGTTGTTTCGATGTTTCAAAATAACTTTTACCTATTTTTTATGCTGTTTTTTTATTCTTGTATTATTTTGTACATTGTTTCCATTGTTTCGACGTTATTCTATAATATTTTTAATGTTGTTCTAATAATTTTGTTGTTGTTTCCATGTAGTGTTCAATGTGTAAATACAATTTTTACCTATTTTTAAGCTCTTTTTATTCGTGTGGTGTTTTTAATATTTTTTACGTTGTTTCTGCAGTGTTTCCATACCGTTTTAATGTTGTTCCGATGTTTCTTTGTTATTTCCATTTAGTTTTCGATGTTTAAATACAATTTTTACCTATTTTTAACTCTTGTTGCTCATATGATATTTTCTATATTGTTTATGGTTTGATTCTATATTGTTTCCTGGTTGTTTCTATGTTTTTTTATGTTTTCATGCATTGGATCAAAAATTGAATTGTGTTTTTTTTATTCATGTTGTTTCTATAATATTTTTAATTTGTTTGATTTTAATGTGTCTTGTTTTATGTGTATATTTCTTGATTTTTTATAAGACTTTGAGTATAAAATGGATTATTTAACAAGGACAAAATTTATTTTTTCCACTGAAATTTTATTAAAAGAAACATGTTTGAAACATGTTAGAAACAATCTTGAAACAAAGCGTAAAAAAGTCCAGAAATTTTGGCGGGTAAAGCTGTGTAAAAAAGGACGAGAGCGTAAATTTGAATAAAATAGTACAAAAAAACGTAAAAGGCTGATATTGTCTCCAAAAAATGGGGCATTTATATCAATTTCCCCTAAACAAAAAATTCAATCTTAGTCAACAAATAGTCTACCAACACGTCATTGAACACTAAGTAATAATATTGGGATATGTCACAAACTAAACAGTATCATACTCCATCCGCCCCAAGTTAATAATTGGTCATATCCAAAGGATACACTAAGGCCTAATAACATGTTTGTTTGAATGATTGGGGTGTTGGGTATGTGTGAGATTTGTAATAATGAGTTTGGTTGAAGTTGGATAACAATAGTTAAATGGTGGTAAATTACTTTTGAGCCCTTTATTTTAGAATTAATTTTTCAATTTTACCCCACATCAACAAATGCCCTTTATTTAGTATTAATTTAGTGAAAAATCGTCTAATTTTTTTTTTAAATTAATATTTGCTAAGCTCCGCCTTAACCAAATGTTCAGGTATTCAAATGTTCAACTTCTTCTAAACTTGGTCTTAGCATTCCCAAGTTAATAATTGGTCCATCTAAAAAAAAAGGTTAATAACTGGCCTTTTCCAAATGTTCAAATGGTTCTAAATCTTCAACAGGTGTGTTTGAGTTTTGTTGGGTTTGAAATTAAAGTTTACATACATTTGCTTTTGAATATGGTTTTTGGGGGTAGTTAGGTAACTTCAAGAAGTAAAGAAATGAGATGGAATCTAGATCCCACCTCCAAGGTGGGATGTGCTATCACTTTGAAGGTGTGATAGTTAACCGGGCCTTACAGTTTTTCAGGGCTTTGAGTGTTGGAACCAAACAAAATAAAGGGAGGGAAATAATATAGAAGAGTGTGATATCCCACCCATAAACCCCAACCAAACGTAGCTCAAATATATAGCCCATTATTTCTTTTTGAGATGTCCAAATATATAATCCACTTTCTATATTTGATAGTACTTTTTCTATTTTTTTACTGTTATAACCCTATTCAATGTGCATTTTGTAATTTACACTATTCATTATATAAGAACAAATCAAATAAATATTTCACATATTTGTAATTTAATTTGCAATATTTTTTTTAACATGTGTGAAACGTTGAAGTGTAGACTGCACTGTATAATTGGGACAAAAGAGTAATCTTTGCTCAAAAGAATAATTATAAACAGTATAATTCTCTGGTAGGGACAAAAAATAGCAAAAAGTTAAATGCAATGAGGTTCCAAATACAAAGGTCCACCAATGGCTCAGTCCTGTCTCAATCCCTTTCCCTTCCCTCATTGTGGAAATATCTGTGTAATTATTTAATCTCAACCCATACAAAAAATTCATAGCAATATCATATTCCCAAACCGCGTATCCAATTATCTCTGCCTCCCTTTTAAATTTCATGAGATTAAAATTTCTTTGTAGCCATAGTGACTCAGCTGAAATTCTCCATGCATATTGGATAATCAAACGTAGAATGCTAAAAATGAGAAAGTTCATATCTTTATGCTTCATCTTGATTTTCTGCACAGTATCTGCTACAGCAGCTACACTGCCCAAGCAGCAGCTCCACCAAGATGAAGGTAATTATCTCAACTTATGTATATATATGGTGTCAATTCTTGGTTTTTGGTGGGAGCCCAGAAAGAAATTTATCGTTTTTAAGATGAATTTTATATTTAGTATAAATTCTTGGTTTTTGGTGGGAGCCCAGAAAGAAATAATTTTTTATTGTGTTTAAGATGATTTTTATATTTTTGAAATGGCAGTGAGGGCATTGAAAGAGATTGGGAGAAGATTGGGGAAGAAAGACTGGAATTTTAGCAAGGATCCTTGTAGTGGAGAAGGGAATTGGAGTGTGCCCATTACAAGAAAAGGCTTTGAGAGCTCTGTCACTTGTGATTGCTCTTTTGATCACAACTCTACTTGCCATGTTGTTAGCATGTATGTTTTCCCATTCACCTCTTAACAAACCCCAAACCCACCAATAATACTCAAAATGGGAAAAAATAAACATAAATTGGTTATATAATTATATTGCTCTATTTTTGTTTTTGGGAAATAGCCCCCAATTTTGGTATGGGCAATTAAGTACTCTTTTGATGTTCAGTTTTCTTTAGTTGGCTTTTTACATACAGAAAATACTTGTGTTTCTTTAATTACTATATATTGGGAGTTTATTGTTTGATTGTCAAAATGTATAGAAATGGTGTGTTGATGGTACTGTAAAAGGTACTCTTCTATGGCTGGAGTTGTAAGGGAGCTCACAGAACAATGGTTGACTGAATAGTTAGTCAACGCTTGATGAGTCAGATTTTGACTTTATTACTGCTCATTTACTCATCCAGCTGTACAATGGCAGGCTCAGGGTCCATGTCGGTCTGTCTGAAAGAGTCCACACTTCAATTAATTTACTTTATTGAATTAAAAAAAAAGTGTTATTGTCTTCTTGTGGTCTTTAGAGCAATATAGTAAATCAATTTGGCATGACAATTTTGAATTGAGTTGGTGGCTAAGTTAAAGTCAATAAGATTGATGGAATGTTATTTGATTGGTTGCATGGGATCACATTCTTGAAATTCGATTATGGAATTTTTTTATCTCAAGCCCAAGTTTAATAAACTCAAAATTATCTTAACTGAAAGCTATAATCGATTAGGACGATCTTGGAGCCCATTTTAATGATGATATCAAAATCTATTTCAAGATTGGAAGTTTTGTGCATTTTAATTACATCTCCCAAATGCTGGGATCTGATAATTTAATATATCATGTGTAAGAACTTGTGGATGTTGTTGAAATGATGTAATCTAGTTCTCTCTCTAACTTTGGCACATTAAACTGATGCAGAGCTTTGAAAGCACAGAATTTAACAGGAAGTGTTCCACCCGAATTTGCCAACCTTCGCTATCTTAAACACTTGTGAGTCATCATTGCTGCAACTGCATTTTGAGTCTGTCTGTGGTTGAACAAGAATAATTCCTATATTTGCTTCGAGCGATGAAGTAGCTCCTTAAGCCCGACATTTTCATTCTTGTGTTTGTGCAGGGATCTTAGTCGCAATTGTCTTAATGGTTCTATACCTCTTCAGTGGGCTAAGATGAGCTTGGTTGATGTGTAATTCCTAATCCCCGTCCGTTGCTCCATTCATTTATTGCTTAACAAATACGTCCGCTCATAATAAAATGCATCCAATTTTGTGCATTTCGTAAACTGCAGGTCTTTTATGGGAAACAGATTATCTGGTCCATTTCCAAAGGTTATTACCAGAATAACCACCCTTGTGAACCTGTACGGTGCAGTCTCTTTTAATTTCTGCAATCTTTTTTTTTTTTTTTTTGTATTGGAACAAACAGAATCATATCGTAAATGCTCTTGCTGTTTGAGTTAAAAATTTGCACTGGATTTAAAGGTTGAGTCCAAGCTTGTTACAATGATATTTGTGTTACTTATGTACTGTTATAAGTAATCTATTCACCATTATTCTCGAGATGTTACTATTTTCTCGTTTAAACTAGAGTTTTCTGCTAAATCTGTTTCAAATTGACTTTGAGATATCTATATGCAGGAGTCTTGAAGGGAACCATTTTTCTGACCCAATTCCTTCAGAGATTGGACGCCTAATCAATTTACAAAAACTGTAAATGTTTTAGCACTTACTCGGGATTGCACTTCTTGAAATTTGCTTCCAATTTATTATCCTAATTAGTGGTGTTTACTTCAATTCCACCTTTCCAGTGTTTTATCATCAAATGCATTCACAGGAGATTTACCAGTGGCATTTTCCAAGCTGACCTCCTTAACTGATTTGTGAGTACTAAACAATAAACATGCTCAATTAGACTTGCATTTAGCATCAGTAGTCAGCTCCATACTCAAATTATTTCTTTAAAAGACCAAATATATTGTGCTCTAATTTTCTTTTTAATGTCAATTTTTGTGAAAACGTTTCCTTCCCATATGCACTTTGTATTCTTGATTCTCTTCCCCCCACCCACCCCCCGAAAAAAAAGGGAAAATCTGAATAGTTGATTTTTTCCTGCTTCAGGTGGTCTTTTTTTTTTTTTTTACATATAAAATTTCCTTATGTAGTTTGAATCTTGTTTTTAATATGCAAGATGCTCCAGTTAAATTATTGGTTCTATCCATAAAACACTTGTATCTGATTGTCAATGTCTTTAAATTTTAGGAGGATAAGTGACAATAACTTCACAGGAAAGGTTCCTGATTTTATCAGCAGCTGGAAACAAATTGAAAAACTGTAAGTTGCCTTATGTTTTCTTAAGTGTGCATTCACTACTTGTACTATTTCCTAATCACATTATAGAAATGTTTGAGTTAGCAAGATTACCAGTAGTTGACATTGTTAAATTTGAATTTTTGTCACAGGCACATGCAAGGTTGCTCTCTTAAGGGCCCGATACCTTCTTCTATATCTGCCTTGACAAGCTTAAGTGACTTGTGAGTGACTTTAAAATAATTTCCTTTGAATTATTGCTTATGTATGGTGCATTGTTTTTTACCTTAATTTACGACTTTCAGGAGGATCAGTGATTTAACAGGCGGGGGATCGACGTTTCCCCCACTAAGTAATGTGAAGTCCATTAAAGTGCTGTGAGTTATGAGATTTTCCAATCTGGTGATAATATTCAAATGCTTCTTTCCTGGTGTTACTAAACTCAACCCTTCTGTATAGGATACTACGGAGTTGCCTATTACATGGAGAGATCCCTGAATATATTGGAGACATGAAAAAATTGAAAAATCTGTAAGTATTTTGGACTTTTTGCCACTTGGTTCGGCCAGTATATTGAGTCTGATATTCTACTATGCATGATACAACTGAAATCTTATATTGAGCTTTGCAATTGCAGGGACCTTAGTTTCAATAATTTGACTGGAGAAATTCCGGCTTCTTTTGTTCATCTTACAAGAGTTGATTTCATGTAAGTACTTATTCTTTTCCCGTTCTTTGTTTTGGGATGCCAGACCTTTATTCTTACTTCGTGAGTAAATTGATGCTAAATCAACAACCATCATTTACATTTTATAGGTATTTGACAAGAAATAGACTTACAGGACGAATTCCAGGGTGGCTTATTGCAAGAAACAAGAATGCGTAAGTATTTTGCATCAAACATACCTTTGTTTCATTTTCTTTTGAATTTCAGCTGAAGCACGGAGTCTCACGATATATTTACTAATATCTATTGTGCCATTGGTGGTTTTATGCCATATTAGCAGAGCATTACGACAAACCTAATTTGATTTAGAATAATTTCTGAGATAATGTAAAAATGAGCAGTACTTTTTTGTTATATGAAATTACAAAATTAGTTACTTCACCTAAGTAAATAACAATTTTTTTTCACACTTTTTTCATTCACAAATTGTGTAGTATTGCTTCTCACATTGATCGTGCTATTTCACATACAGAGATATCTCTTATAACAATTTCACATCGGAAAGCTCATCACCTACTGAATGCCCACGAGGGAGTGTGTAAGTATTTTGTAGATTTTAAAGTTAACATTTCAATGAAATATTTGTATGACATCAAAATTTTGCACTTATTTGCTTCAGAAACTTGGTGGAGAGCTTCTCATCAGCAGCTAGTAAAAGGTAAGGTTGTAACTTTTTTTATTTATTAATGTCTCAAGTGATCATTATGAAATTTGATTTTTTTATTAAAGTTTGGTCATTTCATTTCAAGACAAATAACATTCTGGAACCATGCCAATACCCTTTATTTTTCCTTTGTTATAGTGGTAGAGTACACTCATGTATGAAGCAAGATTTTCCATGTCCGGATCCAAGAAATCAGCGTAAGTATATTGTTAATTCTTGAATTTGCTGTGATGGATAAAAAAAATTACTTGGCTTTCTTTTCTCACCATGGTATCATGTTAAATCATGTTGTATGCGTTCTTTTGAAAGAAAAATATGAATAGTTTTTCGAAAATTGCAAAAACCCCCTCAAAGTTTGATTCGTCTTAGGTTTTCTCTTTCATAAGCAAACAACATTTCACCCCCCTCCCCCCCCATTTATAAAAGTATCACAGCAGAATCAAACCTGATTTTTTTTATTGTAATTTTGAAATATCTTTAGGTTTTTTCGAATTAGCCCAAACCACAGGGGTGTTTTTGTAATTATACCTAATGTTATTTAATAATGCGACCCAAGTCTAAGATACTCCTGGTGAAAATTGCATTTGCTCTAATGTCAATGTTATTTAATAATGCGGCCCAAGTCTAAGATACTCCTGGTGAAAATTGCATTTGCTCTAATGTCCTCGTAGGACTCCCCCAAAAAACCAATTGCTTAATTTTTAATGATTCCATCAATTTTCTATATCTTCACTATAATTTTCATAAATTTTGATAAATCTTATGTATCTTTCAATCAACAGAGCATTATTCATTGCACATTAATTGTGGCGGCAAGGAAGTAAACACCACTAACGACACAACATACGAAGCCGATTTAGAAGCCAGAGGTGCTTCAATGTATTACTCGAGGCAGAGGCAGAACTGGGCATTTAGCAGCACAGGGAATTTCATGGACAATGACCTTGATTCCGATAACTACATAGAGACCAATGTTTCTATGCTCTATAATGCAACTACACCGTTGTCAGAACTCTACAGGACGGCACGTGTGTCTCCTCTCTCCCTCACTTACTATGGCCTTTGTCTCCTGAATGGAAACTACACTGTGAATCTCCACTTTGCGGAAATTGTTTTTACAAATGATAGTACATTCACCAGCCTCGGCAGACGCATATTCGACGTCTATTTGCAGGTAATATTCACACAGAAACATCATTGCCGAAATGTTTTATATGCTGGATTGCTTACATTATGCTATACGCGACAAATGCAGGGAAAGTTAGTTTTGAAGGATTTTGATATTGCTGCAGAGGCCGGTGGGCCCGGTCGGCCCATCATAAAGACTTTCACTGCAGTAGTAACAAGCCACACTTTGAAGATCCATCTTTATTGGGCTGGAAGAGGGACAACGGGCATCCCGGAGAGGGGAACTTATGGCCCTCTGATATCAGCCATATCAGTAGACCCTAGTATGTTATTAATTTTTATGTTAAGAGCATCATTTCTTGAGTCTTGAAATGTTTACTATTCTTTCTTGATAAAGCCCTGGATAACTATAAACATGATGACATAGTCTAGCATATTGTATATATTCTCTTTACTTGATTACTAAAAAGGATTAGGCTACTTTGTGTTGTGCTTTTTTTTTACAATCTGCATCATAGGGGTTGTACTCAGTAAATTACTTGATTACTAAAAAGGATTAGGCTACTTTGTGTTGTGCTTTTTTTTTACAATCTGCATCATAGGGGTTGTACTCAATTTTACTGGAGAGATTATGTGCATGCCATATTGCATGGTTTAGTTGCTCTATTAATGAAAATTTGTAATCATGATAATAAACTTGTAACAACCGGAAATGTGAGAAGAGATAGGACGTTCTTTATATTTTTCTTACTAACATATATCTCTTATCTTGAGTATGACAGACGTTAACGCTCTCTTCATTGCAGATTTTAAACCTCCAGTTCATCACAAGAAAATTAGTTCTGCTATGATGGCTGGGACAATAGGTGGAGCAGTTTGTTTACTAACTCTGATTCTAGGCTTCTTGCGTAAGAAAGGCTATCTTGGAGGCAAAACTTCGACAGATAAAGGTAAGAACTCAAATACTGTTTGATCTAGTTTCGGTATGATTATTTCAGATTGCTTAGTGAAGATTGTTTCATGAATCATAAGAAGGTTAATTAAGTTTGTACAAAATGACAGAATGCCACTTAATTATTATGTAAATAGAAGTGATGCATCTAGAAAATGTCGCTTTTGTTCATTCTAATATGATACTTTCTGTTGTTTTTGTTGTTGTTCTTGTTGTTACTACTGGTATCCTTCTTATTGTTATCCCTTTTGTGAATAAAAGGGATATATATATGTGTGCAAGCTTTTGGATGGTCCTATATTATATTCGTTTTTATCCAACTAATTCATGATTTATTAAATAACCAATGATTGCAATTATATTGCATGTCCTGATTTTATTAGACAAAGTGGCAAATGTTTTAAAGCAGAGCTATAATACAACATTTATACTTCAAACCTTCTATACTTGCTGAATAATTTGGAACCATTAATCCATTGATTCATATTTATAACACTACAAATGATATGTGTAAAAAGTTAGTGAGGTCATATTTCACTATCGGAATGATACGGACAAATTTAATATTAATAATAGAAGAACTTTTAATTTGGGTATATCTAAAAATACGATACTCGAAACAGCAAAAAAGTAAAGAAAAAATATAAAGTTATACTTACATGTTTAATTTTGACATGCCTACAATTTATTATGCTCCCATAAAAATAAAAATAATAGAACTTCCTATGGAAATTTGATTGAAATCACGTTTGTCAACCTCTATATACAGGTGATCACAAAGAATATCATTGAAGGAAAACTAGAAAAATTTTGCAGAGTCAAGAAATTATTATTTCGTAATAAGTTTCAATTCAAGTACGGATGCTTGTAGGCATGTTTGTATGTCTTTCCGCATATGCATGCACTTAAGTAAGCATGTCTCACACTGTCATACATGTACATGTATGCATATGAATATAAATGTTTAAACATGTTCCATATAGTGTTTCATCTTTTATTTCAATAATATAAATACATGCCACATGTGCATTGTTGAATGTTGACGTCATTTTATACACTTGACGTTTAATAATAATACTGGAATATGATATGAAAAACCATTTTAAATAGAGGATCCCGCTTGGAATACAAAAGCACCAAGAGTGAAGAACGATATTTCAGCTTTGATTTTCTGATGAAACTTAATATTTTGCTACATGGGCAGAGCTCAGAGGGCTTGATCTGCAAACAGGCCTATTCACATTAAGACAGCTTAAGGCTGCAACTAAGAACTTTGATCCGGCAAACAAGATTGGTGAGGGCGGTTTTGGTTCAGTATACAAGGTACTGCACTTTTCTTAATTGCAATCGCGAATATCTTTTTTTAGCGTCGATGGCTTTCTTTAAGCTTGCGATATTCCCCACTTGTGACATTCTCCCATTAAATTGAAATGGAAATTTTACTCCTCTCTGCCGTTACACAGGGTCTGTTATCAGACGGAACCATAATAGCAGTGAAGCAGCTTTCCTCAAAGTCGAAACAGGGAACACGGGAATTTGTTAATGAAATAGGAATGATATCTGCATTGCAACACCCGAATTTAGTAAAGCTTCATGGCTGTTGCGTTGAAGGAAATCAGTTAATGTTAATCTATGAGTACATGGAAAATAATTGTGTATCTCGCGCTCTTTTTGGTGAGGATCGTATTCTGATCACCCAGTGAGTATGCAATTTAACTTACTACATTGGCAAGCTTTTTTGGCTTATGTATTTCTACTCTAATAGGAAAGGATTCAACTCAAAAACTGAAGTTAGACTGGCCCACAAGGAGGAAAATAAGCCTTGGCATTGCAAGAGGTTTAGCTTACCTCCACGAAGAGTCGAGACTGAAAATAGTCCATCGAGACATCAAGACAAGTAATGTTTTGCTGGACAAAGATCTGAATGCAAAAATATCTGACTTTGGCCTGGCTAAGCTTAACGAGGACGATAAGACCCACATTAGTACCCGGATTGCTGGGACTATGTAAGTTATGTTTAATTGTAGGGATAATTAACTAAACCCCCCGAGGTTCGGGCTAATTACAAAAAAACTCAGATATTTTTGAAAATTGTAAAACACCCCTCGAGGTTTGATTTCATTTTACATTTTTCCATTTCATATGCAAAATAGATTTGTAAAACCACCTTGACATTTATAGAAATATTACAGTTACCCCTTAAATTTAAGAGAATCGAAGCTGAGGGGTTTTTTGTAAATTTGAAACATCTGGATTTTTTTTTGGTAATTAGCCCAAACCTCAGAGAGTTTTTTCTAATTATCCCTTAAATTGACTTTCGTTAAGATTTTACACAGATCTAAATATGCTTTTCTTTCTTACAACATCTTATAGTTTTGATTTATGAATGAGTGCTGGCATTATTGAACCTCAACTTTGGCCACAATTGCAAGGAATTGATGAAAATGTATTCCTTGACAATTGTAATATCGAACTTGAACACTGACACATCGTTTGTTATTTGTGTTGTAGAGGTTATATGGCTCCAGAGTATGCGATGCGTGGTTACCTGACTAACAAAGCAGATGTCTACAGCTTCGGCGTGGTTGCACTCGAAATAGTCAGTGGTAAAAGCAACACCAACTATAGGCCCAAGGAAGATTTTGTCTACCTTCTTGACTGGGTATTTGTCACATCTCTACTTCTTATGTTGGTTGTTCTTTGATTCAAGTTTGTGCTTCTTCCCTGTACTTCAATCACAATTGATCATTTCTCAAGCTATTTTAGTTTTAGTCCAATTAAAAAAAAAAAAAAGGGATAATTGCAAAAAACTCCCTGAGGTTTGGGCTAGTTACGAAAAGACCCAGAGATGTTTCAAATTACAAAAAACCCCTTCAGATTTGATTCAATCTTAATTTAAGAGGGTAACTGTAATATTTCTATAGATATCAAGGGGTATTTGAATTTTTTTTGGCTTATGATGGTGAAAATGTAAGACGGAATCAAATCTCCAATTTTTAAAAACCTCTAGGTTTTTTTTTTTTTTGTAATTAGCCCGAACCTCCGTTCTTTTTATAATTATATCAAAAAAAGTTAGTTATCTTTTAAAATTACAAATAATCCCGTAATATATTACAAATGCCCCCTTGAGTTTTGTTTTTGTTTTTCAAATTACCCCTCAATAGGTGTAATTTGTATAACAAAAACATAGGTACAGGGGCGGAGCTAGACATTTCATGTTGGGGGACTAATTAACTTTGGGGTGGCTAAATTACTAAAAATTAAATTCATAAGACTAATTAATATTTAAAAACAAAATAAATAGAGATTAATTGAATTTTTTAAAAATTTGGGGGGGCTTACACACTACAAGGGGACGCCCCTGCATAGGTGGTATTTGTAATTTGGAAAGATAATGGGTTTCTTTGTAATTAGGCTAAAACTCAAGGACAGTATTCGTAATTATCCCTTAGTTTTACTTTTTCATGTGTAAATAATATACCCTTTCAACCAGGCTTATGTTCTACAAGAGAGAGATAGTCTATTGGAGCTGGTCGATCCGGAGTTGGGGTCCGCATACTCGTCTGAAGAGGCAATGGTGCTGCTGAATGTGGCCCTTCTATGCACCAATGCGGCCCCGACTCTCAGGCCGACGATGTCTCAAGTGGTGAGCATGCTGGAAGGTCGAACTGCCGTTCAGGACTTACTTTCTGATCCTGGATTTTCAACCGCCGATTCAAAGTACAAGGCCATAAGAAACCATTTCTGGCAGCACCCTAGCGTAAGTAATAGCATGTCGACAAATGGTCCGTATTCTTATTCATCCCTCTCAAATGAAGATAGAGATGAAAATGGCATAGCTCAATGAACTGATCATGTTGTATTTTGTACGTACTAAGTAGCATGACATTCTACCAAGCAATTGTACATAGTCGTAGTAGAATGCCCTTCTTTTGTATGTTCTTTTTGATAATGTTACTGGACAAAAAGTTCTATCATTTTGGCTGAAGAGTTTTGTTTTTGTGAACACATTACTACCTATGTCAGCAATTGTAAAATCTCCAAATTTGAGAGTCAATGTGTCATTTTTTTAAAAACAATTGTTGGCACTAAATTGCCATCCCTTATTTCAGTGGACCAAAAATGCCACCCTCCTAGGTTGTCTTCGATTTTCATAGTTAACTTTTGTAAAACTAGGAATGTTTTTATCTTATCCCTTGACGTTTTTGCTTATTGGAATTTCATTTCTTAAGAGCAATGTGAAAGGAAATTAAGATATGTCGTTTGCTTGGAACCAAATGTTGGAATTGAGGTTTGGTAAAATGGGTGTTGACCCGATTTTGACCAAATAATTAAATAGTTTCTATTAGTGAAAAATGGAACTAAATTATTTGTAAAAATTCTACTAAGAGAGTAGATGAGAATAGCATTTGGAATTTCTCAAAACCAATTCCGGGTGAACGAGAAATTAATGCTAGAAGTTAGCACTTAATACAAATAAATGGTATGAAAAATGAAAAATGTGGGGAAGGAGAAATGTTCCATCCCACATAGGAAAATGAGGCAAAGTTTGCTCACTTGATATATCCCAAGTTGGACTTATGAGTTTGGGCCCTTGGGGGCACCCAAGTTTTTAGAGGGGTGAGGACCTACATGCTTGTGGGTTTGGTTCAAAGACACGCAGCCGCAGTCGAGCTGGGAAGATAGAGTTTGAAAGAGGACGGAATTTGGGCGGTTCTTTTAAGGGTTTGAAGATCAAATGATAAGGTGGTCCCCTTAAAATCATGAGGATATACGGAGTAAGGGACAGAGCACGGAGCTCGGATCTCTATTGTGTCGAGAATCACGACACGAATCGGAGCTAGATTCGGTCGCGTCGGTCCGATGGGCGGACACCTGGGTGAGGGAAAGTGGCGGAGGAACAGAGCCGTCGTCGTCATCGCCACCGTTCTAAGTCGGCGACAACCGCGTCAAGCGGTGTTGAGTGAGAGGAAGAGGATGCCATATTAAAAGAAAAGAAAACTGGAAGGGAAAGGGTTACTTATCGGATATAAATATGAGGTTGAAGGAAGAAAGTAGTCCGGGATGTGGAACTTTTGAAGAAACTATCGAGCCTGGAGAATTTCGGGCCAGGAGAAGAAGAGTGTCTTTGGGAGGAACGCTCCGAAATTTGAAATGTGGGAAAGTGAAAAATGGAGGAGGAAGATGGCTTTTATAAGGGGAAAAGAAGACAAAGGGGTGTCTCGATTTTTGAGAAGATGATTGGGACGGTCACGAGGCGTCGGGAAGCGAAAAAGACGTCCCATCCATCAAATCCGCGTGTCGGTACTCGAAAGGCCAAAGGGCGGCGGGAATTTCAAACGCAAAAGTCGGCGGGAATGTGAAAAGCACAAACCCTAAATACTAAGTCACTCGGCTTTATCAAAGAACTATGGATGAGGTATGAGACCAACCCATAGTTGGGGGAGGAATTGATAAGTGGCAAAAGATTTGTCGGGCCGTCCGAGCAAAGGCCTAAGACATGGGGTGACCGACGGGCCCGAGGTATCGGGTCGACCGATGATACCTGAACATTGGGCGAAATGATGAGGCCCATAGCCTTGGGTGATCGTTAAGCATTAAATAGTGGGTCGATCTGTGGAGGCTTGCAACATATGATTGGCTGGGCGCTTATCAACTGGGCGGCTGCCCGTGCCCGAGTGCAAGTGGTTGTAAATGTTCATAAGACCGACCTGTGTAGAGGCAGCTGTGTTAAGCCGACCTGTTGTTGATCTGTCGAAGTCTAACATGACTTCAGAGGAAGAGGTCAGCTCGGCCTGAGAGATTTATGAGATATTGAGGATGCCTTGGAGATTTAAGGGGGTTTCTCACCAATACAATGGGCCGACGTGTTCTGAGACAGGTCGGAGCTATGGTCTTACGGGCGTAAAATTAGGGTTTTAAGAGATCCGATCCTAATTTAATGATGACTCTGACACCAAATCGTAACGGAATCCCGGATTTTACGGAAACCCTAATCCGAGCTAAGGTATAAAAGGCCCAAGCCCAGGTTCATTCTAACCTAATCTCATTTTTATTGTTACATTGCTTTTTTTCTCTCTCTTTGCTTTGCTTTCCTTCTCAAATACGACTTAAGCATCGGAGAGGGTACGCGGAGCCCCTCCGGCCCCTTTTTGTGCGGTGTCGTGGTGGTTTGCGTGCTGGGAAGGTGATCGGCGGGGAGAAGTAATTTTTGGGAGCAACCAAGTGGCGCCGTCTGTGGGAAACATTGAGCAGAGACGTGAGATTCGAGTTTTGGCTATGGAGGAGGTTAGGAGAAGCTTGGAAGATGATTTGAACCGTACGCCGCTGGGAGATACTCGGGCGTAGTCACGCAGAGGATGTTCCACCTCCGCCCCCACCACTCCCGTGAACAGCGGAGGGCGGAGTGCGAAGAGGACGGAGCGGATGGACGACGCTGGGGAGAGTATAGATTTGAGTCCAATGTTCTTTGAACAATTGGGTGGCTTCATAACTAGAGCTGTGGAGCAGACGGTGGAGAGACGCTTGAGGGAGATGCTTCCACCACCAGCCCCTCCGGTGGTCCCTCCTCCTGTGGTCCCTCCTCCGCCTGTGGTTCCCCCTCCGATGGTCCCCGGAGGTGGGGAGAGAGGTCGACGGCCAACTATGGCGGAAAAGACATTCATCAAGGGCGGAGCACATGTGCGAGGACCAGGATTGGTCTGAACGGATGGATGACCTCCACCGTGAGGTGCGAGATATTCGTCGGAGAGTGGCGGGAGTACCGGGGGCGGCTGTAGTTCGAGTAAGGCGGGGAACACCCTTCTCGGAAGAGGTGATGGCAGACGAGCTTCGCCTCATACCGAGAGCTCGAGCTTGAATATGATGGTACCACGCATCCGTGGGACCATCTTTTTTTGAGAACGCTTTGCTCTACTACACAGATTCACGGACGGCGTGATGTGTAGAGTTTTTCCTACCACTTTGACGAAATCGGCTCAGCAGTGGTTTAGCCAGCTTGCCCCGGGCTCCATTCGGAATTTTGATGACTTTAGCTCGGCTTTCCTTAATCAGTTCACGAGTTGCCGTAAGTACCAAAAGCGCGCCACGACCTGTTTAGTATCAAACAGAGAGAAGGGGAAGGACTTCGGAGCTATATATTAACCTGGAGGAGGCGAGAAAAATGAAAAGAGAGGAAGGAGAGAAGAGAAGAGACATGAGGGAAGATCGGGAAGACAAAGTACCTCGAAGAAAGCTTGGTGTCCGAGGCAATGGGGGAAGGCCGAGGTTTGAGAAGTACACGCCTTTGGTCGTCCCTCGGGCGAGGTGCTTGTAGCTATTGAGAGGCATCCCGACTCGAGGTGGCCAAAGGCGCACGCAGAGGCACCGATAAAAAGCGAAATGTAAGGAGTTTTGTAGATTTCACAATGAATATGGGCACACAACAGATCGGCACACACACCGAGGATGAGATCGAGCGGCTCATTCAAGCGAGTCACCTTAGGGAATTTGTGTACATCGACAAAAAGAGAGAAAAGGGGAGTATAAGAGGATAACCAGGGGGATATCATCAACCTCGGCGGGAGGAGCGTAGGGGAGAAAGGGAGGAGCTACCTCCACCTCCGCCCCACCCTCTCGGGCGAGAGGTCATCCAAATGATTGTCGGAGGGCGGCGGAAGGAGATTCGAGACGAGCTCGGAAAAAAGTATGTGAGAGCTGCAGCACGGATCGGGTGCGAGAACGATTAAAAGTGGAACGGAACAGTCGGTCACAAGAGCCGCAAATCCAGTCGGACCAGGAGGATTGTAGGGTATCGTGACACCTCACGGCGATGCTCTTGTGATCACAATGACGATCTCCAATTATGATGGGCAACGGGTATTTGTGGATACAGGGAGCTCAGCAGATATCCTATTCTATGATTGCTATAAGAAGATGGACCTCCAGGTTGGCTTGGAGGCGGTGGACACAGCGTTAGTCGGATTTTTGGAGGGATGATCCAACCAATAGGTATGATTACTTTACTGTCTCTTTGGGTAAGAGCCTAATCGTAAAACTAGAATGATTCGATTTTTGATAGTTGATGCACCGTCCTCCTATAATGTCATGTTGGGTAGACCGGCACTAAATGTTTTCCAAGTTGTGGTGTCGGTATACCATCTGAAAATGAAGTTTCCTGTGGGAGAGGAAGTAGGTGAGGTCGGTGGTGATCGAGTATATGGCTAGAAATTGTATGTAGAAAGTATTCGGAAAGCGAGCGGGGAGTGCTTTTGATGATGATAGAAACAAAGACAAGTTGATTAGGTTGGACGGCCGGTGGAGCACGACCAACCTAATGATGAAATGATGATGGTATTAGTGGTGCCAAAGCGACCCGATAAGGTCACCAAGGTCGGGAAGGAGTTGCTGATGAATTGAGGATGAGTGGTGGAGTTTCTAAGGAGTAATGTGGATGTATTTGCTTGGACAGCGGAAGACCTGGTGGGGATTGATCCGAGCATTGCTGAACATAGGCTTAATGTTAATCCGTCATATAAGCCGGTGAAACAAAAGAAAAGGAATTTCGGCCCTAAGAAGGATGCTATAATTCGGGCGGAGGTGCAAAGGTTGTTGAAAGCAGGGCACATCAAAGAAATCCAGTTTCCAGAATGGCTATCTAATGCAGTATTGGTTCCAAAAACAGAGGATGATTGGCGCATGTGTGTGGACTTTAGGGATTTGAATCGTGCTTGCCCTAAGGATTACTATCCATTGCCCCGAATTGATCAGTTGGTGGATTCGACGTCGGGGTGTGAACTGCTTAGTATGATGGATGCGTCGCAAGGATATCACCAGATCAGGCTAGCAGAAGAAGACCAAAAAAGGGTGTGCTTCACCACCTCTTTTGGTACCTTCTGTTATGTAGTAATGCCGTTCGGATTGAAGAATACGGGAGCCACATATCGAGGTTGGTGGATAAGATGTTTGGGAAGCGGCTCGGCGGGAACATGGAAGTGTACGTAGAGCGATATGTTGGTCAAAAGTATAAAAGCTGGGGATCATGTGCATGACCGACCAAACATTTGACACCCTGAGGAAGTATAGGATGAAGTTTGAACCCCAAGAAGTGTGCCTTTGGGGTCGGGTCGGGAAAGTTTAAGGGTACATGTTAACGGAGAAAGGAATAGAGGCCAATCCGGAAATGGTCGGGCCATTAGAGAGATGGCACCACCTAGGGATGCCAAAGATGTGCGATGTTTAACAAAGTCGGCTAAGCGGCGTTGAATCGCTTTATTTCACGCCTTGCAGAGAGAAGTTTGCCCTTTTTAAGGTCTTGAGGAAAGCGAAAAAAGTTTGTTTGGGATGAAGAGTGCCAAAGGGCTTTCGAGGACTTGAAAAATTACTTGGCCGATCTATCATTGCTAACTAAGCTTCATTGCCAGGTGAGCCCCTATACCTCTATCTTTCGGTAGGGGAGCAAGGGGTTAGCACATCTTGATCGGGAAGATAGATCGATTGAGGCCGGTGTACTATGTCAAGTAAAGTTTTGAGAATGCGGAGGCTGCGATATCGCGGAGATCGAGAAGGCGGGTTTGGCTTTGGTGGTGATCTGCGAGGAGACTTCGGCCGTATTTCCTTTCGCATAAGGTAATTGTTCGAACTAATCTTCCATTGAGAAATGTGATGAGCAAACCGAGGGTAGCGGGGAGGTTAGTGAAGTGGGCTATCGAGCTGAGTGAGTATGATATTGGATTCGAGAACAGATCGGCCATTAAAGCTCAGGCTTTGGCGGATTTTGTTCAAGAATCAACTAGAGACGATAGCGATGATGAAGGAGCTTGGGTGATTTATGTGGATGGTTCAAGAGGGAGTTCGGGATGTGGTCTTGGTATTGTTTTGATCGGCCCGCAAGGGATCGAAAATGACTTTCTTTGTGAGGTTGGAGTTCAAGTTATCTAATAATGAGGCGAGTATGAAGCATTCATCGAGGAATGCAAATGGCCATTGAGACGGGGTCATTAGGATGGTAATTTACATACATGGACTCTCAGCTCGTCCATAAACAAATTATGGGAGAGTTCGAGGTAAGGGAAGAAAGGATGAAGAGGTATGTTGAAGCATATCGAGCTTTAGAAAGAAGAGTGAAAGAAATCAAGATATGTCAGGTCCCAAGGGAGGAGAATGGTCGGGCGGATTTTCTAGCAAAAATGGCCAGTTCGGCCTTGGAGAATCAAGCTAAACAGATCACACTTTTGGTGGCAAAAGAAACTGTTGCTGGGGTTGGAGGTCGGAGAGATTGAGGAGAAAGAGGATTGGAGGTCGGCTATCATAGCTTATCTAAAAGAAGGGGTCTTACCAAGGTAGCGCGAAGCGGCTCTACCGAAAATTCGGGCGACACGTTTTTGCATTATCGGGGACAAGTTATATAAGAGAGGCTTCTCTATGCCTTTGCTGAGGTGTTTGAGTGGAGAATAGGGTACATAATCGGGGACACGTTTTTGCACATGAGGGTTGTTGTGGGAACCACATGGGAGCAAGAATTTTGATGAAAAAGTCCTTAGGGGGGTATTTTTGGCCTTACCCGAAAGAGAAGCGAGAAAAAGTTGGTGAGAGCATGCGAAAAATGTCGATCCATGCACCTTTGGTACATCGACCGTGGAGGAACTCATGACGATGAGCTCGGCATGTCCATTTGCAAAATGGGGAATTGACATCGTGGGTCCCTTTCTCTCCGGCGGGTCGGAGGAAATTCTTGATTGTGGCAATCGACTATTTTAGCAAGTGGGTGGAGGCAGAACCTCTTGCTAAGATAAATGAGGATGCAATGATGAAATTTATTTGGCAAAACATAGTATGTCGGTATGGAGTACCTCGGGCCTTGATATCAGATAATGGGACGCAGTTCACGGGGGCAGAAATCCGAGCTTGGTGTGAGGAAATGAAGATCAAGCAAAACTTCACTTCGGTGGCTCACCCGCAAGCTAATGGGCAAGTGGAGGTAACTAATAGGATTCTTGTCCAAGGATTGAAAGCTCGGCTTGAAAAGGCAGGAGGAGCATGGGTTCGGGAGCTCAGTTCGGTGTTGTGGGCTTATCGAACTAATCCAGAAGGAGGCGAGCCGTGAGGCTCAGTTCGAGTTTGGTGTATGGCATGGATGCGATTATACCGGCGTGAGAGCGGGATGGAAACACATCGAGTCAGAATTTTGATGAAAATATTAATGAGCTGTTGATCCGAGAGGCATTGGATACGATAAATGAGAAAAGGGAGATGGCATTTTTGCAGATGGAAAAGACACGAGGAAGGATCAAAGCAGCTTATGACAAGAAAGTAAAGAAAAGGGCCTTTCAGGTCGGAGATTTAGTTTTAAGAAGGTCGGATGCTAGCAAAAACAAAGGGAAGTGGATGCGGGTGGGAAGGACCACTTCGGGTAGTGAAGGTGTTGGCAGGAGGTGCGTATGAGCTGGAAGAGATCGGAGGTCGAAAACTCCCGAGGGCTTGGAACAACTGCAATTTGAAGAAATATCATTCCTAGAATAGAGAAATATTTGATGTAATTAATCTACTCGTTTTGAATGAAATGATACGCTGCCCTACATTATGAGTTCGGAAAGTGGAAATGATTAAAAGTGACAAGTATTTGGAGCTCAGCTCGAGCTAGTCTCCAAATACTTGGGGCCACGAGGCCATGCGAGGAGCTTGGCTCGAGCCACCTTCCTTTGAAGACTGACAAGTATTTGGAGCTCAGCTCGAGCTAGTCTCCAAATACTTGGGGCCACGAGGCCATGCGGGGAGTTCGGCTCGAGCCACCTTCCTTTGAAGACTGACAAGTATTTGGAGCTCAGCTCGAGCTAGTCTCCAAATACTTGGGGCCACGAGGCCATGCGAGGAGCTCGGCTCGAGCGCCTTCCTTGAAGATCGACAAGTATTTGGAGCTCAGCTCGAGCTAGTCTCCAAATACTTGGGGCCACGAGGCCATGCGAGGAGCTCGGCTCGAGCCAGCTTCCTTTGAAGACTGACAAGTATTTGGAGCTCAGCTCGAGCTAGTCTCCAAATACTTGGGGCCACGAGGCCATGCGAGGAGCTCGGCTCGAGCTAGCTTCCCTTGAAGACTGACAAGTATTTGGAGCTCAGCTCGAGCTAGTCTCCAAATACTTGGGGCCACGAGGCCATGCGAGGAGCTCGGCTCGAGCGCCTTCCTTGAAGACTGACAAGTATTTGGAGCTCAGCTCGAGCTAGTCTCCAAATACTTGGGGCCACGAGACCATGCGAGGAGCTCGGCTCGAGCTAGCTTCCTTTGATGAAACTGACAAGTATTTGGAGCTCAGCTCGAGCTAGTCTCCAAATACTTGGGGCCACGAGGAGCACGATATGCTAATCTTTTTTGCAAAAAAAAAAAAATTAATTACAAGAATAATAGACAAGAGATCGAGAAATGAAAGTGCGAAGAAACTTTATTGATCATTCAAAATAAATACAAGTACATGATAGAAAATTACAAAAGCAGAACTAAACTCCTAAGTAGTAGGGGGAACATTCTCGGTATTCGGTCATCCATGGAGATGGTCACATCGTCTATGAGAGCGAGTTCGGGATCGTCATCGGGATATCTCGAACTTGACTGCAGAAGCCGAGAGGATGATCGAGCTCCAGGAGCTTGTGAAGGACCGGCCGAATCGGGAGCGGTGGTGGTGGAGGATAAAAGGAGCAGAGATAAGGACTCTATGAACTCCTCCCACGGGAGCGAGGTTGAGACGCTCCGCCTCGTCGAAAAACACGAAGCCTTTGGGGTCGGGCAGATCCTTCGGGGACCTCGGCGATCGAAGGGCTCGGTAGTGATACCGCGTTCCCGAGTTGAAGCTCGGCTGGTCAAAAGCAAAGCCATAGTACTCCATGGCGGATATCTGAGAGAACTACGATAAATTCCTTAGAGCTTAGAAAGTGCTTGCTTCACCCTCTTCCGAATGGCCCGAACTATGGAAGAGCCCTCGGGGAGGTGAGGAAACTTTGCCGACCAGCCTTCCACGCCTCGGCTCGGGCTTGGTCGACATTGACAGTACATCGGATCTGGAGATCGCTTAGCTCGGTCTTGAGGTCAGCATTATCAGTCTCCAGAGCCTTTATTTTGGCCTCTAGAGAAGCCACCGTAGCCTTGTTGACCTCTTCCCCTTCCTTGTACCGGCGGTTCTCCTCTAGGAGTTTAGTCTCCCGAGCTTTCCAGCAGGATGACCTCCTTCTTAGAACTCGTGAAGCTCGGCACTTTGGGAAGGATCGGCAAAGCCAACCCGAGCTCGGGAGATCAGGGCGGCCAACTGTGCCTCGGCCTTTGAGTGGTTTAGGCAGAATGAAGTCACCAGCTCAGCATCGCTGAGTTTCTCCATGGCGGTTCGGTCGGGGTTCGGGCAGTTGCCCTGAACATATTGAATGGCATAGGTTCCATCGTTGTTATTCAGGATGGAATTGCCTGTAAAGAAGGTTTGATTGGGTGTATGAATGGGAGTGCGAGAGAGAGAGAGAGCGGCGGGAGGTGGAGTGTTCTTCGCCTCTTGGCGACCCCCCTGTCTTTGGTGCCGACAGCGGCCTCTTGGGAGGGGAGGTCGGATAGAAGGTTGAGCTCCTGGGCGCAAGATCGGCCATCACTGCGGTAAACGTGTGCAGTCGCCGAAGTGGAGGAGGCGACCTCCCGGGCGTGGAGCGGCAAAGACTTTGGATGAAGGAGGTTGTGAGCCAGGAGCAAGGACTTGCTCCTCATCATCCTTCGGCGACCATCCGTGCCATGAACATATCTCGCACAAAGAGGAAAGATTAGCTAGTGAGAGAATAAAATAAATCAATTGCAAAAAGACAATTACCAATGTCGCAAAGCAATGGAGCCACGATGGGGCTCATTTCGAAAAAGAAGTCTGAGAAGAGAAGGGGTTATAAGGCGAGAGAGGTCATACTTGACCAAAGTGAGTTTATTTATCCGAGCCGGAGGTCGGGAGACCGATCTCCGGGGTTGTGTTTGCGTTGAAGTGGAAGGGTCCAGTCCAAGCAATAGGAAACCCCAAGCTCGGGGGAGGAAATGAAAAAATATTTGTCCTTCCGAATTTGTTGGAGGAAGGATACTTGCTTAGAAACTGAGCATCACCTCGGGAGGTGATGTAGAAAAGGCCCTTGGTGTTTGAGCTCTTTATTTGGAATAGGGCAAAGAACAGATCTAGAGTGGGTTTTATGTCTAAATACTTAGTCAAAATAATGAAGCCGGCTAGGATACGGAATGAGTTCGGGGCTAGTTGATTTAAAGGCACCCGGGAGAACTCGGATACCCTAACCATGAATGGATGGATGGGAAATCGGAGGCCGCCCTCTATCTGACCTACGAAGAAGGATAAGGCATTGGATGGAGGTCGGTTAGGTCGGTCAGAGCTGCTGGGAAGATAGAATTTGAAAGAGGACGGAATTTGGGCGGTTCTTTTAAGGGTTTGAAGATTGGGGGCTGATAAGGTGGTCCCCTTAAAATCATGAGGATATACAGGTAAGGGACCCGAGCACGGAGCTCGGATCTCTATTGTGTCAGAATCACGACCTGAATCGGAGCTAGATTCGGTTGCGTCGGGGTCCGATGGGCGGACACCGGTGAGGGAAAGTGGCGGAGGAACAGAGCCCGTCGTCATCGCCCACCGTTCTAAGTCGGCGACAACCGCGTCCGACGGTGTTGAGTGAGAGGAAGAGGATGCCATATTAAAAGAAAAGAAAAACTGGAAGGGAAAGGGTTACTTACTAGATATAAATATGAGGTTGAAGGAAGAAAGTAGTCTGGGATGTGGAACTTTTGAAGCCTATCGGAGCCTGGAGAATTTCGCCGGAGAAGAAGAGTGTGCTGGGAGGAACGCTCTGAAATTTGAAATGTGGGAAAGTGAAAAATGGAGGAGGAAGATGGCTTTTATAAGGGGAGAAAGAAGACAAAGGGGTGTCTCGATTTTTGAGAAGATGATTGGACGGTCTACGAGGCGTCAGGAAGCCAAAAAGACGTCCCATCCATCAAATCCGCGTGTCAGGTACTCGAAAGGCCAAAGGGCGGCAGGAATTTCAAACGCCAAAAGTCGGCGGGAATGTGAAAAGCACAAACCCTAAATACTAAGTCAGCTCGGCCTATCAGCAACTATGGATGAGGTACAGACCAACCCATAGTTGGGGGGAGGAATTGATAAGGGCAAAAGATTGTCTGGGCCGATCTGACAGGCCTAAGACATTGGGCTGACCTGACGGGCCTGAGGTATCGGGTCGACCTGATGATACCAAACATTGGGCGAAATGATGAGGCCCCATAGCCTGGGTGATCTGTTAAGCATTAAATAGTGGGTCGATCTGTGGAGGCTTGCAACATATGATTGGCTTAAAGGCTTATCAACTTGGGCCGGCTGTCCAGGCCCGAGAGTGCAAGTGGTTGTAAATGTTCATAAGACCGACTGTGTAGAGGCGCTGTGTTAAGCCGACCTGTTGTTGTTGATCTGTCGAAGTCTAACATGACTTCAGAGGAAGAGGTCAGCTCGGCCTGAGAGATTTATGAGATATTGAGGATGCCTTGGAGATTTAAGGGGGTTTCTCACCAATACAATGGGCCGACGTGTTCTGAGACAGGTCGGAGCTATGGTCTTACGGGCGTAAAATTAGGGTTTTAAGAGATCCGATCCTAATCTAATGATGACTCTGACACCAAATCGTAATGGAATCCCGGATTTTACGGAAACCCTAATCCGAGCTAAGGTATAAAAGGCCCAAGCCCAGGTTCATTCTAACCTAATCCCATTTTTACTGTTACATTGCTTTTTTCTCTCTCTAGCCTTTGCTTTCCTTCTCAAATACTGACTTAAGCATCGGAGAGGGTACGCCGGAGCCCCCCTCCGGCCCCCCTTTTTGTGCAGGTGTCGTGGTGGTTTGCGTCTGGGAAGGTGATCGGCGGGGAGAAGTAATTTTTGGGAGCAACCAAGTGGCGCCGTCTGTGGGAAACATTGAGCAGAGACGTGAGATTCGAGTTTTGGCTATGGAGGAGGTTAGAAGAAGCTTGGAAGATGATTTGAACCGTACACCGCTGGGAGATACTCCGGGCGTAGTCACGCAGGAGGATGTTCCACCTCCGCCCCCACCACTCCCGATGAACGGCGGAGGCGTGAGTGCAGTGAAGGAGCGGAGCGGATGAATGACGCTATGTCCGGGGAGTATAGATTCAGTATAATGGATTTTTCCACTTAATGGAATATTAGCCCGGATTTAGTATTCTGGAATTTAAATTCAAATCAGGCTATTTGGATTTTAGCGTAATTAAATTAGATTTGTTGCCTAATTTGGTTCCTTAGGCTTTAAATCTAAATAAAGGCAGATTTAATGTCTAATTTGGCATTCAGATTTTAAATCTTTATATTGAATAGGGGGCGGCGTGTAACGCTGTTCAGTTGAGAAATTATTAATTTTTCTTGTTCAATTGGTCTAGTAATCTTCAATTAAGTTAATTAAAACATCATGTTGCCTTCGTGACTTGATCTGTTGTGGAGAGAAACTTTATTGAAATTACATAGATGGTGTGGAGTTAATTATGCGGACTGTGATCGGCCGCCCGGTTTGACACGCGGTTTGGCGAATAACAACGCACATGTGATGATAAGACGTGATGATTATATAGACTATTCATGTGGGCATAAGTCCGCCTTTCGATAGACTTTTGTTTTGAGAACTTATTGTCGATGATTTCTGATCATTACAACAAGGTTACCACTTACAATTAATTTTCTGTCCTTCGATGGAGATTAATGTTGTACTAGGTGCTTTGTCATGGGTCCTCATTTGGTTTACTTGCCCATACCTTATTTATGACATGACAAAAATATTAACTGTGAGTAATATTATTTTGTTCTATATATTAATTGTCTGCTTAAAGTTTAAATATCTGTCAATATTGCGTTTATTTAAGTGCTTGTGTCACTTTTTCGGAAATAAAGTTAGGGCATTATATCTAAAGTGGATAGTATAAAGGGTTCCCTTAGAGATTGTTGAAACATATTAACTTCTTGATTAATCTTGTTTCACAAAGGAAAAGTGGAACATAAGGGAGTGCATTATGAAAATCCAATCTCACTTTGAAACTTAAGGCACTAAAGATAGAGTTGTCAATGACTTGCTCGTTCATATGATATCATTTCTTTTCCTGCACAATAAGACCTTTTTTCAAGTTAGTTAATTACAACATTCTACACAACAGTGGACCTTCCACAAGTTTATGTCTTATTGAGCGAGAAAAGAAAGTTTGAGTAGGAAAAGACTTTAAGTACTCATTTAGCAACTATCCCTCGGAATAAAGAAATGAAGTTGCAGTTGGACACCACAATTAGAATGCAAAAGAAATATAATAAGAATTTCACATGTTAATTTTGCAAAAAGGGTGGATACCTAAAAATGAATTGCTTCTCAATTTAGTTTATATTTCTGCTAGTCTAGTTTTGTACCTTTACGTGCTTTGGTGGGTAAAGTATAATTTTACTACTCCCATAAAGTATATTAATGCAAGGTTGTCTGTGAAGTCAATAGCCAAATGATGTTGAAAGATACATCTCTGTAGGGGTTATGGCAAAATAGTGACAAATGAGGCTATACGGACTTATATTATCATTAGTGACTAGTTATTTTGAATTTAGATGAGACATAATCTCTATTTTCATTTTGAGCAAATTTGGTTATTCTTGTTTATATGAAAATTGCAAATTCTGTCTTTTTCTATATTCAAATATTATGGTTCATTATCATTAATGATAATCTATAGTTTTAATGCAATTGCCTCATGCGAAGAAACTTGCATGCTAGTGTAAATGGTACAAAACACATGGAATAAATTAAGGACATGGTAAGAAATATGGTTAGTTATTTTTGTTTACCATGATTTCTGATAGAGAGGCATTTAAGACTGCAACATTAAGTGTTCATAGAGTTCTAAACTTAGCGGCAACAAACTAAAACCCTTTAAAAATTTTGAATATGTAAAAGTCTAATATTAGACAAGGGCATATTTGGGGTTGTCCAATAAGGTAAGATCTCTAGGCCTATAAAGGAAACTGGACTCATGAGCTGTAAGTTGATGCTTTGTTAGATACTCTATAAGGTTTTTGGGTCGAATGTAAAGTTTTCTTTTGAGGAAGTTGAGTTTGAGTGGGAGATAAAATTAAAGACATTATCTTTGACGAGGATTTTCATTTCCTCATATAGTTGCACTTGGTAATGATTAGGTTTCTATTCCTAACATTGACAAGATGCAAATTTGGTCATCAAAATAATGTTGAGGAACTCCTTGTCCAGTATATAGAAGTTACTTCTAAAAGGCAAACTCAACAACCTCAAAACTAGATGAAATTCATGGATGACTTTGATAATTACTAATCTCATCAAAATTGCATAAAGTAGTGAAACTCATTGGTCATAAATGAATATTTAAGACCCAAGAGATTCAAAAAGGGCAATGTTGGGAGATATTAGGTATATATAGTCATCAAACATTTTATCAGAAGGAAGATGATTATAAAGAGACTTTTCTTTTGGTTCATTGAAAGACTCTTTAGAATCATTATGATATTTTGGCTCATTTAGTTTTGAGCTAGCTCTCCATTTATGGTGTTACAGTTATCATTAAGTTATTTCTTCATTTGGCAATGAGATAAATAAAGTTGATAATTGTACGTACCGTAGGTTCAGTGGGAGTGAATTCCATCACTAAATAAAGTAAGTTTTTTTTCACTCATTCAGTGCCCTAAGAATGAGTATAAAGTGAAGGATATGCAAAAGACTACTTATGTTAGGAAGTCTTTTGTATGCTTAAGTATGTGCGTATCCGGATACAACGTACATAGTCTAACTACTTGGCAGATAGTTAATCCTTATAATGGATCATCTAGAATGCAATCATAGAAGGTTTATAAAGTGTTCTTGGAGAACAAAAGAATTTCACTCACTTATCGGAAATCGGATCTTCATAGAGATCGTTCGGTAATCTGATTCCAATTTTCAGGATGCCCATACAATTATGATCCAGTTTTTGCTATACTTAACTGTTAATTGGAAGAACTATGCTGGAAAGAGTGTCAGCAGACACTCATAGTTCATTTCAATATAACAATTACGTTCTAGCTTATTTTGGGGCATCTTATTAAAGGATATGATTGCGATTATTGTCACCAGACTGCATTGTAAGAATGATATTGAATTACCAATAAAGATAAATGTGACAATTAATCGGTCTTGCCATATTCGATCAACAGAAGTTCTTCGATGCCGATACATCAAGTTTCTTGTTGTTAAGGAAAGAGTTCAGAATAGTCAGTTTTTCATAGAACATATAAAGATGAATTTTATGCTAGCAAAATCCATTAACTAGGGTATTAACACTTAAAGGCTTTCACGAGCATACTGCTCATATGGGTGTTATTATGGATCATACCTTAGTTTCAGTGGGAGTTGATGTTCTATGTATTTAGTTTCAGCTTTTGGACCATTTGGTTTTCTGCAAAATAGTTGATGGTTATTCTATTTTCTGAACTCTATTTTGTGTTTATTTGTGATGATCTACATTACATATAGATTGATCTCATTAAAGACTAAAGTTGGACCAGTTGGAAATAGGCATGATTAAGATCACATTGCATGATATTTCCATGCTGCTCTCCATATTTGATCTATGACATCGAGTGTACTAGTATGGTGATTATCTTGGTTGAGTCACGATATTAAAGGTGACGAAAATTAGGATGATCTCATTGTTTATGGAACAATATGTAGCCCAAGTGGGAGATTGTTAGGAATTATTTAATTCCTAATATGTGGGCAACATATTCAATTACAATTATATTTGTCATTTAATTATTAGTGGACTAATTAAGTGATCTAAATCCGGTGGAGCCCTAAGGCTACCGAAATTGATATGGGAACAAAGAGTAGATACCTAATAGGAATCAACTTAGGGGATTATGAGAACCCTAATTTGATACCTATATAAATAACTTTATGGTTGTGGTCCCCAATATACTAAATTGCACACAGTTTTCTATTCTCCCCATCAAGATGGAAAACGAAGGTCCCATAAGGAATCCGGAGATTTAGTTGAGGAAGACCATAGAACCAAATATGTTCGTGTTCGTGGAGATCCGTTCGTGCTCGTAGGATTGCGCTCGTAGGAGATCGCATATTGAAGGTATCCCACATATAGTATGGATCCAGGTATTCCGTTATTCCATAAATCCTTGATGATATAAGCATGATATTGATATCCTAGAATTTCCGCATCTAGGATGTATTTATAAATTTTATATTTATTATTGTAAAATTCCAACATATAGCTCCAATGATCCTTCCGAGGGGTTCAAGGCTATGGCCGTTGCTGCCCGGAAACGTTGGTCAGATATGGCGGATGAAGACGATCAAGATGATGCAGATAAATTGGAAGCTTTAAAGACCAAGTTAGGCGACTCTTTATCTGCTCCGATTGTCCTTCACTCAAGTGATTCGTCAGAACCTATGAACGCTCTGTCAATTGTGGCTGGAGGATCCTGGGCCGATATTCCACAGGATACATCAGACCATCAGGATGATACTCAAGCATGTGCAAAACAAACACATGCCAATGTCCTTCAAAAATCCTCTAGAAATAAACGTCCATCATTTCGATTGAGATTTTTAAGTTATTTCTGTTGTTTCTTTTATGGGGTACTCTTTTTCCTATCAAAGGTTTTTCCCAATGGGTTTTACTTTGGTAGGTTTTTAACGAGACCCCTTTTTTTAAAAAGCTAGCTGCTTGGCTTGTAAGCAGTGCACTATATTTTCTTTTTTAATAATATTTTGCATTTATTAAAAAAAATTAATTAATTTTTGTAATTAATGAAACAATTTAACAACTGGGAAGTGTTCGCACGAAACACGAGCGGACGACGGCGACGTCGACGGTCGGCTACCGCTCAAGGTCTGGTCGTGCGGCCATCCGTAACTTTGTCATTTTGGTTCGCATCCACACACGGGTTGTGCGTCAGGTCGTGCGTCAATGTGAAGTGCAGAACATATGCGTCTGTTCAGTGAAAACCTGTCTTTTCGAGCCAAAAGACGTGATATTTCCATACGAGGCATCTGAAGCCTATATAATTCGACCTCTGCAGATGAAATAAACACACAAAATCATCAGATAATAAACCGGTCATTTGCATTCGAGCATATTGGCACACCTCCTTCAAAAAAGCTTGAAAGTCTCAACACCTTGTTGTTCGTTGTGTATCGGGTTTGCAAGTGCTGTAAACTCGAAACTGAAATAGTCGTTGTATCTTAGGGACGACGCTGGAACCGTTAGCTCTTGTATATAGGGCATTTTCGTCTTCCAGAGTCTGAATCTAATTCAGGCCTCGACTAAAGCCTAAACACTCAAATACTTAGCCATTTCCGAAACAGAAACCAGATACATTTTTTCCTAACACCAACTTGAGTGGCTATATGATTTAAAGATTTACAAAAGAGGAGCAATTAAGCCGTATGGTTTATAAACTTTGCATTCAAACTTTGCAATTTGGAGGAGTAAGCGAATGGTTTGTTTGATTAATGTTCTTATAACGGGAGCACACACGTGATGTTTAAGATTAAAAGATTTTTATTTGTTAGTTTTTGTATTTCTTATTACTATTTTAATCGCATGCGGTGTAATTATTATACATGTATGTCTAATTTAGAAAATGAACTTTTTAATAATTGATTTTGCCTCTAATTCTAATTTCTCTAGAATTAACTTTTTGGAGAAGTAACTTATCCAAAAACCCATTTTAAATTAACTACCAAACATATATTATTATGAGAATAGATTTTCAGATCCAAAAGTCCATCTCGAAAAATACTCCCAAACAAGCGCATTATTTCCTTTTCTTGTTATAATTCATTTTTACCTATTAAATAAAAAAGGGATAATTACAAATACTACTCATCATATTTAGCCTAGTCATAAAATTATTTGGTTATATTTCTAAATTACAAATATCCCCTCAACACTAGTTTCTATTTTAGTTGGTGTAATCTGTAAAACAAAACTTTAAGGGTATTAAAGAATAATTGATCTTTTTCAAAAAAAAAAAAAAATGAATAATTGTTTTTTAGTAATTAGACTAAATGTGAGGGTAGTTTTGGTAATTACTCCTAAAAAGACTTGTATGAACCTATAAGAGGAAACAGGAGTCGAGCAGGCTCAACAGCAATTGTAAATGGAGACATTCAAATCCACGCTACTCGTGATTTCAGTCCTTCTACTATTCCTCAGCAATGCCATCCCGTCAAGTGCATCCGATTCTTCTTCCACAACCATGCACACCAACAATTGGGCTATCCTTGTCTGCACATCGCGCTTCTGGTATTGTACTTTCTCCGACACTCGACCTCTTTTCCTCGATCTATTGGATTTTTAGCTACCTCCCACCACATTTTTGATTCCTGTGAAAACATTGGAGTAAAATTTGATGTCAGGACTGTAGTAGAATTAGACGGGTTTCAAATTCTTGCACTACTTTTAGTCAGTATTTCTGTTTGGGAACTTGTTTGATCAACATTAGGTATTGCTGGATCAGTAAAATATAGCATTTTAAATGAGCTTTTTTGGTGATTCTCAGTAGTCGGGGGATTTCAGTTCCTGTGACAATCATAACTGTTGGTGCATACTGACTCCAATACATCAACGGTTGTGATGGGACTGGAGTCCAAGACCTCCTAAGAATATAGATTACTGGGTTTCATATTGACTGATGATCAATTCAATTTTTTAGCTTTATTTGTGCCTCAAAACTGTTATTGCAGCTCGTTCCTGTACCAGCATTTAATTTCAATATGTCCTTCAGGTTTAATTATCGGCACATGGCTAATACTTTATCATTGTACAGGTAAACGAGCATCTACTCTGCATTCCTATTTGATTGTATTTAATGCATCATTTGCTGTTCAGAGAACGGAATGTCAAAATGATTTTTGCTTCGTTTCTATGCTTTGTCTTTAGAACGGTTAAACGATTAGGAATACCTGACGAGAGGATAATTCTTATGTTGGCTGACGATATGGCTTGCAATGCACGGAACAAGTATCCTGCCCAGGTCTTCAACAATGAAAACCACCGTCTCAACTTGTATGGAGACAATGTTGAGGTGGGTCAGTTTCTTAAAACATTGAACCTTTGAACTTCATTCAGGGGATAAGAATGGGGTTTTATTGTTACCACTTTTAAGACATGAAATATCGATGAACTGAGTGATGTTTGAGATTACTCTAGAAGATTCAGTCCCTCTTTAATTATTGCACAAGTAGATTGTGTTTTCAGGATAAATATCCTAATAAGAGCAAGCATTTATGACACATTGTTTCAGTTGAATCTGATCCTTATTTACATGTGTGGCTGGGTCTTCTGAAAGCATGGTCTATGTTCTAAATCCAGTTGGCTAACGAAGCACAAACCATGATAAGAACCATACGAAAAACTGCAATAATCAGTCAATATTTACCTAAAACTCTTTCCTTTCATATCTAGGCTTTGAATTTCGGCTGCTATTGTTCATTTCTTTTCATTTTGCACTATTTGGTAAGTTATTACTCTCTCTTACTAAAGTTGTTGGTGTCGTTTACAATTTCATTTTGCTTACCTTTCTTTTATACATTGAACATTCTTCTGATTATTCATCGTGGAGCCTGCGTAATATTTGACATGGAGAGTGTTTGATGTTTTATTCTATCATTTTGATGCATTTTACAATATATGAGAATTGCCAATGTCTTTCCTCTTCTATATCAATAATGAGGAAACGTCCAGACTGTCATTATCCTCACTTTTAGCAAATTGCCACATTCAAGTAAAAAAACATACACCTTCTTGCTCAAACCAATCCCCTTTACCAGGAGAGTATCCACAAAATTAGTCTGCTTTTCATTTAGTAGTCTATGTCAATATGTGGTATACTTGTTATTATTGTTTGATTCAGAAATTTCTTGTTTTGTGCTCTGAATATCTCTCTCATTATTTAATGTTCCATTTTAGGTAGATTACCGAGGTTATGAAGTGACTGTTGAAAATTTTCTGCGAGTATTAACTGGCCGTCATGAAACAACAGTCCCAAGGTCAAAACGACTTCTGAGTGATGAAGGTAGTCATATACTTCTTTACATGACTGGGCATGGAGGGGACGAGTTTCTAAAGTTTCAGGACTCGAGGAGCTTGAGCCATGATTTTATGCAATGAAACAAATGAAGGAAAAGCGCAGGTGTTTGTTTACCTTGTAGCCGCAAATATGTTACTTGTATTTTTTTAAAATTTGTTTTACTATACGAATATGAGATGTAGAACGTACAAGATCTTTATTATTTGTGGCTTTGAGGGGAGTTTGAACATCGATTTTTTTTTTTGTGTGTGCGTCTCCTCAACCCCCCACCCGCCAGCTCTCAAAAGAATATCTTCTTGACCGACTAAGGTTCTTTTTTCTGTATGTTAATGTAAATGAACTCGTAAAATCGATTTCTGCCCTACATTAGATAATGAGTTTACCTTTCGATTAGATTTCGAAAGAGAGCGATAATGGTCGATACTTGCTTGCAGGCCGCCACTCTTTTGTTTTCTCAAGTGAGTGATATTTTCTTCTTTTGGCATGGTGGATAGTCGTTAAGTTCTTAGATGATTTATTCATTGCATTGGCTCGTCTGACTGTTTTGCCTTGAATCTCTCTCCCTCTCTCCTCCCCCTTCGGTTGTGTGTGTGCTGTGTGTTGTGTGCTTATGTGTTTCTTTGTCACCTGAATACATACTGGTTGCTCCCAAAAACGACTTCTCCTCGCGATCACCTCCCAAGACGAAGTCCTCCGTAAACCCGCACAGGGTGGGGCCGGGGGGCTCCGGCGCACCCTCTCCGATGCCTAAGTCAGTGTCTTGGAAAAGAAGTAAAAAGGCTGAGAGAGAAAAGCAATGTAACAGTAAAGAAAAAATGAGATTAGGTTAGAATGAACCTGGGCTTGGGCTTTTTATACCTTAGCTAGATTAGGGTTTCCGTAAAACGGGATTCCGTTACGATTTGGTGTCGAGTCATCATTATATCGAGGATCGGATCTTCTAAAACCCTAATTTTACGCCTTAAGACCTCGATCCCGACGACTGACTCCGAGTCGCGTCGGATGAGTGCTTTAATATTTCACCCCTTGAAATCTCAAAGGCATCCCTGCGAGCCCTCTTAGCCGAGCCGACCCCGACCTTACCGACCTCTCTTTTCTCATATCCTGCAGGTTCTTTTAGAATGTACGGATCGACATCCCCAGTAAATTCACCAGGTCATCTTTAAGGACCAAGGCTTAAGAGATCGGACCAATACAATAAGAGATTAATTGATCTATGTTTGGGCTTATCAGTCGGCCCAATAAACCAGGCATTACGGATCGGATCGCCCACTTCTATGGGCCTTATAGAATCGACGCCCTCGGGGTTCAAGAGGTCGGCTTAATGCAATGGGCCTCATCATCTCACCAATGTTTATGGGCTTAATAGGTCGGCCCAATGCTATGAGCCCCGTCACATCGCCCCGCACCATATTTTACCCTTATCAATTCTCCCTCCAACTATGGATTGATCTCCGTTTCAACCATAGTTGCTAATAAAGCCGAGCCGACCTATTACCTAGTGGCTCAGGGTTTGTGCTTCCCGCCGACTTCCTTTCGCCTCTTCGCTTTCAAATTTCGCCTTTGGGCCTTTCGAGTGCCTCGACACATTGATATGATCGATAAGACGTCTTTTCAATTCCCTAACGCCTCGTGGACCGTGTGATGCCTCCGAATATCGAGGTGCCCTTTGTCTCTCTCTTCTTCTTATAAAAACCGTCTTCCTCCTTCATTTTTCACTTTCTTTTCCTTCAAATTTTGAGCTTTCTCCCAAGCAAATACTCTTCTTCTCGGTGGAATTCTCAGATTCCTAGTGAGCTTCGAAAGTTTCACGCTCCCACTACTTTCCTCCTTCAACCTCCTATTTTTATCCGAAGTAACCATTTCCTTTCCAGTTTTTCTTTTCTTCAATATGGCATCCTCTTCTTCTCACTCGACGCCGTCGAACCCTATTGTCGCCGATTTAGAGCGGTGGCGATAACGACGGGTTCCACCCACCACCACTTTCTCTCACCGAGTCCGTCCATCGGATCCGATGCCACCGAATCCGATTCGATTCGGTCGGACTCACGATACCATAGAGATCCGAGCTCCAAGCTCGGGTCCTTACTCCGTGTATCCACACGACTTTAGGGGAGACCACCCTATCGGCCTCCAATCTTCAAACCATTAAAAGAATAAACCCCAAATTCCTTCCTCTTTTAAACTCTCTTTACCCAAATAGCCCGATTCGACCTAACTGGGCCTCCACCCAATGCCCAGCTTTCTTTGCTGCCGGATAGATAGAGGGCGGTCTCCGATTTCCCATCCATCCATTCATGGGCCGGGGTGTCCGAGCTCTCCGGTACCCTTGAACCAACTAGCTCCGAACTCCTTCCGTATCTGGCCGGCTTCATAATTTTGACTAAGACTTCTTAGTCATAGAACCCACTTCTGGAACTATTCTTCGCCCTATTCCAAATAAAGAGCTCGACCACAAGAAAGGTCTTTTCTACATCACCTCCCGAGGTGATGCTCGATTTTAAGCAAGTACCTTCCTCCAACAAATTCGGGAAGGACAAATATTTTTTTTTTCTTCCCCGAGTTTGGGGGTTTCCTATTGCTTGGACTCGACCCTTTCTCTCCAACGCAAACATAACCCCGGAGATCGGTCTCCCGATCTCCAAGCTCGGATAAATAAGCTCACCTTGGTCAAGTATGACCTCTCTCGCCTTATAACTCCCTCCTTCAGACTTTGGAGCCGAGCCCCATCGTGGCCCCTCGCTTGTGACATTGGTAATTGTCATTTTTGTAGTTGATTTGTTTTATTCTTACTCATTAGCTAATCCTTCCTCTTTGTGCAGATATGTTCACGGCACGATTGTTGCCGAAGTGGATGACGAGGAGCAACCAATTGCTTGGCTGGCTCACTCCCTCCTTCATCCAGCCGCCGCCCCGAGCCCGGAGGTCGCCTCTCTACTCGGCGACCCGACACGATTCTTGCCGTAGTGATGGCCGATCTCACAGCCCGGGGCTCAACCTTCTATCCGACCTCCTCCTCCCAAGAGGGTCGGGTGTCGGGCATCAAAGACAGAGTCGCCAAGAAGGCGAAGACCACCACTCCTATCTGCTGCCGCTCTCTCTCACGCACTCCTATTCATACACCCAACTGGACCTTTCTTCACAGCAATTCCATCCTCAAGAACAACGATGGAACTTTTGCCATCCAATACGTCAAGCAATTGCCGAACCCCGACCGAATCGCGCGGGAGAAGGTCGGTGATCTTGGGTGATCTCCTTCGCTTGAACCACTCGAAGCCGAGGCACGCTAGCCGCAGATCGATCTCCCGAGCTCGGGTCGGTTTCTTGATCCCTCCAATATTGCCGAGCTCAATAATTCTAAGAAGGAGTGCATTCGGGTGAAAGCTCGGGAGACTAAACTCCTGAGGAGAACCGCCGATACTGAGGATAGGGATGAGGTCAATAAGGCTGCAGTGGCCTCTCGGAGGCCAAGATAAAGTGCTCGAGATCGATAATGCGATCTCAAGACCGAGCCGAGTGATCTCCGGATCATTTGATCTTTGTTAATGTCGATCAAGCCCCGAGCCGAGGCATCGTTCGGTCGCGCAAAGTTTCCTCACCTCCCCGGGCTCTTCAATAGTTCGGCTATTCGGGAGAGGTGAAGCGTTCTTTTCGAGCTCCAGGGAATTTATCAAAGTTCTTTCAGATCCGCCATGGAGTACTACGGCTTTGCTTTTGACAGTGAGCCGGCTCGAGGAACGCGGTATCACTACCAAGAGCCCTTCGATCGCCGAGGTCCCAAGAAGGTCTTGCCCGATCCCGGGGGGCTTCGTGTTCTCTCAAGAGGCGAGCGTCTTAATCTTGCTCCTGTGGAGGTGTTCATAGAATCCCCTATCTCGCTCCATTCATCCTCCACCCCCTTCGGCTCGTGAGGTCCTTCTCGAGGTTCTCTGAGATCGCCCAACCCCTCGCCTTCCGCAGCCCTTCTCAAGTTCAGAAATCCGGATGATGATCCCGATCTCGCTCTCATAGATGATGTGACCATCTCCATGGACGACCGAACACCGAAAATGTTCTCCCTCGCTAGAGTTTAGTTCTACTTTTGTAGTTTTTCATTATGCACTTGTAATTATTTTGAATGATCAATGAAGTTTCTTCGCACTTTCATTTTCTCGATCTCTTGTCTATTATTTACTTTCATCATAGTTCGGGCTTTGTAAAAATCTGGCCGATTTAGTTATTATTATTTATTTATTTATTTTTTTTTTTACAAAAATATTGGCCCATCAGTGCTCCTCAGTGGCCCCAAGTATATCGAGACTAGCTCGAGCCGAGCTCCAAATACTTGTCAATCTCTTCAAGGAAGGCTCGGCTCGAGCCGAGCTCCTTGCATGGCCTCGTGGCCCCAAGTATTTGGAGACTAGCTCGAGCTGAGCTCCAAATACTTGTCAACTTCTTCAAAGGAAGCTGGCTCGAGCTGAGCTCCTTGCATGGCCTCGTGGCCCCAAGTATTTGGAAACTAGCTCGAGCTGAGCTCCAAATACTTGTCAATCTCTTCAAAGGAAGCTGGCTCGAGCCGAGCTCCTTGCATGGCCTCGTGGCCCCAAGTATTTGGAGACTAGCTCGAGCTGAGCTCCAATATACTTGTCAACTTCAAAGGAAGCTGGCTCGAGCCGAGCTCCTTGCATGGCCTCGTGGCCCCAAGTATTTGGAAACTAGCTCGAGCTGAGCTCCAAATACTTGTCACTTTTTATCATTTCCATTTTCCGAACACACCATTTTAGGGCAGCAGATCATTTCATTCAAAACGAGTAAATTGATTACATCAGATATTCCTCTACTCTAGGAATGATATTTCTTCAAAATTGAATCGTTCCAAGCCCCACGGGAGTTTTCGACCCCGAGCTCTTCCGGTTAGACGCACGCACCCCGCCAAAGACCTTCACTACCGAAGTGGTCCTTCCCAATTCGCATCTAGTTTCCTTTATTCTTGCTAAGATCGACCTTCTCAAAACCAAGTCACCGCACGGAATGCCTTTTTCTTCACTTTCTTGTCATAGTCGCCTTGATCCTTCCTCGTGTCCCGTTCCATTTGCAAAAATGCCATCTCCTTTTCTCATTTATAGTATCCAACGCCTCTCGATCAAGATCTCATTAGCATTCTCATCAAAATTACGAACTCGTCGTTTCCATCCCGATCTCTGCCGGTATCACAAAGATCCATACCATACACAAGTGCCGAACGGAGCTCGCGATTGCCTCCTTCGGATTAGTTCGATAAGCCCACAACACCGAGCCGAGCTCCGGACCCACGCTCCTCCCGCCTTCTCAAGCCGAGCTTTCAATCCTTGGACAAGAATTTCATTAGTCACTTCCACCGCCCGTTGCTTTGTGGATGGGCCACCGATGTGAAGTTTTGCTTGATCTTCAATTCCTCACACCAAGCTCGGATTTTACGCCCGCGAACTGCGTTCCATTATCTCGATATCAAGATCCGAGGCGTTCCATACCGACACACTATGTTTTGCCAAATAAATTTCATCATGCATCCTCATTTATCTTAGCAAGAGGCTCGCCTCCACCCACTTGCTAAAATAGTCGATTGCCACAATCAAGAATTTCCTCGACTTGAAGGAGGAAAAGGACCAACAATATCAATTCCCACTTTGCAAAAGGACATGCCGAACTCATTGTCATGAGCTCCTCCGGTCGATGTACCAAAGGTGCATGGATCTCGACATTTTTCACATTCACCAACTTTTCTCGCTTCCCCTTCGGTGCCAAAAATACCCGCTTCAAGGACCTTCTTCATCAAAATCCTTGCTCCCATGTGATTCCCGCAACAACCCTCATGCATCTCTCTCAAGACATACGCACGTACTCTTCTCCACTCAAACACTCAAAGAAAGGCATAGAGAAGCCTCTCTTATATAACTTGTCCCCGATAATGCAAAAAACGTGTCGCCCGAATTTTCACCGAGCCGCTTCACGCCTACCGTTGGTAAGACCCTTCTTTTAGATAAGCTATGATAGCCGACCTCCAATCCTCTTTCTCCTCAATCTCTCCGACCTCCAACCCCAAACAGAGTTTCTTTTGCCACCAAAAGTGTGATCTGTTTAGCTTGATTCTCAGCCGAATCTGGCCATTTTTGCTAGAAAATCCGCCCGACCATTCTCCTCCTCGGGACCGACATATCTTGATTTCTTTCACTTTCCTCTAAAGTTCGGTATGCTTCAACATACCTCTTCATCCTCTCTTCCCTAACCTCGAACTCTCCCATAACCTGTTTATGAACGAGCTGAGAGTCCAAGTAAACAACCATCCTAACATCTCCCATCTCAATGGCCATTTGCATTCCTCTCGATGAATGCTTCATACTCCGCCTCATTATTAAATAGCTTGAACTCCAACCTCACAAAGAAAGTCATTTTTCGATCCTCGGGCCGATCAAGACGATACCAAAGACCACATCCCGAGCTCCTCTTGAACCATCCACATAAATCACCCAAGTTCTTCTCTCGCTATCATCTTGTTGATTCTTGAACAAAGTCCGCCAAAGCCTGAGCTTTAATGGCCGATCTGTTCTCGAATTCAATATCATACTCACTTAGCTCAATATTCCACTTCACTAACCTCCCCGCTACCTCGGCTTACTCATCACATTTCTCAACGGAAGATTAGTTCGGACGATTACCTTATGCGAAAGGAAATACGGCCAAGTCTCCTCATGATCTACTAAGCGCCAAACTCGCTTTCGATCTCGATCTCGCATACCGCATCTAAGATTCCTCAAAACTTTTCGACATAGTACATCGCCTCGAACCGATCTCTCCTCCCCGATTAAGACCGTGCTAACCCCCCGCCCTCCTACCGAAAGATGAGGTATAAGGGCTCACCGGCAACGACTTACTTAGTTAGTAGCGACAGATCGCCCAAGTAATTTTTCAAGTCCTCGGCGCCTTTTGGCACTCATCCCAAACAAACTTTTTGGCCTTTTCGAGGCCTTGAAGAAGCGGCAAACTCTCTCGCGAGGCGCGAAATAAAGCGATTCGGGGGGCCGTTTAGCCGACGACTGTTAAACACACGCACATCTTTGGCATCCCGAGGCGGTGCCATCTCTCTCGATGGCCCCGACTTCTCCCAGGGTTGGCCTCTATTCCTTTCTCCGTTACCATGTACCCTTAAACTTTCCCGACCCGACCCCAAAGGCACACTTCTTGGGGTTCACTTCATTCTATACTTCCGAGGTGTCGAAGCGTTTCGAACCAGTCACGCACATGATCCATGACCTTCATACTTTTAACCAACATATCATCCACGCACACCTCCATATTCCTACCGAGCCGCTCCCCAAACATCTTATCCACCAACCTGCGGTATGTGGCTCCCGCATTCTTCAATCCGAGCGGCATTACTACATAATGAAGGTACCAAAAGAGGTGGTGAAGCACACCCTTTTTGGTCTTACGCTCTACCGACCGTGATATCCTTGCGACGCATCCATCATACTTAAGCAGTTCACACCCGACGTCGAATCCACCAATTGATCAATTAGGGGCAATGGATAGTAATCCTTAGGGCAAGCACGATTCAAATCCCTAAAGTCACACACACGCGCCAATCATCCTCTTTTTGGAACCAATCTCGCATTAGATAACCATTTCGAAACCGGATTTCTTTGATGTGCCCTACTTTCAACAACTTTGCACCTCCGCCCGAATTATAGATCCTTCTTAGGGCCGAAATTCCTTTTCTTTTGTTTCACCGGCTTATATGACGGATTAACATTAAGCCTATGTTCAAGAATGCTCGGATCAATCCCCACCAGGTCTTCCATTGCCCAAGCAAATACATCCACATTACTCCTTAGAAACTCCACCACCATCCTCAATTCATCGTGCAACTCCTTCCCCGACTTGGTGACCTTATCGTGGTCGCCTGGCACCAGCTTCGACCATCATCATTTTCATTAGGTTGGTCGTGCTCCACCGCTCGCCCAACCTAATCAACTTGTCTTTGTTTCTATCATCATCAAAAGCACTCCCCCCTTCTCCTTCTCGAATACTTTCTACATACAATTTCCTAGCCATATACTCGATCACCACCGACCTCACCTACTTCCTCTCCCACAGAAACTTCATTTTCGGATGGTATACCGACACCACAACTTGGAAAACATTTAGTGTCGGCCTACCCAACATGACATTATAGGAGGACGGTGCATCAACTATCAAAAATCGAATCATTCTAGTTTTACGATTGGGCTCCTTACCCAAAGAGACAGGTAAAGTAATCATACCTATTGGTTGGATCATCCCTCCAAATAATCCGACTAATTTGTGTCCACCGCCTCCAAGCCAACCTGGAGGTCCATCTTCTTATAAAGAATCATAGAATAGGATATCTCTTTGAGCTCCTCGTATCCACAAATACCGTTGCCCATCATAATTGGAGATCGTCATTGTGATCACAAGAGCATCGTTGTGAGGTGTCACGATACCCTTGCAATCCTCTCGTCCAAATTGGATACTCGGCCGGCCCGGCCCGCACATTCCACCTTCAATCGCTCTTGCACCCGATCGTGTCTTTGCTCTCACATAATTTTTCCGAGCTCGCCTCGAATCACCTTCCACGGTCCTCCAACAATCATCCGAATGACCTCGAGGGTGGGGCGGAGGTGGAGGTAGCTCCTCCCTTTCCTCCCCCGACGCTCAGGCTCCCGCCGAGGTTGTTGATATCCCGGTTATCCCTCTTATACTCCCCTTTTTTCTCCTTTTGTCGATGTACACAAATTCCCGAGGTGACTGCTTGAATGAGCCGCTCGATCTCATCCCTCGGTGTGTGCACCGATCTGTTGTGTGCCCATACTCATTGTGAAATCTACAAAATTCCTTACATTTCGCTTTATGGTGGTGCCTCGCTTGGCCACCTCGGTCGGGATGCTCTCTCAATAGCTACAAGCACCTCGCACGAGGATGACCAAAGGCGTATATTTCTCAAACCTCGGCCTTCCTCCCATTGCCTCGGACCTCGGCCTCTTCTCGAGGTCCCTTGTCTTCCCGATCCTCCTCCTGTCTCTTCTCTTCTCTCCTTCCTCTCTCTTCATTTTTCTCCTCTTCCGAGTTAATATATTTCTCCGCCCAAGCTAAACTCGTCGAATGTCTTAAGAGGCTCTATTACTAATGATTCAAAGAACTCCCCATCCTTCGTGCCCCGAGCTAGGGCATTGGCCAAAATTTGGATCGGGTGGCCGACGGCACCTCCAACTTTGCCGGTAAAACCTCGAATATAGCTGAAGTCCTCCCCTTCTCTCTGTTTGATGCTAAAAAGCAGTCGGGGCGCTTTTTGGTACTTACGACAACTCGTGAACTGATTAAGGAAAGCCGAGTCAAGTCATCAAAATTTCGAATGGAGCCGGGGCAAGTGGCTAAACGTTCTTGCCGAGCCGATTTCGTCAAAGTGGTAGGAAAAACTCTACACATCACGCCATCCGTGAACCCGTAGCAAAGCAACATTCTCAAAACGGCGAGAGATGGTCCCATGGATCTGTCGCACCATCATATTCAAGCTCGAGCTCGGTATGAGGTGGCCGGGAGCTCGCCCGCCATCACCTCATCTCGAGAAAGGAGTTCCCCTCCTCACCCGAATCGGCCGCTCCGGCACTCCGGCCACCCTCCTCCGAATATCTCGCACCTCACGATGGAGGTCATCCATCCGATTCGACCAATCCTGGTCCTCGGTGGACACATGCTCCGCCCTTGATGAATGCACCTCTTCCGCCATAGCCGCCGCCGACCTCTCTCTCCCAACTCCGGAGGGGACCACGGGAGGAGAGACCACCGGAGGGGGAATCACAGGAGGAGGAGGGGCCAGGAGGACCACAAAGTGAGCGGCGGTGGCGGAAGATCTCCTCAGCGTCTTTCCACCGTTTGTTCCACGGCTCAGTGATGAAACCACCCAATTGTTCAAAGAACATTGGACCCAAATCTATACTCCCCCGGGCGTAGGCGTCTCTCCATCCGTTCGTCCCGCCCTCTCGCACTGCCGCTCGCCCGCCATCCACCGGGGAGTGGGGGTGGAGGTCGAACATCCTCTGCGTAACTACGCCCGGAGTATCTCTCGGCGTACGGTTGAGATCATCTTCCAAGTTTCTCCTAACATCCTCCATAGCCAAAACTCGAATCTTACGTCTCTGCTCAATGCTTCCCACACTTCCCACAGACGGCGCCACTTGGTTGCTCCCAAAAACGACTTCTCCTCGCCGATCACCTCCCAAGACGAAGTCCTCCGTAAAACCGCACAAGGGGGCGGGAGGGGCTCCGCGCACTCTCTCCGATGCCTAAGTCGTGTCTTGGAAAAGAAGTAAAAAAGAGAGAGAAAAGCAATGTAACAGAAAAAAAAAATGAGATTAGGTTAGAATGAACCTGGACTTGGGCTTTTTATACCTTAGCTAGGATTAGGGTTTCCGTAAAATCCGGGATTCCGTTACGATTTGGTGTCAGAGTCATCATTATATCAGGATCGGATCTTCTAAAACCCTAATTTTACGCCCTTAAGACCTCAGTCCCGACCTGACCTGAGTCACGTCGGATGAGTGCTTTAATATTTCACCCCTTGAAATCTCAAAGGCATCCTGCGAGCCCCTCTTATAGGCCGAGCTGACCCCCAGCTCGACCTCTCTTTTCTCATATCCCAGAGGTTCTTTTAGAATGTACCAGATCAGACATCCCCGTAAATTCACCAGGTCATCGTTAAGGACCCAAGGCTTAAGAGATCGGACCAATACAATAAGAGATTAATTCAGTCCTATGTTTAGGGCTTATCAGGTCGGCCCAATAAACCAGGCCTTACACAGATCGGCCCACTTCTATGGGCCTTATAGAATCGATCGCCCTCAGGGTTCAAGAGGTCGGCCTAATGCAATAGGCCTCATCATCTCAGCCCAATGTTTATGGGCTTAATAGGTCGGCCCAATGCTATGAGCCCTGCCACATCAGTCCAGACCATATTTTACCCTTATCACATACGCACTAGTATTCCTCTCAATTACCATCTGGTTTCTATTGTGTATTATTTGTAAAACAATGTACCTCAATATCTTCTGTAATATACCCTAAATGAAGACAAACATCATGCTGCTGTTTTTATCTTTTTAGTCTTTTTTTGACTCTCAATCTTATACCTACTTAGCATTAGCAATGGATGACAATGAAACCATTTGTACAAAAACTGATACTTCATTAGGACCTTTCTGTTTTATCCTCACAGTTGGGGGTTTCTTTCTCTCTGGTGCCTAATCACACCATGGAATGAATGAATTACCACAGGGGGTGTGGAGAAAGGTTGGGAGATGTTCTTTTCCAATGGTGTTGACCCATTGAACCTCGTTACAACTGTTCCCCCCCCCCCACACACAGTTAGGAAGAGGTTCCTGAAGTAGGTACTCCATACAAAATGACTCAATCTCTACTGCACATCTGACCTAAGGCCACTTGTTAAACTAAACAACCAGCCTGGAAGGAATATTATCCAATGGAAAGCCACTCATTTAAACATATCCGCCATATGAGTTCAGATTGAAATAGGGTTCTACAGTTTGATACTGATTTTATATTTAATTTCCTTTGTAATATGCACTTCTTGATCTCTGATTCTAAAATGGAAAAGGAAAAAAAAAGAAGCATTGCAGCTCTTGGTCATGGCCACTTTAGTTGATTTAGTTTTTATTGCCTTGGTTGAGAATCAAATGGATTCCAGCTAGTTTCGCTTCTTAACATAATGAAACTCAGTTTCTCTTTGTATAGTAAAAAAGAAAGAAAAGAAAGAAAATGTCCTCTCCCTTTTCATTTCAACATAAAGCATGCACTTCTTTGTCATGTTCTCCTGCGTTAGCATAAAAATGTGGGAATTTCTGCGTTTTCACTAGGTGCACTGATAAAATTTCCTTTTGATTGATAAATTAATGTAGTATGGTTTAAGGAGTATTCTAATGGGCAAATTTTATTTCTCGGCAGCTTCAATCACCTGGTGTTTTGGCTATTGGAAGTAGCAAGAAAGGAGAGAATTCATACTCACATCACTTGGACTCTGATGTAAGTATTGATATTTCCTTGGCATCCATATGATATGGTTTTGATATTTGTGGGACATGGTTGATTTGCTGTTACTCTTGCTTTGTCCTCCAGTTATTAACTTTTTGCTTTTATACCTTTTCGTTTGTTCTTCTGTTGCAGGTTGGTGTATCAGTTGTAGATCGATTCACATTTTATACTCTTGCCTTCTTTGAGAGGTTAAACATGTATGACAATGCCTCATTGAGCAGGTATACGGAAAAAACTTTGATTTATGCATGCCTATTTTTATATCCATCAGAACTGTCATTTTATTTTTTGTCAAATTTTATGATGAATTTGCTGAGGTTATTGTGCACTCAGGGAGTTCACATTATAGGCTTGCAACTCAAATGCGATTGCACATTAATCCTTTAATAATATGTGACTCAAGTGGATCAATGTCTTGGCCGCCTTAAGTTTATATTAGTACTAAGCAAGGAAGTGATTTTGTTGAAAGGGATGGAGATTCTGGCAGAAGTGAGCATCCGCTATTCGGCATGAGTTGGTTTCCTTTTCCTGTCCTCGATGTAATAAGAAAAAAGGGGCTTCGGAAGATGTGCAGCATTAGCTCCTTTATCAAATTATGATGGATTGGATATTTTAATTAGAAATTGCTGAAGCAATTATGCAAGTTAATTTGCTCCATGACAGCAATTGAAATTTCTGTCTACTATGTCAGTTGCACCTGATAGGAGCATGCAGTCTTTGTTTCATTTCGATCAGTAGGTGACAGTTGACCTTCTGAATAAGGCAGCACACAATCTTCATTCTAATTTGCTTATTTTCTGGAAAATTATTAGATCGTTTTGTGTCTTTGATGTTTCCTTCCAAGCTTGTTGTGAAGAATTGCCCTGATAGGAAAATAATTCACGATTCAAATGTTTTCTCTTTTACCAAAAAGTTTCGATTTCTTATGAGTAACTTTTTTTTGCAGTCTTTTCAAATCCTACAATCCAAATACGTTGATGTCAACTGCATACTATCGAACTGATTTATACCAACGACAGTTGGAGGAGGTATATAGAATTCCGATCCTTGTTTTTTCTTCTTTTGGCTTTATTGCAGTCCAGTGTAACAAGAGTTCCTCTAGACTCTTCTTTTTCTTTTCTTTCTTTTTCAACTTATTATACTGTGACATGATATGCCCATCAATGTTTTTTTGCAATTGTTAATAGTGCTAGTCCAAAAAGAAAGGTAAGGCGAGATTTGAGGAATATTATTACAGATTTTTCAGGAGGCTTTTTTCTGGATTACCTAAACTAAACTAATTTATGAACAGAACCCTATTTAAGTACAAGTTCCCTTTGTGATCAAATGGCTGTTTTTAGATTTTCAAATTAACGTCATTATTTGCCTCTCCTGCTGCTTTTAGGTACCTGTGACCAACTTTTTTGGTTCTGTCATGGAAACTATCCATACTGATTCACCGTATCGAGCCTTCTCAGGCAGATACTCCAAAAGATCTAAAATTGAGATGCCTTTCGTTCAATCAGGCAGGGAGAAACGAAGATCATTAGAAACTTCCGATGTTCCACAAGAATTAGCCGAGTCTAAAATAATTGTGAGATCTCTATATCCTCCCAAATACATGATGTTTGGTTTTAGTTCTTATTTGTTAACAACCAAATTTTTTTTTTCGAAGTGAAAATGACGAGGATACGGATTTCATGCTGCAGGCTAAAGAAGTTGGTTGTCCGTTTACACGCACTTGGAATACTATTCTTGACCGGATGGAAAATAGTTTGGTGAACTATGGTTTGATATTGATGTTCCCATTTGTGGCATTCTCTTCTTTGCTTTCACGCTGAAGGTTAGAAACATTATATCCTGATTGGTTTCCCTGTTCGGAATTTTTTATCCGAGTACCAAATTGCCTTCTCACCCAGCTAGAAGTTGCACTAGTGGATTTTGGTTAAGAATCTAGGTAGGGTAGCCTGATACTAGTATACTATGAAGTAATTTCTTGAGCCTTGAGAAAGATTTTGGATATTCTGTTTTTAAATCCTAAAGTAGTATATTGGCCAAGTACGAATTGTGGTGCTATCTATATCATGCATTAGTCCATTTTCTTTGAAATTGAAGAGGCAAGTTCTACTCATTTATAATCACCGACATTCCAATTATCTTGATGAATTTAGGTTGAATATATCGGCCCATGACTTAACACAATTTTGTAGTATTTTTTATTCTTACTCCAAATTTAATTTCCACAATCACCTCTATAGTATGTCTTTCTTTTCATATTCTTTTTTTTTTTGGTTTAATTACCTTCTATCATGTAAATGAATACGTCACACATGTTAAAGGTTTATGGTGTATTACACTAACAATTTATATCTTTTGGATTTTTCCACTGTTCTATGTGATAATCCTCAAAATGGAAAAACAGAAACCTGAATGAAGCTCGGACGGATTGTTGTTTGTGCGAAATCAGAGAAGCCACGAATGGGCGACAATGAGCTACTCTGAAAAAGTCTGAATCAGAGAGCTGAAATCAGTTTTCAAAAGCAATACTCAATGTTGAGTACTGAAGCTATTCAAGAAGTTCTGGATTTAACATGAATATAAATCAGAGCCCATGTTCTGCTAAACTAAAGAACATACTTTCTTAAGCAATGTTCAAGCTATGTATGTTTTTCTTGCATAACAATGATGTCTAGAAAGTTATTCATACTAAGAACATCTTAGAAGCATAGAGCTGTACTGATCAATTTTGAACCTGCGGTTGAGCAAATTTCCTGAACTTTGGAATTTGGTTCTTGCTGGTTTTGTAAATTTTGGCCATTTTGTTTTCCAATTTAGATGGTCTTCTGAAGTTGGTTGTCTATTGCTTGTGTTATGTATGTTAGAAATTTGTTCAGTCGTCAGGTATACATGGTTGCGCGCCATGAGAGTTTTAGAGGGCTTGCTACTTGAAAATTCGCAATTGTTTTTCTTAAAGTTATCGTGCATTTCATCTCTAAATGTTTAGTTTCAAATTTATTTTGAATTTATGGCCTACTGGACGGACGTATCGAGATGTCCACAAATTTGCTAGAAAGACAAATTTCAATTTATTTCATTGATGTACACTTTAATTGACAACTTCAAAACAATGGACTCCGGTAGCTGTCAAGATTTAGATATAAATCAAGATCAGAGTTAATTAATTAGTTATATGTTAAGGGCATTTTAGTCTTTTAGCTAGATAGTTGGTTAATTAGTTATAATTGTGTTTATAAAATGTAAACAGTGTTTTAGTTCCTGTTTAATCGAATTCAAATCTCCTCTTCATCTGTATAAACTTTTCCATCTTTAATGGAAGATTTCTTCTTCAATTTCTTCAATGGATACATCTCAACAGTAGCAATAATTTCGCATTTGTCCTTGCTTTAAGTAAATAGTTGACCTAAGTAATTAGAGGAGTCCATTATACCCACTATGAACCACTTCAGATTTTTTCACATAAAATCATTCAAATTTATAACAGTCTCTCTGTTTAAACAGTAAATGTAAAAAAGAAAGAGAAAGAGAATTATAAGATAATGAGGTTTGAATTTTCAAGTCAACCATTTTTTTAAGCTTCACTATCTTTGATCTATTATTCATGACTTTAGGAGTCAAAATGTCCCAAAGGAGAAAAATATAAGTGAACCAAGAACATGTCTTTTAACATAATAAAGTTTTGACCATACAATTCTTTCTCCTTCTCTACTTTCCTAAATGGATCATGCACAGTTCATCCAAATCCTCTGTTGTGCTACTCTTTCTGTTTTAATCATAACAATAGAATTCTCTCTTGGAGTAGAACTTGATACACTATCTCCAAACCAAACTCTTGCCGATGGCGATGTAATGGTTTCTCCAGGCCAAATATTTGAGCTGGGTTTCTTCTCCAAAAGTAGATATTTGGGCATATGGTACAAAGCTACACCAGATATCATTGTTTGGGTTGCAAACAGGAAAAATCCCATCATAGGCTCACAGGTTGTTTTAACACTAAGCCAAAATGGCACACTGGTTCTCAGCTCAACAACAATGATATGGTCTTCCAATTCATCCAGACCAACATCAAATCCAATCCTACAGCTCTTGGATACTGGAAACCTGGTTCTTGTTCAAGAATCAACAAGTGAGATTAAGTGGCAGAGTTTCGATTACCCGAGTGACACCAGGTTACAAGGGATGCAGATGGTGCAAAGCCCTGATGGTCCTGGGATGGATAAATATTTGACATCATGGAGAAGCGGTGATGATCCATCCGATACTGGGGATGTTTTCGTTTATAGGATTGAAAATCATGGATTGCCTCAAGTGATTGTTTCGATGGGGACGGAAAAAAAATACAGGAGTGGCCCCTGGAACGGTGATTTCTTCTCGGGGCTTCCAATGTTTGCAACTCTAGGTTTCAAGGCTCAAACTGTTTTCAGCAACGGGGGCAGGTTGATTTCTCTGTCCGATCCTTACAACGCGTCGTTTATTATGAGATTAACAATGAATTATACGGGCATGCTTCAACATTACATAATGAATGAGGAGAGAAAGGGTTGGATTCTTGTGTATTCAGTGCCAGCCGATTCGTGTGACAGTTATGGGTTGTGTGGTCCTAATAGTATCTGCAGAAATTATAAGACACGAACGTGTGAGTGTTTGAGGGGATTCATGCCGAAATCTCAAAAGGAATGGAGCCTATTCGAGTGGACCAATGGATGCACTAGAACTAAGCCGTTAGATTGCCAGAAGCAAGACGGGTTTTTGAGGATCGAAAGAATAAAGTTCCCCGATACACTGAACTTCGAATTAAGCACTAGTTTGAGCAATGTTGAATGCGGTGATAAGTGCTTAAAGAATTGTAACTGCACGGCTTATGCTGCACCGTACTTTACCGGTGAAAGCAGTGGCTGTTTATTGTGGATTGGGGACCTGATTGATGTTAGGGAGTTCACTGGGGAAGTTAGTACTTCGCCAAGTATCTATCTTCGAGTGCCTGTTTCGAACTCGGTTAGTGAATTTTGTTGATATTTTCTGGTTTGTTTATTACAATGAGTTTCTTGTAGACTGCAAAGTACATTCAGAAAAATCATGGGCTAGCTAAGCACATTAGTATAAAGTTTCTACCAGTATCCCATAAGTCAATCTATGTTTGTATTCAGCTGGTTTAGTGCACTGATAATTATTTTTAAGGATATTTACAAAATCCCCCTGAGGTTCGGCTAATTACAGAAAAACCCAAAGTTTTTTTAAAATTAAAAAAACACCCTTTAGATTTGTTCCTTCTTACATTTTCCTCCTTCATAAGCAAAAAACATATCAAAACAACTCATGAATTTTATGGAAATATTACAATTACCCCTTAAATTTAAGACAATCTTGGTTTTTTTGTAATTTTCAAAAACCTCTGGATTTTTACTGTAATTAGCCCAAACCTCAAGGTTCTTTTTTGTAATAATCCCTATTTTTAATTGATAAACAGATTCGGATAAGAAGAGGAGAGGGCTTACAAGGATCATGCTTATAGCAACTAGTTGTGGCTTTGGACTGCTTGCCTTTGCCCTCTTGGGCTTAGTTTATGGCAGCATACTTGTGAGGATGAGACGAAAGAGACAAGGTAACATTACTCGTCGTTTCTTCACTTGATTGGAACTATTCTTTTAGGATATCTTGCCGTAATACTCGGCTGCTGCTATAAGAGTTACAAACTCAGGAAAATGAAGCATCATAATAATACAAACGGAGACAAATGTATTTACTCCTTTTGAGTCTTTGACAGCTTTGAAGAAGGAAAGAGACGAACTTGAATTACCTTTATTCGATTTGGCAACCATTGCAACAGCCACAAATAACTTCTCGCGTGAAAACAAGATTGGAGAAGGCGGTTTTGGTCCAGTGTACAAGGTGAAGTATCATTTTTTTTAAGTGTTAATTACAGGTATATAGATAACATAAGAGATATTACACCAAAAAACAAAAGTTTTGTTTCTTTAACATTTTGTTTGCAGGGAAACTTATCAGCAGAAGAAGTAATAGCAGTGAAAAGAATGTCGAGAACTTCTGCACAAGGTCCGGAGGAGTTCAAAAACGAAGTTATTTTGATTGCCAAACTCCAACACAGGAACCTCGTCCGAATTTTGGGATGTTGCATTCAAGGAGAGGAAAAGATGTTAATCTATGAGTACATGCAGAACAAAAGCTTGGACTATTTCATTTTCGGTTTGATCAATGTTTCAACGCTTTTCACAATTATCTTAAGTAGATAAATCACTATTTCGTATTCGTACGCTCACCAAAGCACTTTTCGTTTACAGATCAGAATAGAAGTGCGCTATTGAGTTGGCCAAAGCGCTTTGATATTATCATGGGAATTGCACGAGGTCTTCTTTACCTCCACCATGATTCCCGACTAAAAATTGTCCACAGGGACCTGAAAACCAGCAACATTTTATTAGACGACAACTTAAATGCAAAGATTTCAGACTTTGGTTTAGCTAGAATGTTGGAAGGTGATCAAACCACAGCAAGAACAAGAAGAGTAGTTGGAACCTAGTAAGTTTTCATATTTGTACAATGTCATATAAATATATATATATATATAGGAATAATTACAACCTCCCCCTAAAATTTGGCCTAATTACCAAACAATCCAAAGATTTCTGAAAATTACAAAATCCCCCTTGAGATTTGATCCTTCTTACATTTCCCCCTTCATAGAGAAAAAGACAAAATCAAACCTCTAAGGAGTTTTTGTAATTTTCAAAAACGTCTGGATTTTGTTGTAATTAGCCCAAACATCAGGGTCTTTTTTGTAATTATCATATATATATTTGTCTGTTCATTTCTTACAGAATCTAATGAATAGAAGCCTATTGCAGTGGTTACATGGCTCCAGAGTATGCATTTTATGGAAAATTCTCCATCAAATCCGACGTATTTAGCATGGGAGTTGTTATATTAGAGATAGTGAGCGGAAAAAAGAACAGAAGCTTCAGGCATCCTGCTGAGTATCAGAACCTTCTGGAACAAGCATGGTTATTTTGGAAGGAAAACAGAGATTTGGAGCTAATGGATGCATGCTATAACAATTCATATGTGGAATCACAAGTACGGAGATGTATTCAAGTTGGGTTATTATGCGTTCAGAACGTAGCAGAAGACAGACCGGTGATGTCTTCCGTGCTTCTAATGTTAAGCACCGAACAGACAGCCTTGCCTTGGCCCAAGAAACCGGGATTTTTCTCGCAGCAATCCGATTTTTCAGAGAGGGGTGCTTCAGGAAGTGGAGAGGCCAGTATTTGTGGACTAACCATGAGTGAAATGGAAGCCAGATAGCTACTGAAAAGAGGTGGATATGTGCCATATACCATTCATTTTTGCTTAAGGTAGAAATCATAATTCCTACTTTTTTTTTGGATGAAATGTGAATAATATATATCATCGCAAATGAACAAAATATTCTGGGCATACCCAGAAGACAACAACACATAGGGACAAAATGTCCCAACAAGATGAGTTTGGCCCAAATTACAAACATAAAAGCAAAATATGCAAGCACATCTAATGTCCCAAAGCAAGATGTTCATATTGAATCAAAACATGGGGATACAAGGTAAACATGATCTTGTACACCTGTGATTTGATTTGTCGGATAATGTTGTCGGCAGTTACAATCATCCCTTCGAATAAACATTGATTCCTTGCTGTCCAAATAGGATACACAGTGCACGCAAGTGCACTTTTCTTGGCACGAGATTGCCAAGGTGTCTCTCGGGCTTCCTTCTTCAAGTATTTCAAGGCACTTTTCAGTGTTGTCATATCTCTTGTAATTCGGAGCCATCTCTTAATATGTTGCACTGGAAAAACAAGTGATCCAATGTTTCTATTGGAGTCCCACAAAAAGCACAATTTGTATCAATGTCCAAGTAATGGAGACGGTCTTTAGTTTGTAGCCTTCCTTTGACTCCAAGCCAAAGTATAAATGAATGCTTGGGAGGAATATAATGTCTCCAAACATCGGTTGCCCAAATTTGCGGATTGCCCCTCAGACGAAAATAATCATATGTCTTTGAGGAGCCTGATTTCTTATCGAAAAACCACTGAGTAGGGTTGTTGATGGCCTTCTGGGTCGTCCCTTCCTTACTGACAATAAGATCTCGGATTTCAAAAATACGTTTGAGAAGGGGAGAGTCCCCTTTCGCAGGTGACCAGTCCCAAACAGACGTCCCATTAAGGTAAACTTGGTCCACCCATCTAATCCACAAAGAGTCCCATTTTTCATGAATGTTCCACAAGACCTTCGCAAGGAGGGCAAGGTTCCAACTTTTGATGTCCCTGAAACCAAGTCCTCCCTCAGATTTGGGGAGACAAATATTTTTCCATGCCACTAGTGCTTTGCGTTCGCCCCAAAGGAAAATACGACATATATTTGTAATTCTATCAATAACTGTACCTTGGGCCATGATTTTCGTAATCACTTTGTAAAACACATTGCAACAGACAATGGGTCTATAGTCCCCCACTGATTGAGTATGTTGTCCCTTTGGTACTAAAGCAATGACAGTGTGATTAATTTGCTTTAGGAAAGAACCATTTACAAAGAATTTCTCAATTGCTGCACAAAAATCATCCCCTATAATTTGCCGTGACTTCTTGAAGAAGCATGAATTAATCCGTCCGGACCAGGGGATTTGTCTTCTCCAATATCGAACAAAAAATCCCGGATCTCCTGTCTGTAAGTCCAAGCGGCTACGATAATCTAGAGGGGGGTGAATAGATTATCTCCATCTTTTCAATTTCGCCCTCTTTTTCGAACCGAATGCTCAAAGACAATGATAAAGGTGCGGAATGTAAACAACACACGTCGATTTATAGAGGTTCAACCCACCTAGGGCCTAATCCTCTACCACCCCAGTATATCCGGGATGGATTTCAAAAAGAAAAAAAGATTTTATTAATTTACCAAAAATTAATACAACACCAACTTACAACAACACTGAAGAGCACCACACTCTTCTTCAACACCACTTTGAGATTACCACAATCTCTTGAAGATTACCACAATCTCCAACGGCACCTTGTGAAGATTACCACAATCTTCAACCTTGAAGAATACCAAATTCTTCAACACCTCAACAAAGAAGATTACCACAATCTTCTTACACCTAACACCTAGATCACCCAAGTGTGTTCTTACCATAAGAACACTCACAAGGATATCTTGTGTTGAATGATTACCCAAATTCAAGATTACAACTCGATAATTGATAATACAATAGAGTGCAAGTGTAATCAAGAAAAGCCTAGACCTCAAGAATGTGAAAGTGAATAGCTAGGCAAATTACAACAAGAAATAAGACAATGTAAGAACAAGTGTATTCTTGAGTGTATCTTGTTGTGTTGTAGTTTTCTCTCCTTTTATGTTGCTTCAATTCTTCCTCTATTTATAGAAGATGTCTTGTACATGATAGGCTCCTCTTGGGGACATGAATTCTGTAAAAAATACCAAAACAATTGAGGAAAAGAGCTGTTAGAAATCAACCCCTCAAATTAAGGAAAAGATGTCTGCAAACTCAACGGATAGTTTGCTGTCAAAAGAAGGGTTCGACCGGTTGCGCAGAGATAAGTAGAAATTGAATTTGCTGCGATTTTTACGGGGGGGGGTTCGAAGGGGTTCGTTTGCCGCCTATGTGTGACCGGTTGGAGGGAACAATTTTGAGAAACAAAATGTGTCTGTTTTCAGGGGTATGTTCAGGTACCGGTCGCCCAAGGGGTCGACCGGTCGCCCCCAGGGCTGACTAGTCGCCCTCCCCCATTTCCTTTCAGTCCCATTTTCTGTTCCAAAACTCAAGACAGGTACGGGTTGCCCTATAAGGCGACCGGTCGAGCCTGAAACATAAGTATTGTCCAATTTTATATCGAAAATAAACTCCAAGAAATACTCCGAAAAATAGTAAAAATATTTTAGACCGATCGGGAGTATTAGGACAACATTCAGGGACATAGTTTTGATGTAAAAACATTTTAACATAAAATCATTAAAAGCGTTGTCCATTTTAGTCGAAAACAGACTTGAAGAAATACTCCAGAAAATATTAAAACCATTTTAAATCATTTAGGAGTATTTGGACAACCTTTAGAAACATTGTTTTGGTATAAAAACAAAATCATCAAAATCATGATAAAACCATTTATCAAACACTGTCTAGAAATGTCCCTCTCCAAATTGATTGTTTGTTCCAAAGAGATGGAAGGACCAGCATTGATAATATCAGGATCAATCGGTTCGCAGGAGTCCGATGTGCCAAGCAAACATTCATAAAACGTTATGAACTCCTTAGCAACTTCATCTATAGAAGTGGTAGGGAGAACATCTTCCTTGCAAACAACAACAACCTGATTACGTTTCTTGTTCCTTTTAACCAAGTCATGGAAGAACTTGGTGTCTCGATCACTTTGGTTTAAGTGCTTGCACTTAGCTTGTTGGTAATAAAAGCACCGTTCAGATTCACTCAAACTCATAGTTTGCTTCCTAATGGTAGCCACAAAATTCCATAAATCCACATTCGTTGGATCATCATGTAGATGAAGTTGGGCCCGTTCCAAATTCTCATTTACCTTTGTTGCTCGGCTTGAAATATGTAAGAAATGCTTATAATTAAGCTCCTTGAGAGGCCGTTTCAAATGCTTAAGCTTCTTACAAAGCATAAATTGTTTGGTGCCTCTAACATACAAATTCCAGTTTGTGGCGACTAGGTCATTGAAATTCGTATGACTAGCCCACATGTTGAAAAATCGAAATGGCCTATTGGTATTTACAACCACATCCAACAAAGAGACAATACATGGGGAATGTTCAGATAGACATCCCGAAAGCAAGAAATTTGCCACCCCATCAAGGCCTTGGTCAAACCAATGTTTGTTAACCATCGCCCGATCAAGTTTGCACCAAACCTCATTATTTGTCCAAGTAAAGTGACATCCAATATATCTCAAGTCCGTGAGACCCGTAAGAACGCAACACTCTTCAAACTATAGTACACGTTCATTTATGCTCAACTCTATTCATGCTAGCTAATTCTCCTCTTTGTGAAGTTGAAATACTTGTCTTCATTCTTCAACGGTGCAACCAAATGCCCTATCTCAATAGCATTACCAATTTTTTCCGCTTCCCTTTTCTAGAACGAAATAATCCACCTGCATGCTCAATCGATGTGTTTTGTCCTAAAAGACGCCTATTGAAGAAATGAGGCTTGATCCTTACTTATAGGCCACAATCCACCCGTATGCTCAAATGATGTTGAATGTCTCCTTTCCCCAACTATCTATCTATCTATTCTCTACCTTAAAAGTGTGAATGTTTCTTACAACTTTTATTTAGACAAAAATATCCCTTTGACTTAGTAAATTTTAGGGCAACTATGAAATTTAATATTTATTTAACTTGTATTTGTTCAATTATAAGACAAATGACTTTTTATATTATACACTTCAAAAGTATTGATTCTTTCATTTACAACTCTTCAAATATTTTGAAATTTCAAATAATATTAGTTTCATATTAAACTAGATTTCGATAGCTTTCTAATAATATGTCATAAGCATACGCAAGGACTTCATAAGAAGATTTTAACCATTTAAAGTTCAACACTATGTAAAAAATAAGAATTTATGTTTATTATAATTTTGAAAGTTGATTATATAAAAAAGAAAAAAACAAGAAATGTCATTTATAAGTAAGAATATAAAAATAAAATTGCACGTAAAAATACATAGTTTCTTTTATTTGTCGTGGTTATTTTAAGGACAATTAAGTATTTTGTTATTTATTTAATCTTTGTTTGTATAATTATAGGATAAATATTCGTTTATACCCAAACTCAAAAAAAAAAAAAAACCTCACTTAATAAGTAATATGTAACAATATGACATTTGAAAAGAAACTAATATATCACTTCAGTTATATATTAATTATCAAATACTAATATAACATTCATAACAAAATAAATTAATAATTACAACAAATTTAAGTGACAACTAAAAAATAAATGGTTATACTTGACATTAATGAATTGAGAGTGTCAAAAATAATTTTAGGGTTAATCTCAAATATAGTTTACGATTACACCAAATGAAAAATATAATAAAACGCTGAAAAATAAAAATAAATAGTTAAAAAATGCGTCTACCGTAGCTGGAACTTCTAAAGAAAAATTAAATGACTTATAATAGTATGTTTGATATTTTTCGATAAAGTTTTTATTCATTTAAAAAGTATACCTTTAGAACATATAAAGATTCAAGCACAAAAATATTAATTATATAAGATCCAGTACCAATTATTCTAATTTTTACAAAATGAAGTATTATGGAAAAAAACAAGAATAAAAAATGGAAAGTCACTATGCCTATATGAAATTGATAATAAATAAATAATAGAAACTTATTTAATATGAAATAATTTGTTGTTTACGTACAAGCTTAATATTTCTTAAATACATATCTCTACAAAATATTTTATCTTAGTTGTTTCGAATTGATTAATAAAAATTTATATTTTCTTTGTTGTCCAAATGATTTTTTTACTCTAATCCACCAAATTATACATTCTATTTGCTAAATGCTTCTGTATCCCAGAGCAATATCTAAATACAAAGCAAGTTGGAGAAACCATTTGATATTTTTTTAGCAAACCATTTCCAGAAGCAATATCTAAATACAAATCAACTCGAAATGGCATAGTTTGTATTAATAATGCAGTTCTTTGGAATATATGTGTAACTCCGCATTACATCGTGACAAGTATATAATTTAATGGCCATATATTCACTATAAATAGAGAGTTATATTTCATAATAAATAATATGATACAATTTTCATAACTACAACTATTTAAATTTTAATATAAACCAAAATATAGTCAAATACCATTGCAAATATCATCTCTAATAATATAATATATCTTTCTAAAACTTTATGTAATTAAAAAAAACTGAATTAGTTTTAGTTTATTATAAAAAAAATTAAAAACTTAGGTTTTTTACAAAATTTTCAAACATAAATGTTAATTAGTATTGCGTTTAATTATTGAAGATTGGTACATTAAAATTTATAACTTATTTTTTCTTTCATAAGACTATCTTTGATTTTGTTATTTGTTATATCAAGATGTTTTATGTGCAATAGAATAGAGTTTCAAAATTGAGATTTTGAATTATCATTTTTTCATAATTTTATTTAATATCCGACTCTCGATAAAATAATGGATTAATTCTTTTATATATTTGGCTAAGGTTTTTTGTTTTTACGACACTGGAAATAGGAGAATTGCAAATTAAAGTTTAAGTATTATGATAGATATTGACTTTGATATTAGAATTAAAATAATATATAAAAAGCTTTTTTTGCATATAATTTTATATTGTAAGTATTGTTTTTTTACATTTTTATAATCGAGAAACTGAGAGACGATAAAAGAAGCACAAGATGTATAATAATTTGATTACTTTTTATTTATTTATTTTTGAATTAAATAACAATAATAAATAAAATAATGATATTATGTTGGATTTTGGTATAAAATTTATTTATTTAGTATTTTTTTTAATTAGATAACATGTGGTTTATTAATCATTAGCTTATGATTGATAAGCTAAATTGATTGTCTAATTATGTTAATATGTGTCCCATGCTAAAAGAGTTCTAAAAGTAGTTAAGGAAAAAAGACTTTTCTAGCCATCAAAATGAAAAAAACAAAAAAATGATTGATGAAAATGATCTCAAGCTAATATAAGAACTTATTTTTTTATACTAATTTTAAATTTTTTTGGGATCGAGGTCTTTAAATAATTTCATACTATTCGATCTATATTACAGTAACGGAAAATATATATTAAAATACTTTGAAATATTTAATTTAGATAATTTGAGCATTTCGTTGATGTTATTAAATTATATAATTACATTATAAAGTCATATGGATCACGTGCGATGCACGTGTTTCTTACTAGTAAGGATAAATAGATCGATTATCTATCTATCTCTCTATATATTATATATCTAAGTAATATAGTTTATCTATATCTATCTCTCTATATTCTATCTATATCTTATCTTATAGGGATAGTTATAAAAAAACATGAGGTTTGGGCTAATTACAAAAAAACTGAAGATATTTTAAAATTACACAAAGCCCCCTCAGGTATGCTTTTGTCTTAAGAGAATAACTGTAATATTTTTATAATTGGGTTTTTGAAATGATTTTTGTATATAAATGGGGGAAATGTAAGACAAGAAATGTAAGGCAAAATCAACTTCAATTTTTTTTTTGCAATTATCAAAAACCTCTGGATTTTTATTTTTATTTAGCCCGAATCTCAGGGAGATTTTTATACTTATCCCTATCTTATATATAAAATTGTGGATTGACTCAAAAAGTTTCTTGAATTTTTTGAGATACCTAGTAGAACCCGACATTAATCTATCTATTCAATCTACCTGTCGATATCTAAAATTGTGAATGACTCAAAAATTTCTTAAAACTTTTGAGATACCTAATGTAACTCTAGACATTATATATTATATAGTAAAAAATGAAAGTATATATATTTGAACCTTAAATGATATAATCCAAGTGTCCATTATATACCAAATTCCTTTTAGAAACTAGAAATTTATCTTCAAGATTTCCAACCATATTACTATGCATACATAGATAATTTTATATCAGTAAATAATCATAGATCTATTAAAGTCAAATATTATGAGAAATTGTTTACTAACTTATAATATTTCTGATGTCCATACAATATGATATTATTGCATTGAAGCAAACCTAACATTATTTAGGATTACATCTCCTAAATATGTATTTTATATGTGCATTTTCTGATGCTACAGAACATGAACTTTTATCCTGAAGCTGACAAATATATCTGCTATAGTTTGTGCAGAACAAGTTGAGCTCCATGTTGAGGTTGTAGTGTTACCACTGTCTGAGGAGCATGTGTATACGACGGAGAAAGGTCGAACGAATAATTCTGTAAAATCATCACTAGTGCCATCTTTGCTTCTAACATGGCAAAGTTCTGTCCGATGCATATCCGAGGCCCCCAGCCAAATGGGAAATACGCGAGTTGGTCGTTTGCTGCCTTCGAAACTCCTTCGCTAAACCTCTGAGGGTTGAAGTCCTTAGCATCGTCGCCCCATATTTGTCGGTCATGGTGTAGTAAGATTACAGGCATTATGATCTCCACTCCAGCTGGTAACATTACCTTCCCAATTGAACTTTCTTTTTGAGTCATCCGACCAAGTGTGGCTACTGGTGGGTACAATCTTAGTACCTCGTGAAAAATCATGGTTACCTGCATATATATGAGGATCATGGTAAAATTGCAGCATTCGTCCCGTAACTAAAGTTGAGATTTTCATTGAGATTTTCATATAATTACACGGCTGTTTTGCAATCTGTGCATTTGCAGGGCCAAAATCATGAGTTTTTGATAGTTGGAAGACTCTTTCGCAAAATGGGACTTTTTTGTCACTCCCTATAGTTGCAAGACCAATTTTGAAATTTCTCCATTAAGAGGATACACATCACATAAAGATGGTTTTATGATGAAATATGAAGATAAATGAAATTCTTGTGGAAGAATAAATTTCTTGAACTTGTTTTGCAACTCATATTAAACTAGGGATATTACAAAAACTACCCAGAGGTTTAGTCTAATTACAAAAAACTCCAATTATCTTTCACAATTGCAAATACCCCTTGAGGATTTATTTATCTAACAAGTAACCCTTCTTGAGGCCTCTTGGGGTGCTATTTCGTAAGATAAAAACAATTATCTAGGGAGTATTTGTAATTTTAAAATATAATTGAGTTTTTTTTATAATTAGGCTAAACCACAAGCTTAGTTTTTATAATTAACCCTATAAACTATCTCACAAAGTTCAACAAGACATTGCAAATTTGGTACCACACCTCAAAGGTACAAGAATTTATGGTTCTAGCAGAAATAATACATAATACACAAATAAGAGCTAATTAAAGAAGTGACTATATATGAACATTACTCACAATTTGCAAGTGATTGAGCTCATCAAAAGTTGGTTTTCTCGACCCAAATACTCGACGAACCTCCTCTCTGGCGCGCACCTGCCAGTCCGAATGCTTGCTCAATAAGATCATTGTCCACACGAGCAAGGACGACGTTGTCTCCTGCCCGGCCAAGTAGAAAAGCTTGCATTCTTCGATCACTTCTTGAAAACTCATCCCGAACTTGTTCCCGTGTTGTTGGATTTCCTTGAAATTGGATTCCAGTAGTATACTCAATAAGTCCTCATTACTAGCTTCCCCTGCTTCAATTGCCTTCATTCTTTTATTGATGATTCCCATTATAGAAGATTGAACTTCTTTTGCAATTTCTTTCATTCTGTTGTTAAGCTTTGTTGGAAAAAACCTGCATACATCAACACAATGGTTCCTGTTACAAATGATTTTAGTACAAAACAAAAGCAACTGAAGAAGTTAGATTATTGGAGTGTTTGCAATGACTAAAAGAAAGTACTTTTTAGTGTTTGGGTTTAAAAAAATCACTTAAAGTATTTGCAAATAACAACTTCTGCTTCTGATTCTGCTTCATTTAATCATAATCTAAACTTTTGATTCTATTTCAAATACTGCCAACTTCTGATTATCAACAACTTTTACTTATTCTACAACAAATCATTTCTTCTAAAAGTAGAAGTTATTGCGAACATTCCCTATATATTGATATTATACCTCCATCCTGGGATGTAAATGGACTGTGATATGCGACTAAAAAGCTCGCCCTGTTCTGTTTGAAGTTCGAATATTTTTCTTCCCTCTTCGTAGCTACTACCAAACGCAGTCCGTGAAATTGCATCACAGGTCATTGTTTGAAGATAAGGCCACACATCCACTTCACATGATCTACCAACAGAAACAATCTTGTCCCATTTGCTCAGCATATCACAACAACTCAAATAAAACGCCGGAAGCATTAGCTGCACAAGAGGGTGTTGACTTAAAGATCTTATAAGCTCCTACATCTTATAACATGTTTTCCGAGCTTATAAAAAGTTATGTCTTATTTTGAAAATAAGTTGTGGAACCGTCTACATAAAATACGATGATGGAGCTTTTAAGATGTTAGCAATGACAGTTTCGTAAGTTAAATGAGATTGTTAAGAGCTACCTTCAACTTCTCTAGGTGAAAGGCAGGATTGATAAGTCTCCTGTGCTTAGCCCATTTATCTGTCTCGTAAGTACTAAGTCCTTGCACTAGCAACTTAGTTAGTGGAGTCGAAGGCGGCTTTTGAAAGATGTAACTTTTCGACATTACCTCTCTTATGATTTCAAGGTCCATACAAAGCACTGCCGGGCGTGGCCCAAACCAGATAATGGAATTTGAACCTATAGTTGGAGCCATCAATATTTTCTTGAGTACTCAAAGCCCATGTGAAAATCTCAATACACATACAAAATGGTAAAAAGAGCTTATTTTGTATAATGATTAAGGATGACAATTTCGATCCGCCCGTCCCACCCCATTTGAATCGCCTGCCCCGTGACCCGAGATGGGGCAGGTCTATATATCACTTTCGCCACCGGGTACCCGCCCGACCTAGTATTTTTATTTTTAAAATATATATTTTAATATATATAATATATACATAATATAATTTTTATACATTCTTATATTATATCTAATATATTTAAATTGATAATAATAGATTTTGTAATAATATTTTATAAATATATATTCAATTTTTTATTCAATTTAATTTAAAAAGGGACAGAACGGGTCCTCTCCCCGTGACTAGTGGCGGGTCGACCCGTCTTGCCGTTCTAGGCATGGGATGGGTCTAGGTCCTGGCCGACCCGCTCCATTGCCATCCCTATTAATGAGCAATAATGTAGGCAAATACCACAGGTTTGATTCTGTCTTAAATGTTAGGAGGTAACCGTAATAGTTTTTCAAATATAACAATGATGTTAGAAATATTTTTGTTTACGAAAAGGGTAACATATTACATGAATTAAACTTGAAGGAATTTTTGTAATTCTCAAAAAGCTCTGAGTTTTTTGGTTATTAACTAAAACTTCGGGGTAGTTTTTGTAGATATACCACAAAATAAATAAGTCAAGCTTACCATATTTTTTGACAGTTTTACAAATGAAGGGAATTACTCTCGGCACAATCTCATTGGACAAAATAATAATGGGCTTGGACTTGGCTTGGTTTGTCATCATGCTCAATTCTCTGGTGTCCCCCCAAATAAACCTGTAAGAATTTCCAGTAAAACCCTGTTGTCTGAGGCACCTTTCCAGCTTTCTTGGCCGAAACAATGCCCAATTCAAACTTTTCCAGACATAATAATATACTAATAACACAATAACACAAGAAAGTGCCACTGAGCCTTGTAATATTTCCATGTCTACCCAATATGGAGATGAACTATTCTTTCTCCAAGGGATAAGAGGAAGGCTATACATACAAGAGGGGTTATATATGATTTAAAAGAGCTATTAGAACCACAAATATGTAATCAAGAATGTGTGAAAATAATATGCAACTCTTCTTCTAGAAATTCTTTTTATTTTACTTTTCGTTTAAGGAAAAATCTGATGGAAATGTTTTGGACACTTAATGAAAAGGTGCCAAGTGTCCTCACAGTCATTTTCCTTTCTTCCTGTCCCAACCTCACTTGATGTAATCGCTTGCGAAATATTTCCGTAAAATTTTGGTTGGAATTTTATTTTATTTTTTGCCGAAAATATGATTACTAATAAACATCACATATTATTGCCGTTGTTAGAGTTTCATATCACAAATATATTATTCAATTACTCGCACTTTATCAATTATCATTAATCACATACAACCACAACCTCACTAAAAAGACATCACATCAATAACCATTATTACACTTTATATCTTGAGTTCAATCACATTTTCAATACTCATTCTTATTTTTTCCAAATAATTTACGAACTTTTAAATTCCACTATTAATTATTTAGCTACGATTTGGTCACTGGAATTTAGTGATCAGGGAAAAAATATATGTTACAAAACAATGAGGTGATATAAATCATCAATTATATGTATTAATGACAAGAGTTATATCTAAACTATTGAAAATTAATGATATGACAACTGATAAATAAATTACAGATACATATTTGGACTTTTGAATCTTTAATCGCATTTAAGGGCTTTCTTCACAAAATTGATTAAGAATTTTATTGAGAAATTGCCGCACTTACCCCATTTTCGGATTTTTTTATTATTATTTACGCTTCATTCACTTATGTACTCTCCCAATTGGCTTTTTGGACTTTTTTACGCTACTGCATATGTTTTGGTTGTTTTTACGTTTTTTCCGATTTGCTTTGTTCCTGTATTGGTTTATATTTTATTTCTGTTGTTTCAATGTTGTTTATATTTGTTTCTATATTGTTTTGTTGTTGTTTCGATATTTCAAAACAACTTTTACTTATTTTTACTTATTTCTGAACGCTTTTTTTTTCCATGTGTTATTTTATATATTGTTTCTGTTGTTTTTTGGCCGTTTTCTATAATCTTTTTAATATTGTTATGATGTTTGATGTTTATTTCTTATTTCCATGTAGTTTTCAATGTCTCAATGCATTTTTTTTTACTTATTTTTAAGCTCTTTTTATTGATGTGGTATTTTCAATATTATGTATGTTGTTTATGAGTTGTTTCTATACTATTTTTAATTGTTGTTACGATGTTTCTATGCAGTTTTTGATGTTTCAATGCAGTTTTTAACCTGTTTTTAAGTTATTTTTGTTCATGTGGTGTTTTTTATATTGTTTATGTTGTTTCTAGGTTGTTTCTATATAGTTTCCAATATTGTTATGTTACTTCTGAGTTGTTTTCATGTTTTCGACGTTTTCAATGCATTGCAACAAAAAATAAATTGTGTTTTATATTCATGTGTTGTTTCTACATTATTTTCAATGTATTTTTTTAGCATATGTTGTTTTATGTGTATATTTCTTGATTGTTAAGATTTCGAGTATAAACTTCATTATTTAATGAGGAAATAAATTTATTTTTCACTTAAATAGTTACTAGATGAAACATGTATGAAATATGTTTGAAACAATTATGAAACAACAACCAAAAATATTTTAAAAAAATTGGCAAAAAGCGTAAACATGTAATGATATGACAACTGATAAATAAATTACAGATACATATTTGGACTTTTGAGTGTCACAAAAAACGTTATATAAAAGTCTGGAAGCATAAACATGTCATTTTTTCCGAAGTATTGGGTAATTGTGTCCATAACCCAATTTTATTATATATATATATATATATAATAACAAGCGCTTCTTAAAATAGTAACAAAAAAATTCCCGCCTTTTTTTCCGGCTATAAATAGATATGCTCATGTTTTGCTGAAACGCGCCAGTTATTTATAGTCGGGATAATCTTTAATTAATCCAGCTAGAATTTTCCTTGATTTGGATGTTTTTTTTTTTCTATAATCTTTTTAATATTGTTATGATGTTTCGGCTATTTATGTTTGGAATGTTTTTAAATTACCAAGATTAAAACTCTTATAATAAATTACTTGAAAATCAAGTTTGTAATCTCAAAAGTTAATGGTAAGTAAATAATCATTTTTGGTAACATTTTCTTGGTTAGTTCACTTAATTAGTGGAAATCTGTATTCCAAATTAATCTTAATAAATTAAGAAAGTTTAAAATAACATACAAAACGTTTAAAATAGAAATGTATGAAAGAATTAAATTTACAAAAAAAAAAACGTTTATTTTCTATACTAAACTTCACTTTTATTAATTTCCCTTGCAAAAAAAATTTGATTTGACCAACAGGAGTTGTCATCTCATATATAAATGGTAATAACTTGAAAATCAAGTTTAATTTTGCAAACATTATCTCATGAGTTGTCATCTCATATATAAATGGTAATAACTCAGTTAATTTTGCAAACATTATCTCTGTAAATTCATTGTACTATTGAAAAAACTTTTTCTTCAAAAATTATATTTTAAGAAATATGAAAATTTATAATGGAATAATAGATTTAATTATTTGTAAATTTAAAAAGGCATAATAAAATCAGTTAATTCCTTCAAATTCTCGAAATTACTAATCTTTTTCAGAATATATACAATAATTTCCTTTCTGGTAATAAAAGAGAAAAAACATAATAAAAAAATCGGCTAAGATTTATATTTCCTTATAAAAGCCACACTGCTCGCCTATATATATGTGATACCATGTAAGTTTATTTTTACAACATTCATTCATCCAACGAGCAGTTTATTCATCAGACATTGAACAAAAACTACATTCACACACAAAACAAAAATGACACCCATGTTGACTTTGATCAAGAATATGAATTCATCAAAAACCCAATGGAATGTGAAGTTCAGACTTGTGCGTCTTTACGAAAAACCTCAGTATAATGACAAAGCGCAGGTATAAAGTTTGGAGTGCGTTTTTCATGACTACGAGGTATGATGCATAATACATGGCTATCTAATCAATTATTTGGTTAGATAAATTATATTTAATTACCTAATCAATATTTTGAATTGTACAAATTGCAGAGTGACAGGATTCAAGGGACTATAAGAAAACACAATATTCAGCAGTTTAAGAAGATTCTTATCGAGAGACATGTCTATGCGATTAGGGATTTTATTGTTGCCCCTTATTCAGATAAATATCGAACATGTTTGTCAAAAAAAAAATTATGTTTCACGGGAAAACACAGATTTTTGAGATGTTCGACAAAAATTTTCCTCGATTTATGTTTCAGTTCAAAAATTTCAGTGAATTAGCCACTGCAGATAATGTGGATGAAACGTCACTTTTTGGCTGGAAATATTATAGTGCTTTCGATTTACATTTAAAATTTAAAACAATAATTGTTACTATTTGGTCTTATTTTTTCCTTTAATTTATTATGAACAGACGTTATCGGCAGAATTGTATCAATGCATTCGACTCAGACCACAGAGATTGCCGGAAGAGCACTCGCTTCATAGAACTAATTTTGGAAGACTTGGAGTAATTTAAATTAACAAATTTTAATGTTGTTTACGTTTAATCATCAAGTATAACAAAAAATTATTTTATGCCTTTTATAGGAATAATTGCATCACCTGCACGTTGTGGGGGGAGTATGTTGACTTGATATTACCATATCTTGAAGTGGGACGATTCGAACCAATCATCGTGATTCTGCAAATGTGCAGAGCTAAAGTATTTTGTGGTAAATTAATTGATTTTACTTATTTATAAACATTAATATAGATTAGCCATATGCATATTTGATTTTTAATCAGATTTTTTTTGCTCTTTATTAAATTGTAGAGAGAGTGAAGGTATCGAATACATATGATGTTACTAAGTTGATTTTTAATGCCAAATTGGAAGAGGTTGAAGACTTTAAGAAAAGGTTTGAACATATATAGATTACATTTTTATTTTTTGTTCTTTGTGTTATTAGATGATTATTATTATTGAATCAAACATCTGTTTTTTTTAAAAAAAAAATTATTTAGGTTTATGAGCAGCAACAGGGCAATACCTTCAATTAGTCATGTTAGTGTGCCGACTACCCGAACAATTGCTGAAGATTTGGCATCCGGAGAATCATCCGTTCGAATGATCGACCAATTGTATTGGAACAAAGAAGTAAATTAACTAACTTTTTTTTGTTATTATGTTTTAATAAAATAAAATTAAAATTATAATTATAATATACATTATATATTTTTGTGTTGTTTGTATATATAATTATGTTGAAATTAATTTTTTTTTAGGTTGGAAGTTTTTGGGTGTGTGTAGTTACTATTTTTTCATTTATTGGAGATTGGTGTTACCTTTCATGCAAGAGATGCCCCAAGAAACTTACAAAGGCAGCAGATAAATTTTACTGCGAACGTTGCGGCACTTTTTATCAATCTGGTGTTTTCAGGTATTTTGTAAAATTGTTTATTTTTTTAAATATATTGTCACGCCCCAATTTTTTTGTTATACTGTAAAATAATACCCAATAAATTACATCTCCACATATTCCTTAGCTTAGACTCGACAAGAGCTATTATCCAAAGTACAAATAATTAAAAACCATAAATACAATGGAAGTCTATGAATACATACAATTTAATAAAGTTGCAATTAATTTATCTTTACAAAATAGTTTAATGTCATGAAGTTCATGAAATAGCTAATGCCATGAAATTTATGAAATTCTTAGCAAAACTAATTTCTTTAGGAAAATGACATTTACCCACTTTTGGTTCGGATCTTCGTTTGGGCAGAAACAATCAAGGCACTAATCCTTGCTAGGATCGATTCTGACAATGACTCTTAGAGACAACTCACGATGGCGATTTACTACGAGATCGTGATGGTGTTAGAAATAAATAATACGTAAATGCGAATATGTAATATATTTACAAATATGAAAAATAACTGAAGTTTTTTTTTGATTTCCCAATGAACTGAAAAACAATAAAAACATTCTATTTATAGTTTTCAAAAAACTTCTGGTTGCACAGCCCGACGCAATAGAAGAAATTTGCAAATCAATTTAGTTCTTTGCATTCTTTGCCGACATACCGCTATAAAAGCCGCAAATCAAAAGTTCTTTGAGCAGGTTCTTTGCCATGTATTTATAAAAGCCGCCGCAAATCAAAAGTCTGTTGAAGCGGCCGCACAACCGCCTTGCATAAATTAATAAGCAGGTTGTTGCAATTTGCTACAAAAGTTCTTTTGCAAATCAAAGGCTGCGAAGCGGTTTTGCCGCATGATTCTTGCATAAATTAATAAGCGGTTTGAGCAATTCTTTGCAAAAAGTCTTTGCAAATCAAAAATTTCTTTGAAAGCGGGTTCTGACGGTGATGCATAAATTAATAAAGCGGTACATTGCATATACCGCTACTAAAATTAATTAAATAAGTTCTTAATTAGCGACAATATCATAATTAATATTTAAAAAAATGAAATTTTCAAAATCTCAACTATTCCATTATTTCCACCGTGATTATATTACGAACTTATCCAAAAGTGGGGTGTCACACTCTTCCTCCTTAAAAGAATTTGGCCCCCAAATTCCTTCCTAGAATAATTGCGAGTCGAAATGATACGCCAACCCTTGATCAGCGATAATGGTTCCGTGCGAATGTGTCACGCGAACCTAGTAAAATAGTTGGTTGCGAGTCGGAAGTGACAAGCCAACCCGATGGCGATAATGGTTCCGTGCGAATGTGTCACGCGAACCGAAAAACTTGATTGGTTGCGAGTCGGAAGTGACAAGCCAATGCAAGATAATGGTTCCGTGCCGAATGTGTCACGCGAACCGAAGAAAATGATTGGTTGATCGGATGTGACAAGCTAACCCGATGAAGATAATGGTTAAAGTGTCGAATGTGTCACGCGAACCCGAGAAAAACAGATTGGTTGCGAGTCGAAGTGACAAGCCAACCCGATGCTTGATAATGCATAAGTTGGTATACTATCTAATCAATTAAATATGTCTAAATTGTTATTTGGACCAAATCTTAAGTCTATCCGTACCGCTTAACCCATCACCAGGCCAAAGACCCTATCCTGGTTTAGCTTAGGTGTAGTTCCTTTACACCCAAGCTCTGATACCATAACTGTCATGCCCCAATTTGTTTTTGTTATACTGTAAAATAATACCCAATAAATTACATCTCCACATATTCCTTAGCTTAGACTCGACAAGAGCTATTATCTAAAGTACAAATAATTAAAAACCATAAATACAATGGAAGTCTATGAATACATACAATTTAATAGAGTTGCAATTAATTTATCTTTACAAAATAGTTTAATGTCATGAAGTTCATGAAATAGCTAATGCCATGAAATTTATGAAATTCTTAGCAAAACTAATTTCTTTAGGAAAATGACATTTACCCACTTTTGGTTCGGATCTTCGTTTGGGCAGGAACAATCAAGGCACTAATCCTTGCTAGGATCGATTCTGACAATGACTCTTAGAGACAACTCACGATGGCGATTTACTACGAGATCGTGATGGTGTTAGAAATAAATAATATGTAAATGCGAATATGTAATATATTTACAAATATGAAAAAGAACTGAAGTTTTTTTTTTGATTCCCAATGAACTGAAAAACAATAGAAACATTCTATTTATAGTTTTCAAAAAGCTTTCGGTCGCACCAGTACGATGTTCAATAAGCATTTGCAAATCAATTTAGTTCTTTGAAGCGGTACATTTGCGCACACCGCTTATAAAAAGCTATTCTTTACGCAAATCAAAAAAGTCTTTGACATTTCGCACAATGTTATAAAAGTTCTTTGCAAATCAAATCAGTTAAAAGCAGTACCGCCGCAATTTCTTTGATAAATTAATAAGCAGAGTTCTTTTCGTTGCTACAAAAAGTATTGCAAATCAAAAAAGTCTAGGCTTAGAAGATTATATTGCTTTGCACAATTTCTTTGCATAAATTAATAAATAAGGTGTCTTTGAGCAATTTCTTTGCAAATCAAAAAGCTAGTTTGAAGAAGTTCTTTGCCTGACAATTTGTTGCATAAATTAATAAGCGGTTGTTGCTCACCGCTACTAAAATTAATTAAATAAGTTCTTAATTAGCGACAATATCATAATTAATATTTAAAAAATGAAATTTTCAAAATCTCAACTATTCCATTATTTCCCCATAGTGATTATATTACTGATTTATCCAAAAGTGGGGTGTCACATATATGTTACTCTATTCTAGACAATTTAATAATGTAAATTTAAATAATTTCGAAACACATATATAGATTTGATATTAATCTACATCTGACTTGGAAATTTCAATTATTAAAAACCATAAATACAATGGAAGTCTATGAATACATACAATTTAATAGAGTTGCAATTAATTTATCTTTACAAAATAGTTTAATGTCATGAAGTTCATGAAATAGCTAATGCCATGAAATTTATGAAATTCTTAGCAAAACTAATTTCTTTAGGAAAATGACATTTACCCACTTTTGGTTCGGATCTTCGTTTGGGCAGGAACAATCAAGGCACTAATCCTTGCTAGGATCGATTCTGACAATGACTCTTAGAGACAACTCACGATGGCGATTTACTACGAGATCGTGATGGTGTTAGAAATAAATAATATGTAAATGCGAATATGTAATATATTTACAAATATGAAAAAGAACTGAAGTTTTTTTTGATTCCCAATGAACTGAAAAACAATAGAAACATTCTATTTATAGTTTTCAAAAAGCCATTCGCACATTTGTATGACGCAATAGAAGCAGTTGCAAATCAATTTAGTTGCTGAAGCAGTACATTTGCAGACATTACCGCTATAAAAGCTTTTGCCAAATCAAAAAAGTTTGAAGCGTGTCCGCACAACTGTTATAAAAGTTGCTGCAAATCAAAATTCAAAAAGCCATACCTTTGCATAAATTAATAAGCGAGGTTCTTTGCCGCATTTGCTACAAAAAGCCGCTTTGCAAATCAAAAAGCTATGAAGCAGTGTCGCCGCATACCTTTGATAAATTAATAAGCGGTCTTTGAGCAATTTCTTTGCAAATCAAAAGCTATTTGAAGCGTTTCTTTTTTTGCATATTCTTTGCATAAATTAATAAGCGGAGGTTGTTGCTCAATTTACCGCTACTAAAATTAATTAAATAAGTTCTTAATTAGCGACAATATCATAATTAATATTTAAAAAAATGAAATTTTCAAAATCTCAACTATTCCATTATTTCCACCGTGATTATATTACAGATTTATCCAAAAGTGGGGTGTCACATATATGTTACTCTATTCTAGACAATTTAATAATGTAAATTTAAATAATTTCGAAACACATATATAGATTTGATATTAATCTACATCTGACTTGGAAATTTCAATTATTAGGTACAAAATTCATATCCAGGTTATTGATGATACTAAATGCAACTTTTCTGTGTTGGGATAGAGATTCTCAACTATTAATAGGCAAAACATGTTCTGAATTGAGAAACGAGTACACTGAGGTAATTTATTCTTTGTTTCAGTTTGTATCCAATTATAATGTTTAGGATTATTTTATTTAATTCTTTTTTAAAAAAATAAACAGAAGGAAAACGGGCAGGATATACCAGACGACCTAGCAAGTTTGATTGATAAACAAGTGTTTTTCAAGGTTCAAGTGAGGGCAAACCAACTTGATAATTATAACGGATCATTTTCAGTTGTCAAACTGACTGTCGATTCTGAATTAATTAAGAAGTTTTATCATGGCCCTGAGAGTCAGGTACTTAAAAAAATCATTTAATACATACATGTTTGTCTGAGTTTTTATTATTATGTATAATAATAAAATAAAATATAACATTTGCTTTTGTTTTTTAAACTTTAGGAATCCGATTACCTATCGAAGCTTCAAAGAGAAGAACAATCCGATGACAAGGTATATATTTTTCATCATAAATATACTTAACTAAAAACATTAGAAATTGTGAAATTACATTTGACTTTTATTTTTTAGGAGTCTTCTTCGGAGGATGAAGTCAATACTCCGAACAAGTTGAAAAGGATTAGAGATGATGTTGCTAGAAGTCCATCAACTAAGCGAGAAATGTTTGAAGACTTGTCCTCAAGTAATAAGGCAAAGAAGCTTAAGGCAGTTAAGGAAGAAGATCTGAAGAAGTAAGAATTATGGATGACATGCATAATGTTAGGTTTTTATAATTAGTTTTGATTATTTGATGTTTTCAGTTGTTTTGATTGGTTGAGTACGCTGAATATTTGATTTTCGATTGCAATTTTTATATAATTTGATTGCTTTATTATTTTTTCGAGCTTAATCAGTTTTATAATTGCATCGGCATTTTTTTTTTCATTTGAGATATATGAATTAGATAATTATTATATATAATAAATCTATATGTATATAAATATATACTTATTAAAAATCTGAACACCACTTTATATAGTTGCTAAAAAATAGCATGTGTTTTACAGAAAATGTTGAAAAATTGAATACATATTTATTATATTTGTATTTTGCTTAATAAAAGAATTTAAAATGTACCAATTACTCAATAAATTTGATAGATAAAAATGATACAAGTACAAAAGATAAATTATTTTAATTGAAGACCTCAACACCATCAGGATTCCACGACACTCATGGTGAAGGGTCAAGTGGTTTTTTAGCTAAGGGTCTTCTTAATTGGTAATTGGTAACTTAAATAAAACGAGTGAATATAACATAATATTAGCAGTTTTTTTAACACAATTATACCACCAGCAAAAAGTACAAATTAGAATCTGCAAAGTAATGATATGTTATGAAGTATGCAAAGAGTCGAATAAAAACTTAATCCAAATTGAATTTTGGAAATATATACATTTAAAAGTCAAAGTAATAATTTTGGAAATGATTGTTCTTAACATGATTTAAATTCAAATATATTTTCAAACATTACCACGCACCTTAATATATAAATATACATGATATTATGTCCATAATAATTACTATTGGGAGAATTTCATAATAGGGTCCAAATTTAAAACAATCTATCACTATAAGACCTAAAATTTCAACCTTCTCAAATCAAGACCCAATTTTTATTTTTTTTCTCAAATTGGGCCTTTCCTCAAATTTTTGGTTCTCACTTCAAGATACAAAATTTCAACGTTCTCAAATCAAGACTCAATTTTTATTTTTTCTCAAATAAAGCCCTCCCCTAAATTTTGGGCTCTCACTCTAGGTTTTAGAATTTAACAAAAAGAGAAATATTAGTATAATCTATCACGTCAGCCATAAAAAATATTTTTATTCCTCTTTTTGCTTTTTCCGCTCATTCTTTTTTTTCCTACTTCATACTTATTGTCAATTTTGTTTAACGTGCAAATATCGAGATCTGTACTGTCACGCCCCAAACGCGACGCGGCGGCGATCAATCACTTAAACAGAAATAAACCCAACATTCTAGAAACGATACAACAATCCCAAGTGAAACAAGGTTTAAAGCAGCGGAAAACTACAAGTACATCACGATTACCAATACATCCCATCAACCAAATAGCTTACAGTCTAGAACAAGGAAATAAAATACACATCATATCGCTAGCTTAAGTGTTAAAGGGTCCTACCCCTTAAATTACGATCCAATTTCAAAAAAATAAAAGAGTCCAACAACAGTAAAATAAAAGAAAACAGTCCAGCAATATAGATAACGATAGGAAGTAAGTCCAACGGGCGGAGCACGAGAATTCAATCCAAGACAGGTTCATCTTCTTCGACAAAGTCCTCTTCTAAGGTTAGAAAACATGAGGGGTGAGACGAGAAATCTCGGTGGATGGGGTGATCGTGTGCAAGTGTGGCGATATATATAGTTAATGCGAGAAATTTAGTTGTATGAAAACACGTGAGAGATGATGCATGATTTCACACACGGTCCACAATCGTCGTGATAAATATATTTAAGTAATATACTTATACGATTTAAGAAAACGATTCGGGTCACGCAGCACTATGGTTCAAGCGCGGAGGGGGAGGATTGCATACGGAGTTATAACGCCAATCCTATGCAAGACAAGTAGCGATTGATTTGCGTGCGGATTTGTAGCACCAACCTATGCAATACAAGTAAGCGGTTGCATACGGTTTGTAGCGCCAACCAAAGCGGGTCCGATTAACTCCTTAATCGTGTGGATCGGGCAAGCGATTCTTTCGTTTCTTCCTTGTAACTCCCGAGCAAGATGGTCCAGAGACTGTCACCTTATCGCTCCATAGCAAAGACAAAATCCACAGTGGAGCTAGCAAGACTCGGATTTGTCATAATCATGATTATACCTCAAGTACTACGACCCGTTTCCCTTGGACAAACTCCGTCCCTCGTTGCGGGATTAGGGACGATGGGGCCGAGAGAGTGGAATAGCGCCAGAGCCTGCCCGGTTCCCCCGACGTATCCATTCCGATTTGTGAGCTCGACACACCAAGTTGACTTAGGCAAGAAATTAAATACATGTTCGGGTAGTCAACCAGGCAATCAAGTATATTGATTGAAAGCGAGTTCATGAGAAGTTTTTGAAAATTTGCGTAAGGTAATTATGGCGTTGGAGGAGTTATTTGGATGAAGATGATTATCGGGAGGATAATCAATCTTCGATATCTTGAAAAATTAGGTGGAACATAAGTCCGTTATAGATTCGAAATCGCAGGATGAGGAAGTCGCCCCACGATCGCGTATTAATCGGTCAAGACGATCCGATAAATCAAGGGATTTTTGAGAAAATAAAATATTTTAATCAATAAGTAAAGTCAGAGGGTCCAGGGCTGTTTCTTTAAAATAAAAATAATTCGAGTTAGGTCCTTGTAAAAAGAAAATTTTCAATTAGCCCCGTTTTGTAAAAACCAATTCTTTTGGGGTTAAAAATTGAATAAATAAATGTCCCGACCTTGAAAAATTATGAGGTTAGTTCATAAATTCTCTAAATTGTTCAGAGATTTAGGTTTTTAAAGTTTTGAGGTCGAGTTTTTATAAAATTCTCACATTGGCCCCAAATTTGTTAAAATTGCCATTTCGGGCTCTAAGTTTAAAATAATTGGAACTCATAAACCGGAAGAGATTTTAATGTGATTCCAGTTGTAAAATGTCAATAAGGTCAGTGGAATATTGGGACAAAAGCAGTTTTAAAAAGAAGTAAGTATAGGTCCCTTAACGTTTGAAAATCTCATTTTTGTCCCATTTTGAAATAATTGCCTTTAAGGCTTTTAGGGGTCAAATTGTTATGAAATTTGAACCTTGGGTCCGAGATATAATTATAGTTAAATTAGTATTTCCAGGTGCATGGACTGCATAAGTCCTGGAAATTGTATTTTGGTCCTCAAGTTTAATCTTTTACAATTTGGTCCCTCAATTTTTATAAAATTACTTTCCAAGCTCTAAACACTTGGATTTTTGGAATACACTTAAAATATGTTATTTCAGTCCCTTACGAATTAAAATTTTAAATTTTAAAATTAGGGTCTGGTATAGTTTCGAAAATTGCAAAATAGCTCTTAAACTTCTAAAATTTTACAATCTAGTCCTTGGGTTTTTAAGGGTTGATTTTATTTATCTAAAAATTCTTAAAACTTTATTAAAATGTCAAAACATAATTTTTGAACCTGAGTTCAGTCCCAAAAATTGAAAATTACAGAGGAGTCCCTTAAGTTTTATTTTCTTGCAATTAAGTCCACCAACTTTCCATTTTTGCATTTTAAGTCCAAAAATCGAAATTTAATCAATTATGTTCGACTTGTCCAGGTTATAAGTCATACAAAACATGGATTTCAAAGTCAGTAAACATACATGTTCCATTTCATGCAAGCATTCATCAAGTACAACAATAAAGTGTACATGTATGTCCTATTTTTCGATAAATAGCATTTTCGAGCAACACTTGAGAAATTTTCCAACTTGATACAAGAAAATAGCATGCAATACATAATATATATCTCAAGTGCTCAATAACAAAATACTACATGCATATTTTCAATTTAAAACACCTAGAAGTTGAAAGGATTTTTCCACCCACCTTAAAGATCGGTTTGTTGGTGAAAATGGGATAAATCTCTCTCGATGAAAAAGTGACTTAGGTCAGCCCCTAAGTCAAGGAATATCAAAAAAATATAGGAGTTAGAAGAATGTGGTTAAAATTTTAGGGAAAAGAAGAAGATGGTGAGAAAATTGGAAATACTACATTTACCTTGTGTAGTGAGTAAAATGTGACTAGTAATGGCTTCCAAGTGTAAGGTTTTGGTCACCCTTAATGTCAACCACCAAGGTCAGCCCCTAAAACTCCAAAAATGAAAATGGAGTGTCAAAATTTGGAAAATAGAAAGAGAAGAAGAAAATGTACTAAAAATTCCATTTCTTACCTTATAGTCCAATTTCTTCACAATTTTTCTTCAAGATGACAAGTCTCTTTATATCTTCAAAGGTCTTCTAGGTATACCTCAAAATCAAAAATCAAACTTAAATTAGAAGGTGAAAGAGATGAGTTAGGTGATATCAAAAATGGATTGAAAAAGAAATTTTTCTTACCTTGGTATGGTGGTGGTTCGAATTTGTTGAAGGAGTAGGGAGATGAATTCTTGAAGTTTTGGTTAAGTGTTTGTGAGGAAGAATAAGAAATGTGTAGAGAGATGTAGGAGGATTTTTAGAGAGAGAGAGAAGAGGAAATACAAGACTTAGAAAATTTTTGTGTTGGTGAAATGAAATGTGAAGAATAAAACTTGAACAAATTTCTTACCTATCTAGGCCATGTTGGCCGTCCATGTGGTGGGGGGGAAGAAGAAAAAAATTTGCTTGGGTTGGTTATATGATGAGTTAGGGAATAATTGAGGAAATTAGGGAAGAAAGTAATATTTAGGCAACTTTACTAGGGACAATTAGCCAAAATGCTAAGCTTAGGGGGGAATTTTTAAATTGGTCTTGTTTGACCAATTGGGTGGTTGAACTTGTAAGATAATTCTAAGATGTTTGAATTAATGGTGTAGTAATACACAAGATGAATACCTAATGTGTATGTGTACAAGAGTTGTGAGATATTTCTACACAAAAAATACCCACCATGGCCGTCCCTTAAGGGGTATTTGTGGCATTTCCATATTTTTTTCCCCAAAACTGATGATAATAAATGAATAATATCAATCTCCAAAATAATTAGTGATTTTCCTTGATCACTTATAAGTCTCATGATCACTTAATCTAAGTCGAGTTCTTAATTCTATAAGGTATAAATCTCTAAAATAAATAGTCTCTTAAATTTCTAAGATGACTAATAAATACACAAGTAATAATAATGATGATCAACCAAGTGATCATAAATGTGAAATAAAATTAATAAATGATTACGATCACAAGTATTAATTAAAAGAATTTAAATACAAATATATTTATCATTAATGTTTACCCGTCAAAGCGACGCGGTAGAATTGTCAAATAGTACAAAGACGATACGTGAGACAAGTATCTGTTCGAATAAAAATCGAGGGCTTCACATTCTCCCCTCCTTAAAAGAATTTGGTCCCCAAATTCTCTTCAAAATAGTTCTGGATATTGATTCCTCATGTCTTCTTCCATCTCCCATGTTGCGTCTTCGTCTCGGTTGTGGTTCCGCCATACAATTTTAACTATTGGAATCTCTTCATATTTGAATCGATGCGTGTCTTTGGTCAATGATTCGATTGGTTCCGGTGTAAGATAAATTTTCCATTAGAGGAGGAGCATCACAGTGATGATGTGCTCGAGGATCCGGTTGATACTTTTTCAATCTCGATACATGGAATACATCATGCATCCCCGCATATTGTGCGGTAATTAATTCTAGTCGGTAGGCCAACTTTCCGATCATCTCGCAAAATCTTGTAAGGTCCAATATATCTCGGACTTAATTTACCTCCTTTCTTTGGGTTGATCAATCCTTTTCGTGGCAAGAGTCTAAGAGAAATACTTCATCTCCGGCTTCAAATTCCAAGTCCATTCTCTTGTCCGCGTAACTCTTTTGGCGGCTCGAGCCGTACGGATCCGTTCCTTGATCAACTTGACCTTCTCCATGGCCTCTGAACTAAGTCGACCTTTAGAATCGAGGTGACTTTCGTTTTCTCTTTGGAGTCCATTGGTCATCAATCTCCCGTGTGTAGTGGGGATCTACACTTTCGCCCATACAAGGCTTCGTAGGGTGCCATCCCAATTGTGGCACGATAGTGTTATTATAGGCGAACTCGGCCAATGGTAAGTGCGAATCCCAACTTCCTTGGAAATCCAATGTGCAGGCTTGCAACATGTCTTCCCGGGTTTGAATTGTTCGCTCAGATCGCCATTATAGTTTGCGGATGTCTTTGTTGTCTTTGAAACTTAGCGTGGTACCCAATTCCTCATGTAAGCATTTAACTGCGGAGACAAACCTCGGGTCTCGTCGACACTATGTCGACTTGCACTCCATGCGCGGTCGAATGATCTCTCGGATGTAAATGCACAAGTTTACGCAAGTGTCGGTTTTCTTCATGGGTAAAGTGTGCGATTTCGTGAGTCGGTCTATGACTACCCAAAGAAAAGGATTAATCAACCCAAATAAAGGAGGTAAATTAAGCCCGAGATATATTGGACCTTACAAGATTTTGCGAGAGAATCGGAAAGTTGGCCTACCGACTAGAGTTACCGCACAATATGCGGGAATGCACGATGTATTCCATGTATCAAGATTGAAAAAGTATCAACTAGATCGAGCACATCATCACTCGTGATGCTCTCCTCTAATGGAGAATTTATCTTACACCGAGGAACCAATCGAATCATTGACCGGCCAGACACGTCGATTGCGTAATAGAGAGATTCCAATGGTTAAAGTTGTATGGCGGAACCACAACCGAGACGAAGACGAAGACGCAACATGGGAGATGGAAGAAGACATGAGGAATCAATATCCGAGCTATTCTAGAGAGAATTTGGGGACCAAATTCTTTTGAGGATGGGAGAATGTGAAGCCCCGATTTTTATTCGATCATGTACTTGTTTTCGTATCGTCTTTGTATTATTTTGACTATTTTACCGCATCACTTTGGTAGATATTAATGATAAATATATTTTGCATTTAATTCTTTTAAATTCTATTTGTGATCATAATCATTTATTAATTTTAATTCACATTTATGATCACTTGGATGATCATCATTATTATTATTGGTGTATTTATTAGTCACCTTAGAATTTTAAGAGACTATTTATTTTAGGGATTTATAATTTATAGAATTAAGAATTCGATTTAGATTAAGGGATCATGAGACTTATAAGTGATCAAGGAAATTACTAATTATTTTGGAGATTGATATTTATTCATCTATTTTCATCAATTTTGGGAAAAAAAATAATATGTGGAATTACCAAAATACCCTTAGGGGACGACATTGGTGTATTTTTGGTGTAGAAATATCTCCCAACTCTTGTACATGTACACCTTGTGTATTCATCTTGTGTATTTTTACACCATTAATTCAAATCTTATACACAATATCTTATACACCAATTCTTTAATATTAAATCATCCAATTGGTCAAACAAGACCAATTTAAAAATTCCTCCCTAAGATTAGCATTTTGGCTAATTGTCCCTAATAAAGTTGCCTAAATATTACTTTCTTCCCTAATTCCCTCAATTATTACTCTAACTTATCATTTAATCAAAACAAAACAAAATTTTTATTCTTCCCATTTCATTTCACCAACACCAAATTTCTTCTAAGTCTTGTAATTCCTCTTACCTCTCTCTAAAAATCCTCCTACATCTCTCTACCTATTCTTCATCTTCTTCACTAACACTTAACCAAAACTTCAAGAATTCATCTCCATTTTCTTCAAAAATTCGAACCATATACACTACACAAGGTAAGAAATTTTCTTCTTCAATCTATTCTTATACCTTCTAGCTCACCTCTTTCACCTTCTAATTTAAGTTTGATTTTTGAATTTGAGGTATACCTAGAAGACCTTTGAAGAAGTTAAGAGACTAGTCATCTTGAAGAAAAATTGTGAAGAAGTTGGACTATAAGGTAAGAAATGTAATTTTTAGTACACTTTCTTCTTCTCTTCTATTTTCCAAATTTTGACACTCCATTTTCATTTTTGGAGTTTTAGGGGCTGACCTTGGAGGTTGACATTAAGGGTGACCAAAACCTTATACTTGGAAGCCATTACTAGTCACATTTTACTCACTAGTATTTCCAATTTTCTCACCATCTTCTTCTTTTCCCTAAGTTTTTAACCACATTCTTATAACTCCTATATTTTTTGATATTCCTTGACTTAGGGGCTGACCTAAGTCACTCATTCATCGAGAGAGATTTATCCCATTTCCACCAACAAACCGATCTTTAAGGTGGGTGGAAAAATCCTTTCAACTTCTAGGTGTTTTAATTTGAAAATATGCATGTAGTATTTTGTTATTGAGCACTTGAGATATATATGATGTATTGCATGCTATTTTCTTGTATCAAGTTGGAAAAATTCTCAAGTGTTGCTCAAAAATGTGATTTATCGAAAAATAGGGCATACATGCACATTTTATTGTTATACTTGATGAAATTTTGTATGAGAAGGATATGTATGTGTATGACTCTTGAAATCTATGTTTTGAATGATTTATAACCTTGACAAGTCGAGCATAATTGATTAAATTTCAATTTTTGGACTTAAAATGCAAAAATGGAAAGTTGGTGGACTTAATTGCAAGAAAATAAAACTTAAGGAACCCCTCTGTAATTTTCGATTTTTGGGACTGAACTCAGGTTCAAAAATTATGTTTTGACATTTTATTAAAGTTTTAAGAGTTTTTAGATAAATAAAATCAACCTTAAAAGCCCAAGGACTAGATTGTAAAATTTGAGAAGTTTAACGGCTATTTTGCAAATTTCAAAACTGTACCAGACCCTAATTTTAAAATTTGAAATTTTAACTCTTAAGGGACTGGAAATAACTTATTTTAAGTGTATTCCAAAAATCCAAATGTTTAGAGCTTGGAAAGTAATTTTATAAAAATTGAGGGACCAAATTGTAAAAGATTAAACTTGAGGACCAAAATACAATTTCTAGGACTTATGCAGTCCATGCACCTGGAAATACTAATTTAACTATAACATAATTATATCTTAGACCCAAGGTTCAAATTTCATAACAATTGGACCCCTAAAAGCCTTAAAAGCAATTATTTCAAAATGGGACAAAAATGAAATTTTCAAAAGTTAAGGGACCTATATTTGCTTCTTTTAAAAACTGCTTTTGTCCCAATATCCCACTGACCTGAGTGACATTTTACAACTGGAATCACATTAAAAGCCCTTCCGGTTTGTGAGTTTCAATTATTTTAAACTTAGAGCCCGAAATGGCAATTTTAATAAATTTGAGGCCAATATGAGAATCTTAAAAAAACTCGACCTCAAAACTTCAAACACCTGAATCTCTGAACAATTTGGAGAGTTTAGGAACTGACCTCATAATTTTTCAAGGTCGGGATATTTATTTATTAAATTTTTAACCCCAAAAGTATTGGTTTTTACAAAATGGGGCTAAATTGAAAATTTTCTTTTTATCAAGGACCTAACTCAAATTATTTTTCTTTTACTAAAACAGCCCTGGACCCTCTGACTTCAATTCTTAATTAAAATATTTTAATTTCTCAAAAACTCCTTGACTTATCGGACCGCCTTGACCGATTAATACCCGATCGCGGGCGACTTCCTCGTCTTGCGATTTGAATCTATAACGGGACTTATGTTCCACCTAATCGTTCAAGATATCGAAGATTGTTTATCCTCCCGATAATCATCTTCATCCAAATAACTCCACCAACGCCATAATTACCTTACGCAAATTTTTGAAAACTTTTCATGACTCGCTTCCCGAATCAATAATACTCATTTGCTACCTGGTTGACTACATGAACTTGTGTTTACTTTCTTGATTGAGTCAACTTGGTTTGTCGAGCTCACGATCGGAATGGATACGTCGGGGATGGAACCGGGCAGCTCGTCTGCTATTCCACTCTTCCGGCCCCATCGCCCTAATCCCCAACCGAGGGATGGAGTTTGTCCGAGGGAAGCGGATCGTAGTACTTGAGGTATAATCATGATTATAGCGGATCCGAGCCTTGCTAGCTCCACTGTGGATTTTGTCTTTGCCTACGGGCGATAAGGTGACAGGTCTTGGACCATCTTACTTGGGGAGTTACAAGGAAGAACGAATAAATCGCTGTCTGATCCACACGATTCCGGAGTTAATCGAACCCGTTTGGTTGGCGCTACAAATCCATATGCAACCGCTACTTGTATTGCATAGGTTGGCGCTACAAATCCGTACACAACCGCTACTTGTCTTGCATAGGATTGGCGTTACAAATCCGCACGCAATCCTCTCCCGATTGCTTGAACCATAGTGCCTGCGTGACCATGAACTGTTTTCTTAAACTGTATAAGTATATTACATAAATATATTTTTCATGATTGATGGCTCAAAAGCTACCTTTAAAACCGTAGGCAAGTGCACCTATCGTTTTATAGTATAGATTATTGAGTACCGAGTGTCATTCCCACGAGGATTGTAAGTACTAATAATTACCGTCTTTTTGTTATTTAATCTAACAATTTTGAGTTTTTGTTTGATGAAAAAGGAAAACAAATTATAAATTGTAAAAATGAAGAAAGATTTGTAAAATAAGAAATCAAGAGATAGAAATGTGTTTGAATGTAAACCCCTCTAGAATGTTTTTGTGATTTGACAAGTTAAAAATACAACCGTAGGCCCTTTAACAAAAACCAACCTCTTTTAATAAAATCTTATGTCTTGTGGACCGTAGAAATTCCCAATTTAAGTTAAACCCTTTCTCAAGCGCGAAAAACTTCTAATCTCAAGTTGATTAACTGAAATCTCTTTCTAGTTAAAACCCCCAAGACAACATTACAACGATTTGTGAATTCCCATATTAGGTTTGACCCTAATCCAGAAGATTTATGTCGTCCTATATCTAGGATTGCATGCAACTCTTTTCACTTATATAGGTTCTATTTCACCATGAATCTCTCGATTTCCCGGATGAAAAATAAACTTCAAATCAATATTGCGCAAATATCAATTCGAATGAACGAAGCATAATATAAGTGAATCACACAAAATATGAAGATTTTATTAAAAACATACACACCTTAATCACAAATCCATTCTAGAGTTCATTACATTCAAACACTAGGAGTTTAGCTACACATGATTTTGACCAAAGAATAAATTACACAAGAAGATTTAAGTATTGTAGACATGGTGTACTTATCTTTCTCAAAATCTCAATCGACTTCTTTCTTGATTGATGATGTTGCTCCAAGCCTTCTTCTCCAATGTTGCTACAGCTTACTCCTCCAAGACCTCGTGATCTCCAATGTCTAATGAATTTAATGAATCTAATGAATTCAATGTATCTTGAATTAATGAATGATTCCCCCAACTCATACTCTTGGCTTTTATAGACATTATTTTTGTGCAAGAACACATTAATGATGACATCCTTTGTTAAACAAATGCTCCAATTCATTGTTGGGTTGGTGAATTCTTGTATTCAAATGATAATTGAGGGAATATGGGGACATGTTGTAGCAAAATAAGGTGTTAAAGGTGTACAAAAGTGGTCAAAAAGCTTGGTTGGTGAGTTTTCCATAATTTTCGCATGGAAAAGTTGCAAAAAAGTCCCCCAAACACGGCCATGTCGCCCGACATGCCCTGGCCGTGCTGCTTGAATTTTGTTGAAAATTGGTCTGACATGGCCATGTCGTACGACACGGCCAGGCCATGTTGTACGACATGGCCGTGTTGTACGACACGGCCATGCCGTGTTCAAGTCTGTCCAAGCCTAAAAATTGTGATTTTTCGCCCTGTTTGAACATGGCCGTGTTGTCCGACACCCCCTGGCCGTGTTGGAGCAAAAAGGCCCCAAAATGACGCGTTTGGCTTGGGATTTCGAGCGTTTTTGCATCCTTAAACTCCCCGGTATGTTTTGACATGAATCCATGGTCCAAAATTCACCAAAATTAGCCCCGAATGGTCAATCTACACCAATAAAAGCACCTCACAGTAGTATAAACAATATACAATCAAAAACTAACGAAAGTAACAACAAAATAACTCAAATTCTACTCAAATATACACATAAAACATGCATAAAAAACCCTTATCAATGAGGCTTGTGGACTGTGTGTGAATTCATGCATCATCTCTCACGCGTTTTCATACAACTAAATTTCTCGCATTAACTATATATATCGCCACACTTGCACACGATCACCCCGTCCACTGAGATTTATGTCTCACCCCCTCATGTTTTCTAACCTTATAAGATGACTTTGTCGAAGAAGCTGAACCTGCCTTGGATTGAACTCTTGAGCTCCGCCCGTTGAACTCATTTCCTATCGTTATCTATGTTGCTGGACTATTTTCTTTTATTTTTCTGATGTTGGACTCTTTTATTTCCTTTGAAATTGCAATTTTGTAATTGAAGGGCGTAGGACCCATTTGACACTTAAGTTGTGATATGATGTGTACTTTATTCCTAGTTCTGGGCTGTAAGCTATTAAGTTGTTGGGATGTAATTGTAATCTTGTTATACTTGTAGTTTTCCGCTGCTTTAGACCTTGTTTCACTTGGGATTGTTGCATCGTTTTCTAGAATGTTGGGTTTATTTCTGTTTAAGTGATTGATCGCCGTCGTCGCGTCACGTTTGGGGCGTGACAACATGGACTAAGTATTATCCATAGCTTTTGGCTTTTAAGAGCTCTAGCTTATAGCTTTTCTTGCGAGCTTATTTTCGCTTCTTTGAGCATATGAGCATTTTTCCTGTTTCTCCCCCTTTGGAATCATCAAAAATAATGTTAGCACGATAAAAACATCATATAATTATATCAAAGTGCGCAATTTAGTTGATTTATCGAGCATATTGAGCATTTAAGCTTAAATTCCGAATAAAAGGGAAAAAATTGGCTCATTTGATTTGTAAAAGCTCATTTGATTGATAAAACATGATCCCAAAAACTTATAAGACTTTTCAAATCAAGAGAATCATGTAGGTGATGAATTTTCCATTGAAACATTTTGTCGAACACTTGGTGTGCGTCAAATAAAACAAGAAAAATATAACGCCTTTGTGATTCGTTTGAGCCAAAAATTTTCATCACCAATTGTAATACAACAATATTCATTCATCACCAATCATCATATACAATATACTAATACAAGAATTTCATCAAAGTAGCAAGAAACAAGTACATTCTCAAGGGTTCAACCCAATTGAGATAAAAAAAAAGAGAAATTCTTACCATTTAATCGGTAAAGATGAGTAATGATGATGATAATCGAGCCTTATGAAGTCCAAAATGAAAATGTATGCAATAAAACAAATTTGAAGTGAAATTTGTGTGCAAAATGCGAAAGGGACGAGAAATTGACAAAAGGAGCCAAAATGACTGTGACTGAGAACATAAACGTATTTAATCAAATTTTATCTATGGTCGGACGGTTGGGGGCATGGGCGACCGGTCGACGTCATGGGCGACCGGTCGACCTTGCCCCAGTCAGACCAGTTTTTCATTCTGTTTTTCAAAATCCGAGGTTTGAACCAAAAATCCAATTTTTCGCCCCTAAGTTTTAAAAACGTGCAAAATGCAATCATAGACCTCATTCAATATGCATTATGCCTAACCGAGCTCGTATTGACGCAAAAGTCTCGGAAGATAGCGGTTTTGTAAAAATGTCCGCTAATTGATCTTGAGATGGTACAAAGATATCTCAATTTTTCGTTTTGAAACACAATCCCTTAGAAAATAATGTCGAATCTCAATATGTTTAGTACGGTTATGATGAACCATATTTTGAAAAATTATTATCACCGGACTTGTTATCCCGAAAAATGTGAACGTTTTAAGCTTTGGATATACAAGTCATAAGAAGAAGTGCCTTTCAAATATTTGAAAATTTCTTTTACCGACACTTTAATGAGATTCGTTGGGATAGTTTTAAAATTCGAGCATATAGACATAAGGCATATAAAATGTCAAGTCTAAAGGAATACGAAAGTTAGTGAACATACCTCGAATATGTTTGTCAATCAATATGCCTTCCTCAACCTTTGTCAAACTTTACATTGGTAGCCATAGAGGTTGAGATGATTCTTCCTTCTTCAATGCCTAACTTCTTCAAAGGTACTTTTGTATACTTTGATTGTGAATTACAACCACTTTCTTGGAATTGTTTAACTTGAAGTTCAATGAAGAAATTTTAGCTCCCCCATCATGATCATCTTAAGTTCACTTTGCATCAACTTAGAAAATAACTTGCACAATAATTCATTAGTAACACCATAAATGATATCATAAATTTGTACAAGTAAGCAATCTTGCCATTTTTCAAAAACAAAGAGAATAGTATAAACTTTACCTCTTGTAAAACCATTTAGCAAAAATAGCTAAGTCTATCATACCATACATGGGGTACTTGTTTTAAACCATACAAGGCCTTTTATAAAAATCATTTGGCCTAGAAAAATTTTAAACCCCGGAGGTTGTTTTATATAGACTTCTTCTTGAATAAAACCATTTAGAAAATTAGATTTAACATCCATTTGGTAAAGCTTGAAATTTTCTTAAAACAAGAATGGGCAAGTAAAAAGCAAATAGCTTTTAAGCGTGCTATGAGTGCAAATGTTACATCAAAATCAATACATTCTTCTTGACAATACCTTTTGAGTTACTAACCTCCTCTTGGTCATAAAATTTCTGCAAAATCTTAATCAAGGTATCTTGCACAAGAGCATAGTAATATCGAATAATAGAGACATAATAACAAGTAACACATACTATGCTTTCAAACAAATTATCACGAGTTTCATAAAACATGTAAATTCAAATATGCTTATAGGAAGCTATATAAGGTCTCTTTTGAAATTTGAATAATATAGTTGAGGCCTCATTTACAAAAAAGCATATGAACAAGAGCTTTGACAAAGCAACCAAGAATAATGCAATAAAATGCATAACTTAAAATGTTTTATCAAAATAAAATATAATCCTTTACAAATCTTGGATAAAACAAGCTATGTCAAATAATGCCTTTTAAAAATCAAAAAATCCTCTTAATAGCACTTGTATAAAATACTTTGAAAAACAAGCACATAGGCATATGACAAAAATATATCGAGTCTATAGGATGAATACCAATGATGAGCGCACCTCGATAGTTTATGGTCCTCTCTTGAGAAAATAACCATTGATGAAAATATATATGTGTCCTACACAATTCTTAAACACGTTTTGCACAAACATAATGATACAAGTGTAGGCTAAGCAATAAGAGATATCATAAATGTGCTTATGCTATATAAAACTATAAGAGATAATAAAAGCACCTTAGTCTATGTAAATGCACAAGAGTTGAAAACAAATTATACAAGATCTCATTTACAAAATATTTAAAACACAAATATATATTGAAGACCTTAATATTAACAAATATTTGAAAATTCATTTTGCAATTAAGGCACAAATAAAAACATGCATAACAAAATAAAATTCATATTTAAATGGAGATACGATTTACCAATTTCGCCATTTCCATGGGTTGTGTCTTTCCCATTGTTGATGATATCTTCCTCTTTAAAAATCATCTTGTTGTTGATAGCTTCTCCAATTGCTCCATTTCCAAGGATTGTGTTCTTCCCATTGTTGATAATGTCTTTCTCTTGGAAATTTATTTTGATGTTGTCTTCTCCTTTGATCAAATGAAATGGTCATTTGATGTCTTCTTGGCGGTATGTATTTTCCTCGATTATTATTCCATCGGGTACCTAATATGACATTATTTTGTGGTACCCTCAAGTGTTTGGGTCCTTTGGAATTAGCTTTGAGACTTTTAGGTCTCCAATAATAATTAGAGTTATTTCTAGTCCGACAAGTATTAACCGTGTGACCCGTTTTACCACAATAAAAACAAGTAGTAATTTTGGGAGCATAATGACCAATATGCATAGGGACTTGATTTCTTTTCACATAACTAACAACACTAGGCTTATGATCAAGTCCTTGTTTCAATTTATCACAACTATGAACATCAATAATATCGATCATTTTATCGGTACTCAAGTTGGATTTTGATAAATCATTTTTCATGCAATTAATATCCTCAACAAGAGTACTATTTTTCATGTTTCAATCAAGTGTGGTGGTGTGATCACATGAAAGTGATTCATAAGAGGAAAATAAATTATCCTTGTCAATTTTCAAAATATTGAATTCCTTTTTCAAATTTTTGTATTTAACAAGTAAGCTTTGGAATTCATTTTGAAGTTCATCACAATCATTTTGCAAATCACTATAATCATTTTGTAATTCATTATCATAAGAAGTGGAGGGTTTTGAACTTACCTCGTTTTCTTCTTCGAAGCCCATAAGACATCGTTCGTTTTCATCGACGTCGGAAGTTGTAGGAAGCTCATCCCATGTTGGTTTGTATCCATTTGAGAAGTAGATGCTTTTGAGTGGCTCCTTTCATTTGCATATACTTCTTCTAATTTTCTCCATACTTCATGTGCCGATTTAATTCCTACAATATGATCATATTCCGAAATGGTAAGTAAACAATAAATAACATTAAGAGATTTACCATTTAAAGATATGATTTTCTTCTCTTCATCATTGAGCTCTTTGAGGCCTTTGTGTGGTGTGTCCATCATTGGAATGGATTCTTCATTTACGACCGTGTTTCAAATATCAAACCTGCAACCTTGTAGATAACATTCCATTATTTCTTTCCAAAATGTAAAATTTTTGGAATCAAATAGTGGTGGCTTGGTGGTGGAGGCGCCGATAAGGTAGACTTCATTCGTAGCCGGTGATCGTTCCTCTTTACTCGCGATGTGGAACGAGTTTGCCAAAGAGTTTGGCTCTGATACCACTTGTAAGTCCAAGCGGCTACGATAATCTAGAGGGGGGTGAATAGATTATCTCCATTTTCTCGATTTAGCCCTCTTTTTCGAATCAAACAAGCTAAGATAATAATAAAGGTGCGGAAAGTAAACAACACGCGTCGATTTATAGAGGTTCAACCCACCTAGGGCCTAATCCTCTACCACCCCAGTATCTCCGGGATGGATTTCAAAAAGAAAAAAGATTTTATTAATTACCACAATTAATACAACATCTTAAAACATCACCTTAGAGCACCACACTCTTCTTCAACACCACCTTTGAGATTACCACAATCTCTCTTGAAGATTACCACAATCTCCAACGGCACCTTGTGAAGATTACCACAATCTTTAAACCTTGAAGAATACCAGATTCTTCAATACCTCAAGAGCACCACATTCTTGAAACACCTATCACCTAGATCACCCAAGTGTATTCTTTCCACAAGAATACTCACAAGGATGTCTTGTGTTGAATGATGACAAAAATCAAGATTACAACTCAATAATGAATATTACAATTTGAGTGCAAGTGTAATCAAGAAATAAAGCCTAGACCTCAAGATTTGAAAGTGAAATACTTAGCTATAAATACAACAAGAGTGTTGAATATGAAAGCTTGGAAATTTTGATTTCTTGTTGTGTATTTGCTTGTGTTGTTCTTGTCTTGTGTCTTCAATTCATCCTCTATTTATAGGGAAGTCTTCACCAACATAGGCTCCCAACATAGGCTCCTCTATCTTCACTTTTGTCTACAAAAAGAGGATCACAAGATGTAGAAATATTGTACAAAAATGAAAAGTAAATCTTGCTGTCAAAGAGTTCAAACGATACAATTTTTTTCATTGCATTGACAGGCGACGGTTGCCCTGTTTAAGATTTCGAACGTTTGAAAAAGATAGTGTGATCCAGGTACAGGTCGAAGGGGGGGTCGACCGATCGACTAAAGGGTGCGACCGGTCGGCCCCCTGCTGGACCGGTCCCCCTCTTCATTTTTTTGATTCAATACGTTCTGTTTCAAGTTTTCTTTCTTCAGGTACAGGTCGACGCTTTGGGCGACCGGTCGACCTCCAATCTTGAAATGTTGTCCGATTTTTATCAAAAATAAACTTCAAGAAATACTCCAAAAAATTAGTAAAAATATTTTAAATTACTTGGGAGTATTTGGACAACATTTATAAACATTGTTTTGGTGTAAAAACCAACTAACATAAAAACATTAAATATGTTGTCCAATATTTTATCGAATAATAAACTCTAAGAAATACTCCAATAATTAGTAAAAACATTTTAAAACATTTAGGAGTATTTTGGACAACATAAATAAACATAGTTTTGGTATAAAAACTCATTTAAACATAATCATCAAAATCTTGATAAAAACATTTATCTAACATCAATGACTTTTCCTTCCTGCATGAGCATTATTCCTAGTCCTTCCTTTGATGCATCACTGTAGACGACAAAGTTTTATGTTCCCTTTGGAAGGGCTAAGACTGGAGCTGTAGTAAGTCGTTTCTTGACTCTTGGAAACTAGCCTCACACTTGTCATTCCACTCAAACTTGACTTGCTTCGGGTTAGTCGAGTGAGTGGTCAAACTATCTTGGAAAATTTTGGATAAATCTTCGATAATATCCAGCTAGTCCTAAGAAACTTCTGATCTCCGTTACAGACTCGGGTTGTTTCCATTCAACCACTGTCTGTACCTTCGAAGGATCTACGGCGATCCCAGTGTCGGATACTATGTGTCCCAAGAATGCGACTTCGCTAAGCCAAAATCCGCACTTGCTGAATTTGGCATACAGCTTGTGCTCTCGTAGTGTCTCCAAAATGATTTTTAGATGACGTTCATGCTCCTCCTTTAGACTTAGAGTATACGAGTATGTCATCAATGAATATCACTACGAATTTATCCAAATAAGGTTGAAAGACTCGATGCATCAGATCCATAAACGCTGCTGGAACGTTCGTCAGACCAAAAGGCATCACTACAAACTCGTAGTGTCCATATTTGGTTTGAAATGTCATTTTGGAAACGTCTTCTTCACGAATCTTCAGTTGATAATATCCCTGCTTTAAATCAAACTTCGAGTACACCGTTGCTCCTTGAAGTTGATCAAACAGTTCGTCTATCCTCGGGAGGGGGTATTTGTTCTTGATGGTCACGCTATTAAGACCGCGATAATCTATACACGGTCTTAATGTGCCATCCTTCTTCTTGACGAATACTACCGGTGCTCCCCAGGGAGACGTACTTGGTCGGATAAATCCTACATCCATCAGTTTCTGTAATTAAGTCTTCAACTCTTGTAACTCAACAGGAGCCATTCTATACGGCGTTCTGGCGATCGTGGCGGTTCCTGGTAATATCTCAATGGTGAACTCGACTTCCCTATCTAGAGGGACAGTGGTGAGTTCTTGTGGAAATACATCCGTATATTCCGATACTATAGGTACTTGATTAATTTGTGTCTCAACCTTGGGTTTGTTAATTACAAACGCCAAGTACCCTTGTGTCCCTCTAGTGATCGCCTTCCTCGCTTTCATTGCTAAAATGATTGGGGCAATCTTAACTCGTGCTCTTCCCGAAATTTCTACTTCGGGCTTACTGGTTCACATAGTTTAATGGACTTGCGATGGCAGTCCATTTGTGCATGGTGTGCAGACAACCAGTTCATTCCCAAAATTATGTCGTATTCGGATATAGGTAATAAAATCAAATCGGCAGGAAAATTTATCTCATCAATCTTAACTTCGCATGCATTATAGATAATATCTGTTATCTGGCTTGCGCCCATAGGAGTTGATACTTCTAGACCTATAGGCATATGTTCCATGCATGCATGCAACTTGTGTACAAAATGTGGTGCGACAAATGAATGCGTTGATCCAGGGTCAAATAGTACTTTAGCGTAGTGGTTAGATACTAGAAGCGCACCTTCCACCACGCGTCTGTTGCCTCGGGAGCCTCATGTCCGACTAGTACAAATGCTCGACGGGCATCCTTGCCCGATTACCCTGGCCGTTACCCGGCCACGTGGTTGCACTGTTTGGTCCCGGTCTTCGTATTTTGGGCAATCCTTCGGTGGTCTTTGATCACTACCACACGTAAACACCTTCCTGTTTATGCCAAAAGTCATTGGCAAGTATGCCCTGGTTTACCGCAATGTGTACACACTTGACCCGACTTTTTTTCTCAGATCTGGTCCTTTTCCTTTATCCGTCTCATTAATCTGGTCCTTCAAACTTAGCAGTCGCTTAGATGGTTGTCCCATAGTTGTCCTCTTGAGGCTGTTTGATGGCATACTCTCTTGAATCATCCCAATACGGTTGATCCCGACTCGATGCGGAGAGAGCTTCCTTTACCGCGGTGAGTAGGTTGTCATTTCAACGATCGAGGATCTCGCTTTTGAAGTTCTAGCTTGATCCCGTGTGAACTTATATAATTTGTCCTCTTCTCAGACTGATTGTCCCCAGAGCGTATTTGGACAATCGATGAAACTCAAACTCGTACTGGGCTATGGACATGTTCCATTGTCTCAACTTATGGAACTCATCCCGGCGTGCCTCCTTCACGACTTGGGGAATGTACTGCTCATTGAATTCAGCCAGGAAATTTTCCCACGTCCTATCTACTTGGTCCTATTCCCATTTTCTCTCAACTGCTCTCCACCAATCTCTAGCAGCCGATTCTAGTCGGAACATGGCGAGCGTAACCTTTTGTTCCCCTGAGTATTGGAGAGCATTGAAGATATTCTCCAGTTTCCCAATCCATTCTTCTGCCTTTAGGTCATCAGGCTCTCCTAAGAAAGCTGGTGGGTCAAATCGCAAGAATCGCTCCAAAGTGCGATCATTCGCCTCTCTAGTGGGCTCGGGAATACGCCGTTGAGGCTCTGCTTGTTGCCTCATAAAGACCAGTATCTGTTGAGGGCTATTGCAATCAAGTTATCTCCTGCGACTGGCGGAGGAGGTGGTGGTAGTTCGGGAGGTACCCGTTCCCTAGGTACGTCCTCATACCTTTGGGGAACACGGCGGGGTCTCCCGCGTCCACGGTTTCCAGTCATGTATCTGTAGTTTAGCTACAATTCAGAAATGAATGATTTCAATAAGTACTCGCATATAACAAGTTATATCATAACAGCAATATACAAGACATAGAATAAGTAGAAAAAGCATATTCATTGATGTGAAATTTTAATACACCCGAATGAGTTCATACAACAGAAATATAGAATCGAAGATAAACTAGAGTCAGGATACAACTTGATCAAAGTACAACGGAAAGCAAAATACAACATGATGGAAATAAACGTCGGCTAAAATATAGCATAGAAGCTATCTACTCGGTGAGGTCGCCATCATCATCACTAGCGGCCTCGTCCATCACCGGAACCTGATCGGGCTGAGGTACCGCCTCAGCATTAGGCCAGTCGGCTAAATCTGGCCACTGCTCCAGTCCCGGAGCATCATCAAGTGGGACGGCTTCAAGTGCCTCGGGCTCTTCATCTTCCATTGGATCCTCATCGGGATCCTCTTCAGGATCTTCTTCAGGATCCTCCTCGGGATCCTCTTTATTATCGGCCTCGAGGTCGGGCATGGGTTCCGCCTCGGGTGATGGCAACGATGGCGCATTAGCTGCTAAGGCAGCTTCCAAAGCAACATCCCACTGAGTTAAGGCATGCGTGAGGTCCTCGATCACCTGCATTTGTTTGATGATAGTATTTTCGAGACGTCCGATGGTGGCTCTCGACATGTATGCGTCCCTTTCCTACTTTCCGCGGCCTTCCTTGGCGCGTTCCATCTTCTTGCGAGTAATTTCCAAGTGTTCCTGGATTGACTGGATTTGATCTTCGCGAGCATGGATGGTGTCCTCGCGATCTTTAGCAAGGAGGGTAAGGCCGTTCTTCTCCTCTTGGCTCTTCGCCAGGAGGTGTGTTAGTTTTTGGTTGCGCGACGTCCTCCGCCAGTGCGAGGTAGCAGAAGATATTCCTGGTGTGGTGGTTCGTGTATGCCCGAAGTAATCACGTTTGGCATGGGCCTCAATAATTCCCACCAGATAGGTGGCGCGGCTCCATCGAACAAGCCAAACTAAGAAGGATTAGACGAAGTAAGAAAAGATAGGGAAGAACAAGGAAAGAATGACTAAGGAGAGTCAGTCAAGAGTCAACTAAATCAAATCAGGTATGACTATGGATTCTCCAAGTATAAATTATGACTTAACATAAGCATCAATAATACGGTTCTATACTATTGTTGAAATCAATTTCACACTTAATTAATCAAGTCGCGGTTCTACCCAACACAATCCGAGGGTCCTATCCTGGGTCTTCTTAATTGGTAATTGGTAACTTAAATAAAACGAGTGAATATAACATAATATTAGCAGTTTTTTTAACACAATTATACCACCAGCAAAAAGTACAAATTAGAATCTGCGAAGTAATGATATGTTATGAAGTATGCAAAGAGTCGAATAAAAACTTAATCCAAATTGAATTTTGGTAATATATACATTTAAAAGTCAAAGTAATAATTTTGGAAATGATTGTTCTTAACCTGATTTAAATTCAAATATATTTTCAAACATTACCACGCACCTTAATATATAAATATACATGATATTATGTCCATAATAATTACTATTGGGAGAATTTCATAATAGGGTCCAAATTTAAAACAATCTATCACTATAAGACCTAAAATTTCAACCTTCTCAAATCAATACCTAATTTTTATTTTTTTCTCAAATTGGGCCTTTCCTCAAATTTTGGGTTCTCACTTCAAGATACAAAATTTCAACGTTCTCAAATCAAGACTCAATTTTTATTTTTTCTCAAATCAAGCCCTCCCCTAAATTTTGGGCTCTCACTCTAGGTTTTAGAATTTAACAAAATGAGAAATATTAGTATAATCTATCACGTCAGCCATAAAAAATATTTTTATTCCTCTTTTTGCTTTTTTCGCTCATTCTTTTTTTCCTACTTCATACTTATTGTCAATTTTGTTTAACGTGCAAATATCGAGATCTGTACTGTCACGCCCCAAACGCGACGCGACGTCGATCAATCACTTAAACAGAAATAAACCCAACATTCTAGAAATGATACAACAATCCCAAGTGAAACAAGGTTTAAAGCAGCGGAAAACTACAAGTACAACACGATTACCAATACATCCCATCAACCAAATAGCTTACAGTCCAGAACTAGGAAATAAAATACACATCATATCGCTAGCTTAAGTGTCAAAGGGTCCTACGCCCTTAAATTACAGTCCAGAATTTCAAAGAAAATAAAAGAGTCCAACAACAGTAAAATAAAAGAAAACAGTCCAGCAACATAGATAACGATAGGAAGTAAGTCCAACGGGCGGAGCACGAGAATTCAATCCAAGCGGGTTATCTTCTTCGACAAAGTCCTCTTATAAGGTTAGAAAACGGGAGGGGGTGAGGAAATCTCGGTGGATGGGGTGATCGTGTGCAAGTGTGGCGATATATATAGTTAATGGGAGAAATTTAGTTGTATGAAAACGCGTGAGAGATGATGCATGATTTCACACATGGTCCACAATCGTCGTGATAAATATATTTAAGTAATATACTTATACAGTTTAAGAAAACGATTCGGGTCACGCAGCACTATGGTTCAAGCAAAAGCGGGGAGGATTGCGTATGGAGTTGTAACGCCAATCCTATGCAAGACAAGTAGCGGTTGCGTATGGATTTGTAGAGCCAACCTATGCAATACAAGTAAGCGGTTGCGTCATGCATTTGTAGCGCCAACCAAACAGGTCCGATTAACTCCAAAATCGTGTGGATCAGACAGCGATTCCTTTGTTATTCCTTGTAACTCCCTGAGCAAGATGGTCCAAGACATGTCACCTTATCGCTCCATAGGCAAAGACAAAATCCACAGTGGAGCTAGCAAGGCTCGGATTTGTCATAATCATGATTATACCTCAAGTACTATGACCCGCTTCCCCTTGGACAAACTCGTCCCTCGATTTGTGGGATTAGGACGATGGGGGTAGGAGAGTGGAATAGTAGCCGAGCTTCCCGGTTCCATCCCCGACGTATCCATTCCGACTGTGAGCTCGACACACCAAGTTGACTTAGGAAGGAAATTAAATACACGTTCAGGTAGTCAACCAGGCAGTCGAGTATATTAATTCAGGAAGCAGTTCATTAGAAGTTTTCGAAAATTTGCGTAAGGTAATTATGGCGTTGGAGGAGTTATTTGGATGAAGATGATTATCGGGAGGATAATGAATCTTTGATATCTTGAAAAATTAGGTGGAACATAAGTCCGTTATAGATTCGAAATCGCAGGACGAGGAAGTCGCCCAACGATCGCGTATTAATCGGTCAAGACGATCCGATAAATCAAGGGATTTTTGAGAAAATAAAATATTTTAATCAATAAGTAAAGTCAGAGGGTCCAGGGCTGTTTCTTTAAAATAAAAATAATTCGAGTTAGGTCCTTGTAAAAAGAAAATTTTCAATTAGCCCCGTTTTGTAAAAATCAATTCTTTTGGGGTTAAAAATTGAATAAATAAATCTCCCGACCTTGAAAAATTATGAGGTCAGTTCCTAAATTCTCTAAATTGTTCAGAGATTTAGGTTTTTAAAGTTTTGAGGTCGAGTTTTTATAAAATTCTCACATTGACCCCAAATTTGTTAAAATTGCCATTTCGGGCTCTAAGTTTAAAATAATTGGAACTCATAAACCGGAAGGGATTTTAATGTGATTCCAGTTGTAAAATGTCACTAAGGTCAGTGGGATATTGGAACAAAAGCAATTTTAAAAAGAAGTAAGTATAGGTACCTTAACTTTTGAAAATCTCATTTTTGTCCCATTTTGAAATAATTGCCTTTAAGGCTTTTAGGGGTCCAATTGTTATGAAATTTGAACCTTGGGTCCGAGATATAATTATGTTATAGTTAAATTAGTATTTCCAGGTGCATGGACTGCATAAGTCCTGGAAATTGTATTTTGGTCCTCAAGTTTAATCTTTTACAATTTGGTCCCTCAATTTTTATAAAATTACTTTTCAAGCTCTAAACACTTGGATTTTTGGAATACACTTAAAATATGTTATTTACAGTCCCTTAAGAGTTAAAATTTCAAATTTTAAAATTAGGGTCTGGTACATTTTCGAAAATTGCAAAATAGCCCTTAAACTTCTAAAATTTTATAATCTAGTCCTTGGGTTTTTAAGGGTTGATTTTATTTATCTAAAAACTCTTAAAAATTTATTAAAATGTCAAAACATAATTTTTGAACCTGAGTTCAGTGCCAAAAATCGAAAATTACAGAGGGGTCCCTTAAGTTTTATTTTCTTGCAATTAAGTCCACCAACTTTTTATTTTAAGACCAAAAATCGAAATTTAATCAATTATTCACTTGTCCAGGTTATAAGTCATACATTTCAAAGTCATAAACATACATGTTTTTGCAATGCTGATAATAAAGTGTACATGTATGTCCTATTTTTTGATAAATAGCATTTTATATCAACTTGACACAAGAAAATAGCATGCAATCATAATATAACAAAATAACAAAATACTACATGCATATTTTCAATTTAAAACACCTAGAAGTTGAAAGAATTTTTCCACCCACCTTAAAGATCGGTTTGTTGGTGAAAATGGGATAAATATCTCTCGATGAAGGAGTGACTTAGGTCAGACCCTAAGTCAAGGAATATCAAAAAAATATAGGAGTTAGAAGAATGTGGTTAAAATTTTAGGGAAGAAAAGAAGATGGTGAGAAAATTGGAAATACTACACTTACCTTGTGTAGTGAGTAAAATGTGACTAATAATGGCTTCCAAGTGTAAGGTTTTGGTCACCCTTAATGTCAACCACCAAGGTCAGTCCCTAAAACTCCAAAAATGAAAATGGAATTTGGAAAATAGAAAGAGAAGAAGAAAATGTACTAAAAATTCCATTTTTTACCTTATAGTCCAATTTCTTCACAATTTTTCTTCAAGATGACAAGTCTCTTTATATCTTCAAAGGTATTCTAGGTATACCTCAAAATCAAAAATCAAACTTAAATTAGAAGGTGAAAGAGATGAGTTAGGTGATATCAAAAATGGATTGAAAAAGAAATTTTTCTTACCTTGGTATGGTGGTGGTTCGAATTTGTTGAAGGAGTAGGGAGATGAATTCTTGAAGTTTTGGTTAAGTGTTTGTGAGGAAGAAGAAGAAATGTGTAGAGAGATGTAGGAGGATTTTTAGAGAGAGAGAAGAGGAAATACAAGACTTAGAAAATTTTTGTGTTGGTGAAATGAAATGTGAAGAATAAAACTTGAACAAATTTCTTAACTATCTAGGCCATGTTGGCCGTCCATGCTGGGGGGGGGAAGAAGAAATGTTTTTTGCTTGGGTTGGTTAGATGATGAGTTAGGGAATAATTGAGGAAATTAGGGAAGAAATTAATATTTAGGCAACTTTACTAGGGGCAATTAACCAAAATCCTAAGCTTAGAGGGGAATTTTTAAATTGGTCTTGTTTGACCAATTGGGTGGTTGAACTTGTAAGATAATTCTAAGATGTTTGATTTAATGGTGTAGTAATACACAAGATGAATACCTAATGTGTATGTGTACAAGAGTTGGGAGATATTTCTACACTAAAAATACCCACCATGGCCGTCCCTTAAGGGGTATTTGTGGCATTTCCATATTTTTTTCCCCAAAATTGATGATAATAGATGAATAATATCAATCTCCAAAATAATTAGTGATTTTCCTTGATCACTTATAAGTCTCATGATCACTTAATCTAAGTCGAGTTCTTAATTCTATAAGGTATAAATCTCTAAAATAAATAGTCTCTTAAATTTCTAAGATGACTAATAAATACACAAGTAATTATAATGATGATCAACCAAGTGATCATAAATGTGAAATAAAATTAATAAATGATTACGATCACAAGTAATAATTAAAAGAATTTAAATACAAATATATTTATCATTAATGTTTACCCGTCAAAGCGATGCGGTAGAATTGTCAAATAGTACAAAGACGATACGTGAGACAAGTACATGTTCGAATAAAAATCGAGGGCTTCATATTCTCCCCTTCTTAAAAGAATTTGGTCCCCAAATTCTCTTCAGAATAGTTCTGGATATTCCTCATGTCTTCTTCCATCTCCCATGTTGCGTCTTCGTCTCGGTTGTGGTTCCGCCATACAACTTTAACCATTGGAATCTCTATGTTACGCAACTGACGTATCTGTTGGTCAATGATTCTGATTGGTTCCTCGGTGTAAGATAAATTTTCCATTAGAGGAGGAGCATCACAAGTGATGATGTGCTCAGGATCTGGTTGATACTTTTTCAATCTCGATACATGGAATACATCGCGCATCCCCGCATACTGTGCCGGTAATTCTAGTCGGTAGGCCAATTTTACGATCCTCTCGCAAAATCTTGTAAGGTCCAATATATCTCGGACTTAATTTACCTCCTTTCTTTGGGTTGATCAATCCTTTTCGTGGCAAGAGTCTGAGAAATACTTCATCTCCGGCTTCAAATTCCAAGTCCTTTCTCCTCTTGTCCGCGTAACTCTTTTGGCGGCTCTGAGCTATACGGATCCGTTCCTTGATCAACTTGACCTTCTCCATGGCCTACTAAACTAAGTCGACCTTTGGAATCGAGGGTGACTTTCGTTTCTCTTTTGGAGTCCATTGGTCATCAATCTCCCAGTGTAGTGGGGATCTACACTTTCGCCCATACAAGGCTTCGTAGGGTGCCATCCCAATTGTGGCACGATAGCTATTATTATAGGCGAACTCGGCCCAATGGTAAGTGTGAATCCCAACTTCCTTGGAAATCCAATGTGCAGGCTCGCAACATGTCTCCCAGGGTTTGAATTGTTCGCTCAGACTGGCCATCAGTTTGCGGATGTGCTAATGTGCTGAAACTTAGCGAGGTACCCAATTCCTCATGTAAGCATTTCCAGAATCTGGAGACAAACCTCGGGTCTCTGTCTGACACTATGTCGACTGGCACTCCATGCAGTCGAATGATCTCTCGGATGTAAATCTGTGCAAGTTTCTGCAAGCTGTCGGTTTTCTTCATGGGTAAGAAGTGTGCAGATTTCGTGAGTCGGTCTACGACTACCCATATAACATCATCGCCTCGTCTGGTCCTCGGTAGATCCATCACGAAGTCCATCGTTATGTGTTCCCATTTCCACTCGAGAATTCTCAACGGTTGTAATAAACCAGATGGTCGTTGGTGTTCTGCTTTTATTCGTTGACAAGTCAAACATCTCGCAACGAACTCTGCTACTTGGTTCTTCATGTTCACCCACTAGAAATGTCGTTTCAAGTCCTTATACATCTTATTTCCTCCAGGGTGTATAGTGTATTTCGAACGGTGTGCTTCTACTAGAATTCTGCTCCTAATTTGTTCATCACTCGGTACACAAACTCGATTCCGAAATCCGATGATCCCATCTTCATGTTGAGAATTCTGATCCCTCTCCTTTAAGTATCTTGTCTTTCAGTACACATATGTGACAATATAAAACAGTGAAAGATCATTTATTATGCATGCATTCAAATCGAACTAACTACAATTTTCACAAAAAACTTACAAAGTCAAAAGAAACTATCAATATTAAGCAGAAAATTTGTGTCTAATAATCAGTTGTCATAGCAAACATTGTTTATAATGAATCAGTTAACGGGAAAGACAGTTATGGGGAAAAAACATGCAAGGGACAGATCTACCGAACACGGTATTACATGTTTTTTGCAAAATACTTTTTCATTAAAAATTTTTTATGGGCTACTTATGTATTCTTAAATTGATATCTAAGTGAATTAACATGGTTAGTTTAGTGAGTTACCAATGCATTTTTTTCTTTATTGTCTATTGTGGTGATTTATTCTTCTATGTAATCAACACACACAAAACCTGGAATACATCAAGAAGTTAAATTAGTGACAATACTTATCATTTAATTGACAAAAACAACAAATAGTTAGGGTCATGTCAACTTATCTTGTGATTATTTGCTGCGAGCAGTGACTCAGCTGCTATCAAATGGTGTGTTTTGGAATTTCCCTCTCCAAACATATGGTTTATGTTGAACAAGACACAAAAAATAAATATTAATAAAAAATTACAAACAATTAATATCTATAAATAATATAAATGTAAGCTTTCGTTTTCATATAAATTCATGATTCATCTGTAAACTAATACAAATTCAGAAAAAAAAATAACTTGAGCACAGATCGTATTCAGACAGATCACACATACAAATGATAATTAACTTCACATCTTCATTTTTTACTATTGTTATCTTAAAAAAAGACAAAGAACTCGAAATAATAACTGATTTATGATATAAATACAAAATCAGAAAATTAAAAAAAAAGAATATATGTGAGATTTTCAAGTGATTAAAGGTATAACTGTATATAGAAATGGTTAATAACAACAAGCAATCTTGATATTAACAAAAACTCGAATTATTAACAGATCTAATTAACATATCTGATTATAAAAATAAAAAATAAAACAATAAGAAATAGAAAAGTAAAATATACCTTCGATATTTTTGTGCCGCTCAAGAAACCGTATGGCCGCTGATAGAATGAAAAAATCCAAAAATGACAAAAACAAATCTAATTAACATATCTGATTACAAAAATCAAAAAATGAAAAAACAATTTAGATATAGATATAGCAAAAGGAAAATATACCTTCGATATTGTGCCGCTCAGGAAACCGTATAGTCGCTGCAAATCCAAAAAAATGAACATTTATTCTCCGAAAATATAAACAATAAGACTGCTAAAATTTTATAATAATTTTCTTAAAATTTTATTTCAACCAAAAAATCGAAATAAGTAACAGATCTTTGTATAAAAAAAAATAAAACACAAATTAAGGCACATATAGGGTTAATGAAAATATACATTTTTTATCGTCTGTTTTTTGGGCCCTCGAAAAACATTTTAGGCTTCTGCAAATCGGAAAAAAAAAATTAGCCATAAGAAATTCCGTATATATAACACCAACAAACATTTTGCAACTTTTTTCTTAAAAAAATGCAAAAAACATCTAAATAATAACATATCAAAATAATAGAAAAATATACCTTGAATCCTGAATTTTTGGCCGACTAAAACACATTATAGCCTCTGCAAACCAAAATAATAAAAACCGATCAAAAAATATTCGAAGATCTTGATTATTTTAGAGTGAAGCTAAAAAATGACAAATTAAAAGTAAAATAAAACTTACCTCGTGATTTTTTGGGCCGATCTAAGATATTAGGTCCCAATCTTCAGAGGATTTCGTTTTTTTTTTGGGGCGAAAGTTAGGGTTCGGTTTCAGAATCCTTTTGGGCGAAAGGGTCATGTATACCTCAGTCAGATATAAAGATCGCGATTTAGAAATTAACTTCCCAAAACAGATCTATTCAAGCTATCAATTGAAAAAAATAAACGAAGAATGAAAATATTCATAAGTCGAAATAATATTAACAAGAATCAAAAAAAAAATCATAATATTATACAACAATTTGAAGAGCATATCAAAGTATACCGTAATATAAAAAATATCTGAAAAAAACAGAATCGAAATTTGTTTTGCTCGATCTAAAATCGAGATTTTCATATATTATAAAAATCGATTTTAGCACAGATGAATCAATTTCACAGTATTCTTAAACCGATAGAACCTTAGCAAAACTCTGTAAAATAAAGATGAATTAGACAAATTTTAGATTTTATGAAAACAAAAGAAAAACAAAGTATGGAAAATGAATTGGGTTATTGTAATTGGGTTGATGTGGGGGAATGTTTGAGCTTAGGTAGTTTATTTGTTGGGTTTGGGTAATCTATTAAGTTAGGTTTTATTATGTGGGTTTTTTATTTTAGGTTATTAAAGTATAATGGGCTTTTGATTTTAATTTTTACAATTTAATTTAAGTTAATTATATAAGTTTTATTTTTAAACTTTTATTATACTTTTAAAACAAAAGATTATATTATAAATTATATTTATAACCTATGCGGATATATTTTAAATTTAATGTGTTATAAAGAATTTTTTTATGTTTAATATTCAATATTTAAATACTATTTTAATGAAAGTTGTCATAATAATTTTCTAAATAAAAATTATTAAAATTTCTTTAATGTAATTATGATGTTTTGTTAAAAAAAACGAGAATGAATAATATTATGACAAATACTGAATTAATTTGCTTAATTATTAAAAAATCGAAATTTTTAATAATTACCCAATATCCATTAGTTTACTTTTGATTAATATTAATTATATCAAATTTTGTAATATTTAGAAGTGGTTAGTTTAAAAAAATTGGTCCCGCTTTTCAGAATTTATATTCATTTTCTATATTAGAAATGTATAAACTTTGAAAACATTTGTTGTAATACTTGTGTAACAAAATTGTTTATTTAGGTACTTTTTTATTTTTTTCTAATCATATTCAATAAATTGATAGAGAATATCACAATATAGGGGAAATATGTCTTTTAGACTATCTACGAGAGTTGTTTCTGATACTTCATCGAGCCAAAATGTTGGCACGCTATCAAGAACACCGCTTAGTGACATCACAAATGATAATATCATTGCAAATCCATCATCGACAATTATTTCTCATGTTTCATCGAGCAATACAACTTACCTTTTACCGAGCTTCCTGCGTAGTGGCTTGACAAAAGGTATATTTAATTTTATTTTAAATAGTTATTCATGTAATTTGTTTCCATTTTATTTATTTTATTTACAGAAAATATGACACTAGCCCATAATAGACCTTAGAAGCTACGTAAGAGAATTCATTCTGAAGATACGCCTTGCGACATTGCTTATTCCTTTTCAAAATCGACAGGTTGTCACATTACAAATGATGTAGTTAATGTTTTGTTGTTTAAAATAATATTGTTATATCCTAAATATTTCATTACATTTATTTTATGACATACTGTTAAAAGTTTCTAACAAGATATTTCACTGAAAGAGATTACTCATAATCCAAACAACAATGATTTTCTTGCATCAGTGATATCTTCGAAGAAGATTTCTAACTCTAAAATGATAATTGATTTCACCATTGACGATGACGTTGAGATAAACATGAATGATAAAGATGCCTCATCCAGCCATAGACTATGGGTTCAAACCCACATTCATCTCAAACAAATGAGACAAATATGTTATTACACTTTGGTGAGTGCAAATTATTTAGATATATATATATATATATTTGTGTGTGTGTGTTTTGTTAAATTATGTTTTGCATTTTATAAGATTTTACAAATTTAAATTAATTAATCTTAAAATTGGCAGATTATTGGGATATCGGTGACGCAACCTATAAGTGTCACTTCTGTGCGGCCATGTTTTGGTATGATGAAAGAATCAACTTTCGAGTTAAATCCAATAACCCGTAATATTCTTTTTGTTGCGTCATGGGATTATCCAGCTTCCTGCCTTAAAGCAACCACCTATTTGCTTCGAGAATTATTGTTGGTGATAGTGAAAAAAGTAAACACTTTCAAGATAACATTAGATCTTATAACATTATGTTTTGTTTCACATCAATGGGAGGTAAGATCGACAATGACATAAACAGAGGTGGTGGACCTCCAGTCTTTCGAATGTATGGGCAAAACTATCATCTAATTGGTAGTTTATTGCCGTCCGATGGATCAACGCCGAAATTTGCACAATTTTACATATATGATACTGAAAATGAAGTATCACACAGACTAAATTATGTCAGGTTTTATTTTTATTGTTAAATTATTTGTTTCACTAATGTTTTAATATATTTCTTATCATGCTAATGCCTTTTTATTTATTCAATGTTTTAGGCAAGGAAGTGAAACAAATAATCTACATTAAGACATCGTGACTGGACTTAAAGAAATGATTGATGAAAATAATGTTTTAGTAAAAACATTTAGAATGGCTAGAGAGAAGATTCAAGAATGCAGGCATTCGGATGTTAGATTGCGACTTATTTGTAAAAGAGACACGGATGCCAGGCGATACAATTCGCCTTCATGTTCTGAAGTGGTTGCTTTGATTGTTGGTAATTTTGATGAAGCTTTAGGAGATAGAGATATCATGATTGAGACAAGACCTGGTCTATTGCAGCGGATAAATGAGTTGAATGCTTCTTACTTGCATTACAATACCCATTATTGCTACCTTATGGTGAAGATGGTTTCACACATTCTCAGACCTCAAGAAGACAACAAGTACGAGAAGAAGGAAAACAATTAGTGTTCGTGAATTTTTCTCATATCGTTTGCATGAAAGAGAAAATGAACCTTCTACGACTATGTCGTCAAGACGATAACAGTTTGTCATTGATGCTTATACGATGTTAGAATCAGCGCGATTGGAATATATCCGTTTGAATCAGAAGAAGTTGTGTGTTAATATGTATAGGGGTCTCGTAGATGTTGTGTTTCGTGGAGACACTGAACCCAACACTCAAGGAAAGCGAATTATATTACCTTCGATCTTTAGTGGAGGTGCTCGATACATGATACAAAACTATCAAGATGCAATGGCCATATGTCGGTGGGCCGATTATCCTGTTTTGTTCATTACATTCACCTCAAATCCCAAATGGCCGAAGAGTTCGCTTTCTTGAGAATAGAAAACTTAATGCCGAAGACCGTCCATATATTATTTGCAGAATATTTAAAGTGAAGCTTGATGCTCTTATCAGGGATCTCCGTCATAATGAAATATCTGGAAAAGTTGTCTGAGGTTATTAAAAAATTAAGTTCATTTTTGCTATATAACTTTAAATTTTAATGTTTTGTCAATTCATTTCTTTACTTTTTTTTGTTTGCTTTACAGTGATATACACCATAGAATTTCAGAAACGCGGATTGCCTCATGTCCACATTCTCCTCTTTCTGGCCAAAGAGGATAAGTATACAAATGCAAATAATATAGATAAAATCATATCGGTGAGATACCAGATGAAAAAGATGATCCATTCTATTATGCTGTCGTTACAGACTTCATGCTTCATGGTCCCTGTGGCGATGTAAGAAAAAATTCTCTGTGCATGGCTGATGGTCGTTGTACGAAATATTTTCCAAAAACTTTTGTTGAGACTACTTCTATTGATGAAGAAGGTTACCCACGATATAGACATAGAAATAATGGCGAGTTATTGAGAAAAATAACGTCCCTCTAGACAATAGATTCGTAGTGCCACATAATCGTCGATTACTACTTAAGTACGGTGCTCACCTTAATGTAGAATGGTGTAATCAGTCACGATCAATAAAATATTTGTTCAAAGCAACAGTGATGAAGGCAGTGAAAAACCTGTTGACGAAGTGAACATGTATTATGATTGTAGATATGTTTCGTCACGTGAGGCAGCATGGAGACTACTGGGATACGAGATGCAGTATAAATACCCTTTAGTTGAGAGGCTAAGTTTCCATCTGGAGAACGAGCAGAGTGTTATTTCTCATGATGATGAAAGAATAGACGACGTTATTAATAAAAGTACCGTTAAAGAAAGCATATTTTTGGCATGGATGGAAGCCAACAAGATATACCCTGAAGCCAGAGAGTTGATTTATGCAGAAGCTCCTACGAAATTCACATGGAAATCAAACATTAGGAAGTGGGTGCGAGAAAGGGGGGAATACTATAGGACGCATGCACTACGTGCCTCCTAGATGTGGTGACATGTATTATTTGAGGTGTCTTATAAATATTGTCCGTGGTGCTACATGTCATAATGATTATAAGAAGATTAAATGTGTTCAACACTCTTCTTATCGTGAAGCTTGCTATGTTTTGTGTTTATTAGAAGATGATAGGAATTATATTGACAGCATCACTGAATCGAGTCACTGGGCAAGTGCTGAAAATCTTCGGATTTTATTTGTGTCATTGTTATCGCCAGATTCTTTGAGCAGGCCAGAAGTGGTATGGGAAAAATGTTGGGAATATCTTTCGGATGATATTTTATATAAACGACGTATCCTTATGCAACATCAAGGTACTAATCCAGTGATTATATATTAGATATTATTCTTTGAGTGTCAAATTCATATATTCATTTTTAAAATACTTTTTGTTTATATTAAATTATTTATTCTTAAATATTTTTATGTTTGTTCTTTTCTAATAGAACTCGTGCTGAGTGAGGATAAAATAAAGAACCTGACACTTTCCGAGATTGAAAAGTTATTGCGCAGTCGTGGTAGGAATTTGCGTGAGTTTTATACGATGATGTTTGATGTTTGATGTTAATAGTATAGATATGAGTCAAAACAAATTGATATACGATGAATTGCGCTATGATCGTAAGGCTATGGCCATCGAACACAATAATATTCTTTCAAACATGACCGATGAACAACGTGGCATGTATTCTAAAATAATGCATGTTGTTCAATAGAATAGAGGTCGTATGTTCTTTGTATATGGATACGGAGGCACTGGTAAAACATATTTGTGGAGGGCTTTATCTTCCGGATTAAGATCTAAAGGGCATATTGTACTGAATGTGGCATCCAGCGGGATAACTGCTCTTCTATTGCCTGGCGGAAGGATTGCACACTCTCGATTTATAATACCCATTAATCCAAATGAATCGTCCACGTGCGAAATCAAAATGGGGAGTCCGCTTGCCGAATTGATTGTTCGTTGTAAACTCATAATATGAGACGAAACTCCAATGATGAACAAGTATTGCTTTCAGGCAGTGGACAAAAGTATACGAGATATTATAAGTGCCACATTCCCGGATAATCCCGATGTCCCATTTGGAGGTAAAACAGTCATGTTTGGTGGGGACTTCAGACAGATACTACCGGTTGTACCCAAGGGAAGCCGACAGGATATTGTCAATGCCATGATAAATTCATCGTATTTATGGAAAGATTGCAAGGTTCTTAGACTGACGAAAAACATGCGGCTTCAAAGTCTGGGTGAAACATATGATTATGAAGATTTGAAGAGATTTTCTGAATGGATCGCTAACATTGGAGATGGAACAATTGGAGGAGCGAATGATGGTTGTGCCACTATTGAAATTCCTGAAGATAATTTGCTCCACTCATCTGGTGATCCAATTTCTACTATTGTCGAAAACACTTATCCAATGTTTAAAGATGCCACTGATGATCCGACATACTTGAAGGACAAAGCTATCTTAGCAACAACCCTGGATGTCGTTGAGTCCATAAATCAGTATATGACTTCAATGAACTCATCTGAGGGTCATACGTATTTGAGCTCAGATAGCACTTGCAAATCAGATGCAAATGCTGACTTCTTGCATGATCTGCACACACCGGAATTCTTAAATGGTATAAGATGCTGCGGCGTTCCTAATCACGAACTGCATTTGAAGGTTGGGACTCCTGTAATGCTCCTAAGGAACATAGACTATTCGATTGGGTTGTGCAACAGTACAAGGTTGGTCATTACGAGGCTTAGCGTACATGTACTTGAATGTAAAATTCTTACGGGAGCAAATGTCGGTCATAAAGTTTTGATTCCTCGAATGACGCTAACCCCGTCTGATCTCAGAATTTCCTTCAAGTTCCAGCGAAGACAGTTTCCTCTTATCGTTCCGTATGCCGTGACAATAAACAAAAGTCAAGGACAATCTCTCTCTCACGTCGGTTTGTACCTAAAGAATCCAGTCTTCAGTCACGGTCAATTATACGTTGTTGTTTCCCGTGTAACCAACCCTATAGGCTTGAAAATATTAATTTGTGGCGATGATACATCGAACGATAAACAGACAAATAATGTGGTGTACAAAGAAGTATTCCAAAATTTGTAATTGTTTTTTGTGGTGATATGACATGGTTTTTTTTCATATATGCATTATATTGTTTTATAATATAATTATTTACTTTATACAACCCAATACATTACATCTCATGTATCGCACGGGTCAAAAACTAGTTATTAATATAAAAAAAGCAGATTCGCCCAAGAAAGAAAAGGCATAAAAATTAATATAACTTGAAGTCGCTCTTAAGATTTTCGTGGTTATATCTATTAGTATAGCGACTTTAGTAGCAGAGTGACGCACTTCTCACTCATGTACACACATTGACACACTCTTAATTCTTAAACCCAGCTTTCTCCTCAATCATGTTCCTTCAGCTGTGGAATTAAACAATCAATTTTTGTTTTTAATAATTCTTTAGAAGGATTTCCATTGGACTTCATTCTCGGGTACGCTATCTTTACCCCATTCGACTGGTGATTTGTTGAATTTGGTTTTCCAAATTTTCATGTACTTCGTATCATAGTGCTTGTTATTCTGTAATCGTTCAGCGTTATCAGTTTTAATTTATCCCATTTTATTTTGCTGTAATTTGGGTTCTGATACTGAGAGGGAAATATAAAATTTTGGGTTGCCAATTATTTGATTTACAGGACAATTTTGCAAGGGTTGAATTTGTTATCTCTTTGTAGAAAAAAATAGAAAAAGATTCAAAATGGAGCAATCGTTTTTGTTAACCTTATGTTTTAAATGAAAATACTAATCAGCCTATTCGGGAGCCAGTATATCTTGAGGGTAAAGAGTCGTAAGGAGCATTTTATGTGGAGGTAAAGAGAATGTTACAGAATAACTCATGAAATGGGATTGTTCATTTGAATTAAGATTTGTTTTCACTTGATATATAGTACTTGTGGCATGAAAATAATGATATCTAGTCTTTGTTCTCTGTTGCCCTTAGGTCTTGTTGATCTAGAGCCAATTAGCTGTCTAATGAGTAATGATGCGGTGCTGTTGTATTGTATTGATGTAATATAATTTGTCAATGACCATAAGTTCGGAAAACCATTTGTGGTTCTTTAATGGATACGGCGTTGTGGTCATTGGAGGTGAAAGCTTGGGTTGGGGATGAGTATACATTTGTGAATGCGGAGATAAATGAGTAATGATGCGGTGCTGTTGTATCGTATTGATGTAATATGATTTGTCAATGACCATAAGTTCGGAAAACCATTTTGTGGTTCTTTAATGGATACGACGTTGTGGTCATTGGAGGTGAAGGCTTGGGGTGGGGTGACTATACGTTTATGAATGCAGAGATAAATGTGATTATTGTGAAATGAATAGCAGAAACAATTTTCTTTGTAATTTGTGATTATCGGGCAGTATCCTGGTTTTACAGGTTAAATTTGACTGCTGGTGGAATTAATTTTAAATATTTTCTGAAATTGAGGTTTTTGAGTTAATTCTTTGTAATGGCCTCGAAGAGTTGTTGAAGATGTTAGAAACTGGGAAGAGCTGTTAGCAGATTCTTTTTGTTAGGTTTTCAGAGTAGTTGTGTAAGTGAGGAATTGACTTTGTATGCCAGGACCCTTTTGAACCTGAATATTATTAATACAATCAATGCGTAACAGTAAATTCTGATGAATTTTGGATATAAATCTCTGTTTTAAGTACAATATTTTCTGTGAGAAGAGATTTGACAAATTAATTTATCTTTTGATCTGTTGAGGCTTATGAAATAATCCTGTCCCAAATTTTTGGAACAGTGAATGCAACTTGTTCATGAATTTCTGGAGTACCCGTTAACAAGGACGGAGCCATAGCTCCTGCTATGGGGGCATGTGCCCCAATAGCTTTTTTCCTTTTATTTTACTATTTATTATTTATTTTAAAAGTCTATTTATTAATTAAGTTAAAAAAAATAAATTGTGTTGTATTATTTTGTGCCCCTATTGTAAAAAATTCTGCAACCCTCCCTGCCTGTTAATTGTATTTTTGGGTTTTCCGTTGTATAAAGTATGAATACAGAACTAACATTTTGTTAAAACATTTTGAAATGTGTGGTTAAATGTTCTCTGAGTTTGTTTCAGTATGATTGACTGTGTTTATGCCTGGTATATTAATGGATGTTCATTTTCATATGGTGGTCTTGTTGCCTTCTCTTCCGAAGTGGACATTGCAAACTTAACAGAAGATATGTGCTGCATTTTATTTCTTGGTGTTTTTTTGACACAAACACAAAATGGAAATGCAGTGAGGTTTTTCTCCATGGGGAGTTCTGATGATGAAAAAGATGCTAATGCTGAAGTTTCATTACCAAAGGAATTAGGCCATTACTCAGAATCTAAGAGTACAAAATTTGTTGAGGATGTTCTTAAAGGACCAAATGAGAGTTGCTTGGAGAATTTTCAGATGGATAAACAATTATTCTATAAATTATGTGATATGCTGCGTACCAGAGGCCTCCTACGTCACACAAATCGTATCAAGATTGAGGAGCAATTAGCAATATTTATGTTTATAGTTGGACATAATCTACGAACTCGAGCAGTTCAAGACCTGTTCAGATACTCAGGTGAAACCATCAGTCGTCATTTCAACAACGTTCTGAATGCAATTATGACTGTTTCATTAGATTTCTTCCAGCCTCCAAAATCTGATGTTCCACCAGAAATTCGAGAAGATGCTCGATTTTACCCTTATTTTTTGGTAAGGGAAAGACTTTTAAAATTCAATATTATCGATCTCTTTTGCAATGCGTCATGTCTTATACACTATGATTTTCAATAAGAATTGTGTTGGAGCAGTTGATGGCATACATTTCCCAGTGACAGTAGGTGTTGATGAACAAGGGCCTTTCCGGAATAAGAATGGTTTTCTTTCGCAAAATGTTTTGGCAGCATGCTCATTTGACATGAAATTTCATTATGTTCTTGCTGGTTGGGAAGGCTCTGTGCCAGATATGCGAGTCCTATATTCAGCTTTGACTAGGCGTAACAAACTGGAAGTACCTGATGGTACGTTCATTTTCTGCACAAAGTAATGGATCTAGGTAAATAAACACTAAAATTATTCATGATAAACTCCAAAAAAATGAAGTGCAGCTATACCTTTTCTTTTTAACAGTTTAGTTTAAGGGATAATTACAAAAAAAAAAAGTGAGGTTTGCGTTAATTACAAAAGCACCTAGATGTTTTTTGAAAATTGCAAAAAATCCCTTGATGTTTGATTTTGGTTTTCCCACTCATAAGAAAATAGCATTTCAATATTTATAGAAATATTACAATTACCCCCTTAAAAATAAGGAAGATTAAAGGGGCTTTTTGTAATTTTGCAATCTCTTTTTTTTTTATCCCTTAATGTTACGGTGGAATCAAAAAGTTACCAAAGTACTTGCTTTGTGTCAAAAGTTCACTTCTGTAATGCATACGTATATTCAAATTCCTAAGTAGCCTGCATACTTATTGAGATATTGTATTTTTGTTGTTTTAGGTAAATACTATCTCGTGGATGGCAAATACGCAAATATCCCAGGGTTCATGGCTCCATATCCTGGAGTATCGTATAGTCAACTTGAATTTGTCCATTCACAAGATGCTAGAGAGCTCTTCAATCAGCGGCATTGTATTTTGCGCAGTGTCACTGATCGCACTTTTGCTGCTCTGAAGGAACGTTTTCCTATTTTGTTGTCTGCTCCGTCTTATCCTTTGGCAACTCAAGTGAAGCTGGTTGTTGCAGCTTGTGCCCTACACAACTACATTCGTATTGAGAACCCCGATGATTGGATCTTCAAGATGTACGAACAAGAAGCTACTACGCTGCAGGTACAAGATCCGATGCCACCTTTACAGATTGAACCGCCACTTGTACCTGCTGAAACACAACTTTCAGACATCCCTGTTGGAGGAGAAGAGTTAGAACATGCTTCCCAAGTGCGAGATGCTATTGCTACTGATATTTGGAACGATTATATCCGAGATTTTGCTGCCATTGATGATGTCGTGTAGTTGTGGATAGTTGAGAAACTCAATTTTGGATGAGAGCTCTTAGTATTGAAATCATGAGAAGAAGCTTTGATTTTCTACTTGGCAGCATTGCCGATAATTACAAATATGCCCCTGATATTTGTTTTTACCTTACAAAACTGCCGTCAAAAGGGGGTATTTGTTAGGTTAATATAAACCTCAAGGGGTATTTGTAATTTGAAAGATAATTGGAGTTGTTAATTAGGCTAAACCTCCGGGTAGTTTTTGTAATTATCCCTATTTTATTTTTTATTTATATAAAATTTTTTATATTATTATGTGTTTGTTTTTACTAAAATTATTAAAATTACAGAGGGCTACCCCAAATAGGTTTTTTTTTTTACTAAAATATTAAAATCAAAGGTCTTGATTCGAGTGTATGGGAAGTCATGAAACCCACTTTTAGGAGTGGAAAGTCCAAGAGTGCAACGCGGATGAAAAGCACGAGGAAAAAGTCCGTTTGGGATAGCCCCTGTTAAGGGTGGCAAATCATGTAATCGTGTTGTGTTTTGTGTCGACACGATAACGACACGACACTATAAGGAGAAACACGAACACGATATGATAAGAATTTGCTCCGACACGACAAGAACACGAAATTCTCGTGTCGACACGACACGATAGTGACAAATAAGTCAAAAACAAAAATAAAATGATTTATAAGTTAATACACGGTAGCAAATTACATGATATTACGCAATAATACACGATACGAACATACAATATATAATATTATCGTGTCACTAACAGGTAATCGTGTCATTATCGTGTTCGTGTTATGTCATTATCATGTCACTATTGTTTTCGTGTCGTGTCAAAAATTGCCACCCTATCCCCGATTGTTACATGAATAAAAAAAAATATAAATAGGATTTTAATATGTATATTCTTTTCATTTTTTCAAAAGTTCGATTTACCGAATGACCAAATCAAAATACTGGAAAAAAGTTTGGTAAATACTAAAAACTGATTGAACTGATTATTTTAGTTCAACATTTCCACAAGATAGAGGCTGATCAAAGCATAATAGTGTCCCTCTCAAAAAAAAAAAAAAAAAAAAGCATAATAGTGTCACTACAGACTACAGAAAATATACTTTTAATGTTCATTCTTAATAATTAACCAGTTTAGGATGTATGGTTTTATAAATCATCATCGCCTCAAGAACCTATCACAAAATTATGCCAAACAGGGGCGCTGTCTCAACCATCAATAATTACTTGCAACTTCTTGAAGATTGTATAGGATCAAAATCACTCAGACAAGGCAAAATAATTCACCAGTATCTCCTCAAATTCAACGGTAAAGATTTCAGCGCCCAATCATCAGTCCTAGACAAGCTCACTCGTCTCTACATTTCATGCAAAAGGCCTGAACTTGCACATCGAGTCTTCAACTCAATCCCAAGCCCGCAAAGGAAAAACAAGACTATACTATGGAATCAAATGATTAGAGCTTATGCATGGGATGGACCCTTTGAAAGAGCCGTTGATTTGTACAACGAAATGGTGGATTCTGGGATCAAACCCACAAAGTACACCTACCCTTTTGTGCTCAAGGCTTGTTCTGCTTTGCACGATGTAGAAACTGGTGTCAATATTCATGGGCATGTGAAGAGACTTAATCTTGACAATGATGTTTATGTGTGTACCGCGTTGGTTGATTTTTATGTGAAGTGTGGGTCGTTCGTGGAGGCGAAGGAAGTGTTCGATGGAATGCCTGAAAGAGATGTTGTAGCATGGAATGCGATGGTTTCTGGGTTCTCATTACATGGGATGTATTGGGATGCGATTGGATTAGTTTCAGAGATGCAACGAAGGGGAACGGAACCAAATTCATCAACGGTTGTGGCGATTCTGCCAGTAATTGGGGAGGGAAGTAGGTTGAGGGAAGGAAAGACTGTTCATGGTTTCTGCATGAGAAGGGGTCTGGATATTGATGTTGTGGTTGGGACTGGGCTTCTGGATATGTACGGTAAATGTGGGCTGTTGGTTTATGCTAGGAAGATATTTGGTGCATTGTCATTAAAAAATGAAGTCACATGGAGTGCTATAATTGGAGCTTGTGTTACTTGTCATTCTAACGGAGAGGGCTTAAAATTGTTTGGGAAAATGAGGATGGAGGTTGGCGAGAGTCCTTCACCTGTTATGCTCGCAACTATTGTTCGTGGTTGTGCTAAGCTAAATGATTTGAACATGGGGAGGCAGCTCAACTGTTACACGATTAAGTTGGGGTTTGCCTCGGACTTAATGGTGGGTAATACACTTCTTTCAATGTATGCAAAATGTGGGTCGATAAATGATGCAATGAGATTATTTGAAGAAATGCAGGTTAAGGAGTCTGTTTCCTATAGCGCTATAATCTCTGGATGTGTTCAAAATGGTTATGCAGAGGAAGCTCTACAAATGTTCCACAAAATGCAACTTGTCGGTGTTGACCCAGAATTGGCAACCATGATGGGCTTCTTCCCAGCCTGCTCTAATTTAGCTGCACTGCAACACGGGGTATGTGGGCACGGTTATTCATTAGTGCGTGGATTCACATCAGATATCTCGATTTGTAATGCTCTAGTTGACATGTACAGTAAGTGTGGTAAGATGGATGCTGCTAGGCATGTCTTCAATAAGATGCATCAGAAGGATGTCGTCTCGTGGAATACAATGCTTGTTGCTTATGGTATTCACGGGCTCGGGAGAGAAGCAATTCTATTGTTCCAAGATATGCAGAATGGAGGTCACAAACCGGATGAAGTAACTTTCGTTGCTCTCCTGTCAGCTTGCAGCCATTCAGGGCTTATTACCGAAGGGAAGCATCTATTTTCGTCATGAGCCAAGAATTTAATATAGTTCCAAAAATGGATCACTATTTCTGTATGGTGGATCTGTTGGGCCGTGCTGGTCTTTTTGACGAGGCTCACAAACTCATTAGGACGATGCCATTTGAGCCAGATGCTCATCTATGGAATGCCTTACTAGCTGCTTGTAAGATCCATAAAAATATTGAACTTGGAGAAGAGGTTTCCAATAAAATTCAGACATTGGGACCTTCGAGCACTGGAAATTTTGTTCTCTTATTTAATTTGTACACCACTGCTCAGAGATGGGACGATGCTGCAAACGTTAGAATCCAGCAGAAGGAATTAGGCTTTAAGAAGAAACCGGGATGTAGTTGGATAGAAGTAAATGGGAATGTTCATGCCTTTGTTGGTGGAGATTGGTCTCATCAACAGTCATCTAAAATATATAAGAAATTGGAGGAACTCCTTGTTGAAATGAAAAGATTAGGGTATATTGCAGTCTCTGATTTTGTTTACCATGATGTTGAAGAGGAGGAGAAGGAAAATATTCTTCTTTATCACAGCGAGAAGCTTGCTGTTGCGTATGGAATTATTAGCCTTAAAGCCAACAAGCCAATTCTGGTTACCAAGAATTTGAGGGTGTGGGGACTGCCATACTGCTCTAAAGTACATCACAATCATTGCTAAGAGAGAAATAACTGTTAGAGACACAAGTCGATTTCATCATTTTAGGAATGGTATATGCAGCTGTGGAGAGTTTTGGTGAAGACAAACATGAACTAACTTATGGGATATCTAACGTTTGTGGTGGAGCCTCTGCTTCCAGTTGGGTTATGGGTGCAGGGATCTGCAATGCAGCTTCGCGCATGGTAACTCCTAAACAAAGTATATCATTTCTTTATTTGAGCTATGAGAAAGAGGTTGAAACTTGAAACTTGTCATATTTGATTATATTGTCAGTAGCCTTGCACTATAGTAAAATGTTGTATATCCTAAAGTTGCAAACTAAACTAAGTAAAGGCTGTTGTTGGATATTTAAGGAGGAGTTGGTGATGTGGGTGCTCGCATATGGAGGGTGAAAATATTAGGTTCACATATTATAAAAAATAAGGGACTTTGTTGATCTTTAGTTTTGTTACCTCATCTTTGCCAGTAATTCAATTTCAGTTCCTTCAGTTCAATCCTAATGGAATTTAGTTTATCATATTCATTTCCTCCAGCTCAATTTTTGTCATCTCACATATGCTTATATTCACAAGTGAACTTAATAATTGTGAGCTCAAACAATTGGATCAAGATTGAGCTCCAACTTATATTCTGCCATGACTTTCAACTACAATGACACAAATTCAACTACAAGTTCTTTGATGAAGTATGGCAAAACTGCAAAAGAAATATTGTACAGTCCAATTATGACTTCAACTCTCAAAAGATTATGAATAATAATCCATTTAGTTTTAACACTTAACTTGCAACTACTTTCTGCAGCTGTTGCTTAATAATAAGCATACATTATTGGCAATGCAAAAAAGTAAGCTAAAAGCGAAGTAAACATCCCCGCATTAATCCAGTCTTAAAACATTTAACAACTACGAATCTGAACGTTTAAGCAAAGCAGTGAGATACTGAGACATACTGCACTGCATCCAAAACTCACTCCTCTCAACGTCCCCATACGGATCTATATCAACCTCCATAGAAGATTCACTTTCACTATCACCATCACTGTCACTAGGGAGCCGTTCACGCGCTTCTTTCCCCTCAGCAAGCAAAGCAAGGGACTCCATATAGTTGCTAGCATAAAATGAGTCTTTAGTCCCATGTACACCAAGATCCGCGCTTTTTCCTGTAACAGGGTCATACGATACTAACCCTAGATTATCAGCAGACAAAAGGACATCCCCATTTGTCCTAAATCCAAGAATCATCCCAGGTCCTCCTTCAAAATCTACATAGTATAGTTTACTCCAAGATTTCACATCACCGTATTTCGTCATAACCCAAATGCAACAACTCATACTCCAAATACGATCCTCATAATGAACGACGCCAAGCGACCCTTTAACATTTACGCCTATCAAATTAATTGGCAGCTCATTTTCCAAGGCATCTGGCAGCGGCATTTCATCAAACACCTCACGGGTCAGATCGAACAGCATAATCAAATTTTCCACCTTAACCTCCTTTCCCCTATTCCTATAAGCAACCCAATTCACATTCCCATTTATAAGAACCTGTGACCAAAAATACTCCACAACACAATTAGGAACTTCGCCATTAATTTTGTGCCAATTCTTCGTACTGAGTGCATAAACCTCAACTTCAGGAGGCACAATATACCCATTATCCCCTTGAATATAAGCCATCCTCACAACCTTGTAGTCATTATTTACGACATCAAATCCAAACCCTAGCACAAACATATAATATTCCATGTTCTCAAAACTTGCCTGTGGCGCAGGCAAAATCACTTTTCGTTTGATCACCGGATTCCAGAGCAGAATGGAATCAGCCTGTCCGAATAAATCATCGAAAAGGCAGAACACGCCGTTGCAAGAACCCACAATCCGGTAATAGAAACGAATACAATCGCGAAAAGGGTATTCGATTCTGATGTTTTTGTCATCGGGGAATTGATCTTCTTTGTCGAGGTGCACTGAATAGACTTCGCTGTTTTGGTCCTTGGAATAGCGCCTGACGATAATTTGGTTCGTCCCGGAATCGGAGAGAAGGGTTTGTTGGGTGTGCATTGAGATGAAGTATGGGCTTGAGATGAGTGAATTCCATGTTTTTGATACGCACCTGAACTTGATAAGAGTCTTGGGAGGTAGTTTTGTCAGGATTTGAATCACCACTTCTTGAGGTAGATATTCGGACATTGTCAAGATGAGATGATGGGATTTTGTTCTGTAAAATTTTGAGGAAGCGAATGGGGTATATTTGGGGAGGCGGTGGTAAGAAGACAGAAAGGCTGGTGAATTCTGTTCTGGCAAAAATATGAAATCAGATGTTCTTAATACTCCAAAAAAGATAGGCCACTTTCCATTTTTGTCCGTCCCAATTTATAGACTAATTTCCTTGTTGAGGGTATTAATTATAGGCAAAAACTCGTATAAGACCGTCTTACGGGTCTCAATCCGTAAAACGGATCTTACTGACCCACCCGACCCGCACACCCGCGACCCGCCAGGTTTTTTAATTTTTTTTTCTTTTCTCTCACACGTTCTCTCTCATTTCCGCTTCTCTCTCTAAGAAACATCCGCTCTCTTTCTCTCTCTCACACCGCTCTCTCTCTCTCACTGAAATTAGGGTTTAATTTTCCTTCAATTTCCTTCAATTCCCGTCCAATTTCAGTTTTGTCACGCTCTCAGAGTAACGCTTTCTCACGTTCGAGGTCGGTTCGGCTGATTTCTGTCACGTTCTCCCACGTCCGACGCTAGGGTTTTTGATTTTCTGGCATTGACGTTTTATAAAGTTCTCTCAAAGTTTTCTGTCATGCTCGAGTTCCCTCAAGGTTTCCATCGAACTGCAATGATTTCTCAGCCTTCGTAGGTGGATTTGTCAACCGTAGTCCGAGTTCTCTCACTTTGCAAAGGTATTTTCGAGTATCTCCTGTTCTTTACATCCTCTTCCTGTTCTCTTAGTTTTGTTAGTAGATACATTGGTGTTATTTATTTGTAATTTCTGGGGAACAATGACATCTAAAAGTAACAGAAATTCGCATAAAAGTATTTTTCAAAAGTATCGATTTTTTTTTTTTTTAACATAGTTTATGGATTTTTGTTCGTTTGTTGTTAAATGGAACTAAAAGTATCTGAAATTGCTCCAAAAGTATTAGTAAATGACTTAAAAGTACCATACATATGCCCTCCTGCCTGTATATTGATATACGTGATTTATGGAGTTTTGATTTTTTATTTAAATTATGTTTGTCTTTGTTGATATATGTATTTATGTTGCTTGAATTTTTATTTGTTTAATATATAATAAGTCTGGGTTTATATCTTGCACACATGCGAACCTACACTATTATAATTGTTTGTTTAAGTATTTATGTCTTATTCCAAGTATTAGAAATATATGTGTTTATGTTGCTCGAAATTGTGTTCTAAAAGTGTTAGTGTTTTGTATATTTGTAGATGGTTCGGCAGAAACTGTTGATACGTGGTAAAGGAAGGGGAAGGGGAAGAAGCGGCGTGGGAGAAAGGCGTAGTAGAAGAAAGCCCGAAGAAAAAGATGTTAGTCAAGGGGATGTTGTGGACAAGCATTTGGCAGACGAAGGAAATGCTGCTGAAGACATTGAAAAAAATGATGATAAAGTGTTAGTCAAGGGGATGTTGTGGACAAGCATTTGGCAGACGAAGGAAACTATGCTAAAGACATTGAAAAAAATGAGGATAAAGATGTTAGTTTTCATTTCTCGTTGTTTATGTTAATATGTTTTTTAAAATAGTGTATTGATTTTGTATGTTCATGTTAAAATTCTGGTGTTATTTGTAAATTTCCTGGGAACAATGATGTTTAAAGTATCAGAAATTTGCATAAAAGTATCATAAATTTGTCCAAAAGTATCTGAAATTACTTGAAAAGTATTAGTAATTGAGTTTTTAATTTTTTTCCTTAAATTATGTGTGTTTTTGTTGATATATGTCTAAAAAGTATCAGTGTTTATCATATTTGTAGGTGGGTCCGGAGAAATTATTGATACGGAGGGGGAGAGGAAGGCAAAGGGGAAGGGGAAGAAGGAGCCCGGGAGAAGGCATGATAGGAGAAAGCCCGACGAAAGAAGATGTTAGTTGTCGTGATTTGGTTGCACAATCTGGAAACGCTGCAGAATACGGAAACGTTGCAGAATCCGGAAAGGATGAAGATAAGGTTCTTGATGGTCAAGGGGATGTTGTCGAAAAACCCTTGGAAGAAGGAAATGTTGCTGAAGAGACTCAAAAGGTTGAGGATAATGTTGATGTAGAGGAAGATATTGCAGCGAAGGAAGTTGCTCAAGACAAACCTGCAAAGCTTGATGTAGTTGAACCTCGAAAGACTGCTGCAAAGCGTAAATCTCCGGGTGAGAAAATTGGAAAGCGGGATTCTAAAAGTCCCCGAAAGAAAATCAAGCTATCAGAGGAAGATACTAAGAGGTTTGTGCACTTTTGTCCTGTTTCTTTTTAGTATCTAAACATTCATTTGATATAGTCCTGTATTAGTCCATTTGGAATTGCCTTAAAAAGTATCATTTTGATGCTTTTAAGTATCAGAAATGGCCTTAAAAGTATCAGTTTTTTTATCATGTTTTTATATCATGTCTTTATATCAGTACTAATATGGCATTATATTTCTATGCTTGGAAAAGTATCATTTATTTTTGAAAAAGTATGATGTTTCATTGTTTGATATTATTATTTCCAATGCTAAAAAGTATCCATTCTTAGCATAAAAGTATCCCTTTTTAGTTAAAAAGTATCACTTTTTAGCAAAAAAGTATCACTTTTTATATTGCAAAGAATCGATCTAAAAATGTCACTTTTTTTTCTTTCATGGTGATCTAAAAGTATCATTTTTATGCTTTTAAGTATCGAAATGGCCTTAAAAGTATCGATTTTTATATTATGTTTTTATATCAGTTCTAATATGGCGTTATATTTCTTGCAGCAATTTCTCTACGCTATGTAGACCTCAAGGTCTTTTTGATATAGTTAATGATTTGACTGATAGACAGAGGGAGGATATCGAGAGCATCGGCTTTGGGGACTGTTGAAATTGCAGGTGAAACAACTTCCTGCTCAAATGTTGTCGTGGCTCGTCAAGAGATTCAATGGGGCGAGTTGGATTCTCAGCGTTGACGATATGAGAAGGTTTGTCATAACTCCTGATGACATATGTGATGTCTTTTTGTTGCCGATGAACAATAAGGATGTAGTATTTTATAAGAAGGGTGAAACTTTGGATGAAGTTATCGAGTTTAAGAACAAAGTGGGTATTGGGAGTTGTAGTTGGGTTTCTGAAACAAAAATTGATGAAGGACTATAAAGAAGGGGGTGATGATTTCAAAAGGCTATTTGTGTTATATAGCCTCTCTACACTTTTGACACCAAGTGCGAATCGCACTGTAGATGTTTCATGTTTTAAATCTTTAATTGATGTAGATGGAATCCGACATTTCGACTGGTGTTCGTTAGTGTTGGATAGGTTATGTAGATCAGTGGATAAGTTTAACAAGTTAAGTCCAAAACACACATAAGTGGTGCCTTTTTGCCTTGCAAATCATATATTTTCATCGTATTAAATGGCAAGGTAAATCGAACCTTCTGAGTCGCCACTTGTTCAACATTCGACGACGGAGAAAATAAGAAAAAGAGCGAAAGATGAGAAAAAGGCTGGCGATTTTGGTCAGGGTGATGTTGAAAACATCTATCCTATTTCTCGTGGGGTTAATTTGAAAAATATTGAGAAAGGTGATGTGGAGAAAGGTGGTGATGGAAAGAATGTTGGAGAGAACCTTGATGTTGGGAAAAGCTCGACTGCAAGCAAGAAAAAAAAAGGGAGAGATTTGGGACTGAGAAAACAGGGAAAGATGATCAATCTTCAAGGTTGATCCAGTTTGAAATACCCCTGGGCTACCCAACCAATGTCGAGGTTGAAAGTCAGGCAAAAGATGTAAGTATGTTCAAGTATCAGTTTACTATTAAAAAGTATCATTTTTGTTTGAAAAAGTATCATTTATTTTTGAAAAAGTATTATGTTTCATTGTTTGATATTATTATTTTCTATGCTGGCAAAAAGTATCCTTTTTTTATAAAAAGTACTTTTTAGCACTTTTTAAAAAAGTATCACTTTTTATATTGCAACAAGTGATCTAAAAACTGTCACTTTTTTCTTGCAGGGTGTCGATAAAGTATGCTTGTTGCTCAAAAGGGACATGGAAGTTATAACCCATTTCCACATGGATCGATTACATCTGGAAATGCAGAACAAAGAAGCAGATCCTTCATCTTCACCGGACGATGAATTCTTCTCCAATGCCAAACTTCATGAGTATATTGATGAAGTTGTGAAGAACTTTCAAAAAATGAAAGAACGGAAGGATTCAATGCCTAGGTTTGATCTGCTGACGCCTGAGCCAAAGTCACAAGAAGCAATAATCGATGAACCATTAGGTGACGATGCCCCGATAACGAAATGTTTGAAAGTCAAGTTCAAGGTAATTCAAGTGATATATTAGAAGTATCGAGTTTTTCTTAGAAAAGTATCGATTTTCTTAGAAAAGTATAATTTTTCTTATAAAAGTGACATTTTGTTTTTCTTTTGTCTTTTTTGGAACAGATGATTGCGATCAAGAAAATCGAATTTCATTGTGAATTTATGAAAAAGAACAATCGTTACTTGATGGAATGACACGAAAAACAGAGAGATGTTGTTGACTTACGAATTTATCATAGTTCGAAAGAGAGTAAGTAACAATAAGATTATATATTGAAAAATTATTATTTCATTGATTTTTATTACTCACATGCTATTATTATTTGCGTTTCAAATGAAAATGTTTTTGCCACCGGAGGGCATTCGTTTATTGCCTTTGGTGATGGAATTGATTCATTACATGATGAATATTTGATTTTTTCAAGTGTCATTGATGTATGAACATTCATTTTAAACAAATCGAGTTGGTCGGGCAAAGAATCTGGACATTTTTATTTCAACACTCAACATTCTCGTAAGTAATATTTTAATCAAATCTTTTTATGTTTATCTCGTTTTTTTGATCTCTTTTGTTTTTCTTCTTGCAAATGATTGTATCTTGTAGCTTGTTTTGATGGGAAAAGCTCTGGAAGTGAACTTAGAGGCTGTTGGAGGACGTGGTTGAGTACCTTGAACAAACCGGACTTGAACACTGTTGACTGGGTAAGAGTTTTTTAGTATTTGCTTTCAAAAGTATATCATTTTATTTGATAAGTTTATGATTTTGTTTGAAAATATGTTGCATCATTTGGCATGTTAATCTTTGTTGCTCAAAGTATCACAAATTGTATCAAAAGTATCATAAATGATCTGAAAAGTATCAGTTTTATGCTAACATCTAAAAAATTGCTTGCACTCTGCATGTTATATATCTGATGCTCAAAGTATCAGAAATTGCAAAAGTATCAGATTATCTAAAAAGTATCAGTTTCTGTGTTAACAAACTGATGAAGTCTGTTATTTTAAAAATTTGTAGATCTTTGTACCATATTGCTACCAAGGCCATTATATTGCCACTGTCATCAATTTTGTTGACAAGAAAGTGCAATACCTCGACAATATGATGCATGATGAAGAGGTTGTTGATCACTATGTTGGTCTCTCGAAGTTGGTGGTAAAGTATCATATGCATTTGTTAACTTTTTATTATGTTTAATAACAATTACAAATCTATGACATTATATTGTTACTCTCCACAACATAAGCAAATGTCTCTCTTCCTCGAAGAGGAAAATCATCCAAAAGCTGGAGAAGTTAAATCATATATCTGGGAAAATGTGCCATTCAAATGGCAAACAAATGAGACCAATATTGATTGTGGTGTTTTCCTCATGCATCACATGGACAATTTTGTTGGGAAAGTTTACTCATCTCCGGATTTATCAAAGGTATGAGAATTTTTCTGTTTCTATAGATGTTTATTTATAATTATTTTATCTGTTTTTATATCCGTGTTTTTTTAAGGCTGTGGAAAGACGCAAATTGAGAGCCAAATATTGTGCCGAAATCATTTTATCTGAGTTTAATGAATTGAGAGTGGAGATAGAGCAACAAGTGCTCAAATTCAAGGAAGCGACCGCTGAACCTGTCAAAAAACCCTCCAAGAAAACCAGCAAGAAAGGCACGAAGAAACTGAAAAAATGATGAGATAGTATATTTTCTGAAATTTGTAAATGTTGAGATTGCTTATGTTGGTAGTCATTTTGTAATTAGATGCTGAATAGTAGCTGATATTCTGCAAATGTTGGTGGCCATTTTGTTATTAGATGATGAATAGTAGATGATATTTTGTTAGAGTTGGTAGTCGTTTTGTTAATGATACTTCTAGTTTTGCATTGCAATGTTAGTTTTAAGCACTGAGTGCTGAATTTATTTGAATGCGTGTAGGTGATGTGTTTTCTGAATTTTTTTATCATGTATACTTCTAAACAGGTTATAAGTACCAGTAATTATTTAAAAAGTATCAGTAATTACACGAAAAATATCAGTATCCTGCATTTGGATTTTTAAATTTTGGTAATCTAATTGCATACTTCTAAAAAGCCGAAAAGTATTAGCAATTATGTAAAAAGTATCAGTAATTACACGAAAAGTATCAGTATTCTGCATTTGCATTTTTAAATTCTGGAAACCTAATTGCATAATTCTAAACAGCCGAAAAGTATTAGTAATTATGCTAAAAGTATCAGTAATTATACGAAAAATATCAGTATCCTGATAGATACTAAGAAGTGATAGATTTAAGAATCTAACATTTAAAATACTAAAAACTGATAGATTTCAGAAAAATATATCTAAAATCACAAGTGTATCAAAAATTGCATCATTGCAACTGACAAATATAACTAAAATATCTCTAAAATAACCGAGGATTCGGAGTCTTTGAACCAAACTCCTTTGCTTGAGAATAATCAGAGACGTCACTTGTTTTCTTCTTGCTCTTTTCCAAACTTCCCTTTATTCTTTTTCTTCTCCCCTTTGTTACAGATCGTGTAGGATCTTGCAATGTGTTAGATGTACTTGATACAACAGACAATTCGTTTTGCCCGGTAGAATTTTGCACATTTGTCAAGGCACTAATAGCAAGAAAATCCCTTTCGTAACCTTCTTCAATGATTCTCCTTGCTTTTTCATTTCCTTGGCATTTCAACACAAGATCATAATATCTTCGAGCCATTTCATGACGCCAAGGAATGCAATCATTAGGCTTGTCAGGCCTCTCAAATCTCTTATTTAAGATGTCCCATACTTGAGATTTTGCCATTCTTGTCCATCTCTTAAGAATATATATTTCCGGTATCTTGACATGAGAATGAAGATGGAGGACCCGTAGTGAATGGAAACACAAAATACCACATTCTTCAAATTTCTTACAAGTGCACGTTACCATGTTTCGCAATGGATCAAACATCACCTTACTTACACCTCCATCCCCAATATGAGAAGAAACATCATAAACATTCAATATCTCATCATTATGAACTAGAGTGCAAGTAGTAGAAATTGATGCGATAAACTCACTCTCAAAGTCTTTAAACATTGTTAGAGTGTATACCTCGTAAGCGTGCTTTAACAACCTTGATCAATGGTATGTAAGTCGATGGTATTGATCTTGATGATTGGAACTCATCATTTTGTTCTTTCATTCTCCAATTCTTCACTAGTTCCTTAAAAATTCCATAAAAATCATCAAACTTGTCGTCTTTCTTTGCATTAAATCCCATGGCGTTGTTAGTACTTTCACTCCTTTGTGATGAAAGTATTCAATGAAAAGAAATCTTTGCTCAAGCTTGTGCACCATTTTTCCTTTATCTCATACAATCTTTTAAACCATGTTTGATCCTCCAATCCGTGACGCGTTGAAATCATGTTACTCCAAGAGTTCTCAAAATCAACTTCATCCGTACAACTTGACAAGCATTCCCTAAATGCATTCTTAAAAGAATCGTTGCTTTTCGAGTTGTCCAAACCTCGCTTATTGCATTCTCGGTAAAGATGCCATTGACATAGCCTATGTTTTGTCCCAGGGAATACCTGCATGAATAATTCACTGTTAAAGTAACACTTTTTCGAGTAAAAGTATCAGTTTTATGCGATAAAGTACCATTGTTGAATTCAGCCACAAAAACAGGGGATCGAACTGGATGAAAAAGAAAAATAATATAGTCAAAGTATCGTTTTGCAAGTAAAAGTATCTATTTTATGTGTTAAAGTATTATATTTTCAATTCGATTCGTACCACTTTCTATCGCGTTAGAAATCGCTTGGTCTTGGTCAATGAATATAGTTATTGGAAACTTTCCTCCCATGGCTTTTTTAAAAATCTCAAACAGCCATTCGAATGTTTCAGTCTTTTCGTTGGATAAGAACGCACAACCAAACATCACATTTTTCCAATGATGGTTGATGCCAACTATTGGAGCACATATCAAATTATATCTGTTTGTGCGATATGTTGTGTCAAAAATGACAACATCCCCAAATATTTCATAATCTTCTCTCATCATCGAATCTCTCCAAAAAATATTGCTCAATTTTGCCATCTCATCCAGCTTAACTCTGAAATAGAAGTCATCCTCATCGGATTGTTGTTGGTACAACATTTCAACAAGTGTTTGTGCATCCCCACCTTCTATTTCTTTCAATTTCAGACGATTCACAAAATTTAGATGATCTTTTATAGTGTGTCCAACACTATAATCTCCTCCAGCTTCATGTGCCATATAACGGTAAGAATCTATCGGTCTCATTAGGAAGAGACCATATCTTCTATCACTTTGCCCTTTTCACTTGTAATCTTTCTCTCAGAACGATGAAGGTGGTTCCACTCTTTTCTTGTAAATGGATGATTATGCTCCGTGACATGGCTCAAGACTTCATAAAGACCTTCGTCATTTAATTTCACACTCAATGAAGCATTACATCCGGTACGTGTGATAGGGAAAATTTTATTTTTTTCATTTTTGGAATTTATTTCCAAATTTCCGATTTCCTAAATCCTTCACAAGAGCATACAAAATATTTTTTTTGTCACAACGCCATTAGCTTGAGTTCGAGTTGTTGCTTTACGAATGCTAAACCCGAGTGCACGACTATGGTCCCTATACAAATAATGCATGTCATCAACAAGTCTTTCTTTTCAATCAACAAGGGAACCCGATACATCCACATGTTCATTGGAGTAGTCTAGAAACATTTAAAAAATCACAGGACAGATTAATAGATGTTGGTACTTTTGGAGAAAATAGTAATACTTACTTATGTCAAAATGTGATACCTTCTCGATCATCCGCCTCTATATTTTGGTCTCAGTAGTATCTCTTGTTTCCATTTTCACCTTCAATGACTTCTATATCATCTTCATCACTAGAAACAATAAGTCGAATCCAAGTTTTCACCTATATGTATAAATGAAATAAATTATTACATCAAAATATCTAATTGAATATCATTTTTATTCAAGAAATATAAATTTGTTAAATTTAAATCCCTATTGTAAAAATATCATTTTTTCCATAAAAGATGTCGATTTTCAAAGCAAAAGTATCATATATAATATCAATATTATCACTATTTTCAAGTAAAAGTATCATAATTAAATACAAAAGTATTAGTATTTCCAGCAAAAGTATCATATTTAAATACAAAAGTATCAGTATTTCCAGCAAAAGTATCATTTTTTCAATGTATGAGTACATTACCTCCCTTCATCAACGAGATGTGTTCATCGTCATTCTCCATTGAAGATATTATCGAAAATCGCACAACAACTGGTCGAAAGTGCAATGTAAGGATGACAATGAAGCTTTTTGCTGCAGCAACAATGGAGATTCTTTCTTACAGATTTCAATTTTTTTGTAGAAAATAGTTGAATGTCGACTTACCAGTTGAGCTTTTGTTGTTAGGAGATGGTGAGCTTAGCTTTTCGAGCAGGAGATGTCGAGCTGAGGTTTTGAAGGAGGAGGCCCTGTTCCATTCTCAGCAGCTGCGGGTTTTGTTTTCAAAATTAGGTTTTTAAATTTTTTTATTTTTGGTCATTGGACCACTGCCAAAGTGGTCATTATTGGGTCGTGTGGGGGGTGCGGGCGGTCGCGCGGGGTTTTTTTTTTTTTTTTTTTTTTTTTTAATCGATACCGTGGGGCGGGTTCGGGTCGCGGTAGGATCCGTCTTACGGAATAGGATCCGTAAGACGGTCCTATGGGAGACCTTCTCAATTATATAATAATAGACTAAATTACCCCTATTTAATTCTCTTTATTTTTAACAAATTTTATTTTTTATAGATAGTTGGAATACTAAAAATTAAAATAAGAGTACATTAAGCTTCCAATGACATCACAATCCACGAAAAAACCAAACTAAATAGCATGTCCCTTCACTTACTCAAAATGGAAAAAAAAATTCATGTGCTGCTACAAAAAAATCGAGAGTTCTGGAAATATTCATTAAACAAATTATGAAGATCTGCTTGGCGGTTATTCTTCTTGCAAACATTTGATATCCAAAAATTTGAATTTTTAGGCTTACCACTGTTTTGAGGCAACAAAAGTTTAATTTAAATGCTTTCATGATAATAAATTATGTCATAATGGAGTCTAGATCCGATTAATAATCATATAGCACCGTTTAATATAAGGACAAAATCAGAAGAATATCGAAAAAATTTATAATCTCAATTACATTTATTATGTTTTCTTAACTGTGTGAATTATTCTATTTTTCTATCATTATGGGACAGAGGAGTAGGATTTTAAGGAATCTATTATTTTAGGCAAAAATTATTTTTTAGCCCTCTAAGTGGGACAACTTCGGAGTTTTGGTCCTCACATGTTTTGATTTTGACATTTAGTCCTTAAAATTAGCTTTTTTTTTAGCTATTTAGTCACGTGACTTGTTATAACATGTAACTTTTACGTGTTGAGTGACATGGAATTTAATTTTAAAAATTAATAATTTTGAAGATAAAAATATTGAGTGGCGACTTACATTGATTGACTTTAAGAGAAAAATGTCTAACTCCTATTTATTATTCATTTTTTTCTTTTCCTTTTTCCTTTTTCCTTTTATCTATTTTATTTTATGTAAAGTTTGAATTGTATGTATTTAATTTTAAAATAGTTTTTCCAAGAATGTCATTTAAATATATCATAAATATAATATACTTTTAATAAATTAAATATATTGAAAAATATAATCTTATGATAAATCAGATTATGAGGGTATTCGCAAGAATTCATATGGATCCTCGGCAAGTTGGGCCACCATAGCCTCGATGTAGCAGTAAGCGTACAACAAATCCTAAGGGTGAAGGTCGGGATCCCATAATCCCAACAGTTTTGTTATATTACAAAAAATTGAAACAATAAATAGGGGGTGAAAATAAAGGGAAATATAAGGATTTAAAAATCATATTTAAATATAAAAAAATATTTACAATCTTTAATAATTTGGCAATTTCAAAAAACTGAATTATTTATAAAAGATGGAAAAAATAATGTTAAAAAAATTATTTATAATTAATTTAAATTATTTTTGGAAAGAGCTATTTCAAATCATTCTTTGCAGAGCTACTCGTATGGAGTGCGGACCATGCACAGTTTCAGCAGAGGCAGAAAAAGTTTATGGTGAGAATTGAAGGCCTTGTATGGTTGTGTTTCCAACACCATTTTTTCAGTTTCCAACTATTCCGAAAAATGGGTTTATGTTTGTTTCAAAAGTTTTCAGTAGAAATAAAGTCATTTCTAGTTTTCATTTTTTATGGAAAATATTTTTTGAAAACACAACCAAACAATTTTCCATTCCAATTATGCAAACCTAGGTAAAATACACTATAATCACGCAAACTTATGTCAAAAATACATTTGAAACACTATAATCAAACATATTCTCATTTTCAAACATGTCACGCCCCAAACGCGACGCGACGACGATCAATCACTTAAACAGAAAATAAATCAACAGTCTAAACCCATGATACGAAATTTCAAGTGAAAAGAGTCTAATACAGCGGAATTAAAATAAACACAAATACAAATTACATCATAAGGTCCGACGGTATCCGAATACAACCCAATAGATTATCTGAATTTAACTTACAGTCCAAACAGAAATAAAATGAAGAAGTCCAATCAACAATAAAAGTAAAAGGAATGTCTCTCCACATCAATGGTAGGGATTCAATCTGTGGTAGGTTCGACGTCTTCAACGTACTCTTCATCTAAAGGTTAGAAAACATGAGGGAGTGAGACAGAAATCTCAGTGGATGGGGTGATCGTGTGCAAGTGTGGCGATATATATAGTTAATGCGAGAAAACGGTTGTATGAAAACGCGTGAGGTATGATGCATGATTTCACACATAGCCCACAAGCATCGTGATAAATATATATTAAGTAATATATTTATCTGATTTAAGAAATAGTTCGTGGTCACACATGCACGATGATTCAAGCAAGACAGAGGATTGCGCATCGATGTGTAGCGCCAATCCCATGCAAGACAATTAGTGGTTGCGTCGATATGTAACGCCAACCCATGCATTACAAGTAGCGGTTGCGTCTTGATGTGTAGCGCCAACCAAACGTTCGATTAACTGCGGAATGTGTGGATGGGACATCGATTCCTTCGTTCTTCCTTGTAACTCCCGTTGATGATGGTCCAAGACCTATCACCTTATCGCTCCATAGGCAAAGACAAAATCCACGTTGGAGCTAGCAAGGCTCGGATTTGTCATAATCATGATTATACCTCAAGTACTACGACCCGCTTCCCTTGGACAAACTCCGTCCTCGTTGCGGGATTAGGTCGATGGGGCGGAGAGTGGAATAGCAGCCAAGGTGCCCGGTTCCACCCCGACGTATCCATTCCGACGTGAGCTCGACACACCAAGTTGACTCAGCAGAAATTAAATACACGTTCGGGTAGTCAACCAGCAATGAGTATATTGATTTGAGCGATTCATGAAAAGTTTTGAAAATTGGCGTTGGTGGAGTTATTTGAAAAGTTTTGGGAGGATAAGCAATCTTCGGTATCTTGAAAGATTAGGTGGAACATAAGTCCCGTTATAGATTCGAAATCGCAAGACGAGGAAATCGCCCGCGATCGGGTATTGTCGGTCAAGACGATCCGATAAGACAAGGAATTTTTGAGAAAATAAAACATTTGTAATTTATTATTAAAGTCAGAGAGTCCAGGGCTGTTTCTTTAAAAGACAAAAAATAATTTGAGTTAGGTCCTTGTTAAAAGAAAATTTACAATTAGCCCCGTTTTGTAAAAATCACTACTTTTGGGGTTAAAAGTTAAAAAATCAATGTCCCGACCTTGAAAAATTATGAGGTCAGTTCCTAAATTCTCTAAATTGTTCAGAGATTCAGGTTTTTAAAGTTTGGAGGTCGAATTTTTATAAAATTCTCACATTGGCCCCAAATTTGTTAAAATTGTCATTTCGGGCTCTAAGTTTAAAATAATTGGAACTCACAAACCGGAAGGGATTTTAATGTGATTCCAGTTGTAAAATGTCACCAAGGTCAGTGGGATATTGAGACAAAATCAGTTTTTAAAAGAAGCAAGTATAGGTCCCTTAACTTTTGAAAATCTCATTTTTGTCCCATTTTGAAATAATTGTCTTTAAGGCTTTTAGGGGTCCAATTGTTATGAAATTTGAACCTTGGGTCCAAGATATAATTATGTTATAGTTAAATTAGTATTTCCAGGTGTATGGACTCCATAAGTCCTGGAAATTGTATTTTGGTCCTCAAGTTTAATCTTTTACAATTTGGTCCCTCAATTTTTATAAAATTACTTTCCAAGCTCTAAACACTTGGATTTTTGGAATACACTTAAAATATGTTATTTCCAGTCCCTTAAGAGTTAAAATTTCAAATTTTAAAATTAGGGTCTGGTACAGTTTCAAAAATTGCAAAATAGCCCTTAAACTTCTAAAATTTTACAATCTAGTCCTTGGGCTTTTAAGGGTTGATTTTATTTATCTAAAAACTCTTAAAACTTTATTAAAATGTCGAAACATAATTTTTGAACCTGAGTTCAGTCCCAAAAATTGAAAATTACAGAGTGGTCCCTTAAGTTTTATTTTCTTACAATTAAGTCCACCAACTTTCTATTTTTGCATTTTAAGTTCAAAAATTGAAATTTAATCAATTATGCTCGACTTGTCCAGGTTATAAATCATTCAAAACATAGATTTCAATAGTCATACACATACATATCCTTCTCATACAAAATTTCATCAAGTATAACAATAAAGTGTACATGTATGCCATATTTTTCGATAAATCGCATTTTTGAGCAACACTTGAGAATTTTTCCAACTTGATACAAGAAAATATCATGCAATACATAATATATATCTCAAGTGCTCAAAATCAAAATACTACATGCATTTTTAAGTAAAGCACCTAGAAGTTGAAAGGATTTTTCCACCCACCTTAAAGATCGATTTGTTGGTGAAAATGGAATAAATCTCTCTCGATGAAGGAGCGACTTAGGTAAGCCCCTAAGTCAAGGAATATCAAAAAAAAATATAGGAGTTAGAAAATGTGGTTAAAAATTTAAGGGGAAGAAGAAGACGGTGAGAAAATCGGAAATACTACACTTACCTTGTGTAGTGAGTAAAGTGTGACTAGTAATGGCTTCAAAGTGTAAGATTTTGGTCACCCTTAATGTTAACCTCCAAGGTCAGCCCCTAAAACTCCAAAAATAAAAATGGAGTGTCAAAATTTGGAAATTAGAGAGAAGAAGAAAATGTACCAAAATTCCATTTCTTACCTTATAGTCCAACTTCTTCACAATTTTTCTTCAAGATGACTAGTCTCTTAATATCTTCAAAGGTCTTCTAGGTATACCTCAAAATCAAAAATCAAACTTAAATTAGAAGGTGAAAGAGATGAGTTAGGTGATATCAAAAATGGATTGAAAAAGAAATTTTCCTTACCTTGGTATGGTGATGGTTCGAATTTGATGAAGGAGTAGGGAGATGAATTCTTGAAGTTTTGGTTAAGTGTTTGTGAAGAAGAATAAGAAATGTGTAGAGAGAGGTAGGAGGATTTTTTAGAGGGAGATAAGAGGAAATACAAGACTTGGAAGAATTTTGTGTTGGTGAAATGAAATGTGAAGAATAAAACTAGAACAATTTTTTTTGTTCACCAAGGGCCATTTGGCCGTCCACATGGGGTGGGGATGAGACAAAAATTTTGTTTTGTTTTGATTAAATGATTTGTGAGGTTAATAATTGGGGAATTAAGACATAAAATAGTAATAGACAACTTTACTAGGGACAATTAGCCAAAATGCCAAGTTTAGGGGAATCACTTTTTTGGTAATTATTGAGGTGGGAATTGGTAGATTAATCACTTTTTTGGCAATTAGCCAAATTTTTGGACAATTCTCATACAAGAGTTGGGAAAACCAATAAAGTTTGAAAATTCATTTTTTTTTTCCAACACTAGAAACTAGAAATCTGGACTTGGAAATGCATCCATACAAGCGAAATAGAATTAATAAAGATTATGACAAGTCGGGTATGGAGTTATTAAATGCAAAATATATTTATCATTAATAACATAAGAGTGAGATTGCAAGGACGATACGGGAAAAAGTATGAACCAAAAGTTAAATCTTCTCCTAAAAAGGCAAAAATGAAATTGATGGCTAGAAATTGGACTTGAAATGCATCCACAAAAGATTCCCTACATGGTCCGAGCGAGTTCGTGGGAGGAAAGTATGAACAAAAGTTAACTACCCAAAAAGAAATTGATGACAAGCAAAATTCGACGGACAACCGAGCTTGACTTCACTCTCGGTGGCTTGTTCCCTGGCGACCGACCCTTTCGTTTGGTGATGATGCCAAAAAAGAGAGAAAATGAGGCCCTAAAGGGGTGAAGGAGGCGAAAGGGAGTCATTAGAAGAAGGGTGGAGGGGGAAGGAAGTTCGAAAAATCTTCCCTTGAAGCTTATGTTCACTGAAACCCCCCAACAAGGAGAAATCACAGCTTCAATTCTCAGCAAGCTGCCGAAAGAGCTGTCCGTGGAACAGAATGATGAGATGGCAATGAAAGAATCAAGAAAAGCCATTGAAACTGAATTTGAGAAGGTAGCTCAGAAGCAGTCTGCACGCATTCAAAACATAAGGAAGCAATATGATGGTCATCCAGTCGGAAAAGATCACCCTGCGCTCAAGCCCCTGAGAGACATTGCCATGCCTGATGCTGGGTCTGAACCCAGATCCCTAGAGGAGTTTCAAACTCTAGAAGCATAAGGCTATTTCGAAGATATGACTCTACCGCAAGCCTGAGATTTGTACTGGGAGAAAGGTCTTGAAGTATGCAAATCGATGATAACAACGAGTTCAGAGATCACCATTTTGGAAAATCAAAAACTCGATCTGATACTCCCAGAGGAAGAAGAGCTGAGTCGGGGAGAGGAAGGGGAAGATCCAGTAGAAGTGGAAGAGGCAGAGGTTCCCGACCACAGCTGAATCCGGAGAATGTCAAGTATATTGATCCACAGAAGAAATGGATCACATCTTTTGGTGGATATGATCATTTAGCTAACCTAGAAGTTGCTCGAAAGAATGCAGAAGCAGTGAGAAGACATAAAGCTGAAAATGAACGAACAACTCGAGAATGGGAGAAAAGGCAGCGTAGGGATGACCCTGCTGCGAGGCGAGCATATGAGAAGAAGAAGAAGAAGGATGAAGAGGAAAGGAAGAGGATGAGAGCTGATGAAGACAGGAGGAGAAATGATGAAGAAGAGAGAAGAAGGAAGCAACCAAGGCGTTGAAGACGGCTGCAACCCCTTCGTGTATTTTACTTAGTTGTAAATACATATTTGTAAGTTTTCCCTGTAATATAGCTCTCATACTTTCCTTGTAATATTTGCTCTGATATCAGTTGTAACTTAGCTTAGATACATGTTGTAATGCAATACTTGTATGAGCTTTAATACATTTTGTAAACAACTTTGTAAATGACAAGAATGTTATGGTCAATAAAATTGATTATTTAAAGCATACATTCTTTGTTACTGCACTCCTTGTGTTTGCTGTTTATTTTTGTTTAAGTTTTGGCATCATCAAAAAGGGGGAAATTATTAGGAAATTTATTTGTTAGATTTGGATGATACCATATAAAACTTAGACTAGGTATTTGGCACCCCATTTTCCTTGTAATTCTATGTTGTAATAAATAGGACTGAAAGAGCTGAGTGAAGTCAGCTATGTCAAAGAATGCAAGAAGTCAACTGCAGACTAGAGTGAAGATTCTGTTGTGTGTCAGCTGAGTATGGCCAAGATGGAAGACAAGGACTCAACTGAAGGAGAGCCAGCTGAGGAACAACTGTGTGAAGAATGAGAAAGTGTCAGACAAGTCTGTAAAAGGAGCCAAGTCTAACAGTTGAAGTGACAGTTGAGTCATTCTCATAATTGGAGCAGACTCAAGTCAAAGGGGTAAAGGCAACAATCAAGTCAAGACAACTGACATTGATCCGTTGGAAGGAAGTCAAGAATATTACTCGATATAGTAATATGTCTAGGCTGCCAGGTCTTAAAGTGTTTGGCCCAGAAACATGCAAAAGGAATAAGCCAATGGGAAACATTGAAGCATGTGTCAGACCCTGTAAAGCTGCAAAGCCATCTAATACGAGGAAGGGTCAATATCACAAGTGCTGCAGACCAAGAAAAGACAAGCCAACGAACAATAAGTGTCATTTGAAAATAACCTATCTCTTCAACGGGCAAATTTTCAAATGAGCACTATAAAAGGCTGAGGAAGCATTTGAGAAAAGGTTACCTGAACCAAGCACGAACGAATCAAGCTATTATCAAGCAACCATAACCTGCAATATTCTAAGCTTATCCATAAAATTCCTCAAGCCTAAAACTCGAAGGAACTCGATCCAACACACTCGTGAAGGAAAGATTATTTCAACAAGTTGAAGAGGAAAACTTTAAAGAATGAAAACGGGGTCTACTCTCCAAGTTAAAGGAGTTGTAGAAAGGTTCAAGGTCGAACCAGGAAATTCAAGTTTGTTGGAAGGCTGTGTGATCAAATCCAAAGATTTGAAGGGAGCTGGAGTAGCAAGACAGTTGTCTTGTGAAGAAGCTGATTCGCAGGAGAAGCCAACTGTGTTTGATCAAGGTTGTCTCTAGACTGAGAACTACTTTGTAACTTGATCTGATGGTGCAATTGTGTATAATGGTGCAATTACAATTTGAGATCTCAAACCGCAACAACCGCTAGGGCTATAAATGAATATAACATATTAATAAATGACTCGTAAACAAGCTCAGATAACATTCGATTATGTTCATTTATTTAGTTAACGAGCATGTAATGAACAAATTTTAGAGTTCGTCTAATAAACGAACAGAGCTTGAACACCTGTATACTCGTTCATTAATAGTTCGTGAACAAGCTCGTTCAGCGTTCGCTCATAAAATGTTCATGAACAAGCTCATGTCGCTTAATTTTAAAATTTAAATGATTCCTATAAGTTAAATTTAAATATTGAAAAGTTACACATGTAATTCTTATAATATAATCTATAATTCTATAAAATATAAGAAATATTAAAATTACAATATTAAAAATTTATCATTAATATATAAATTAAAGTTGAATTTGATCACGAACATATAATGAACATGAACTTATTTGAAACATGAACTCATCAAAGATAATTTTTGTTAGGAAATTTATTGTTTAGATTTTGATGAATGCCATGTAAAACTTAGAATAGAAAGTTATTTTGATTCTTGTTGTAAAATGCTTGTAATAAATAGAGTGGCCAAGCCGAGTTAAGTCGCCTACGCCCTAACATGCAAGAAGACAATCAAGACTAGGAGGAAGACTCATTGCGAGACAGTGAGTATGGCAAAGAAGAGTAGACGGGAACTCTCTTGAAGAAGCAAATCGAGTGGAGTATCGGTCAAGTCAACTCGAGAAAAGCCAAGTCTCAAATTGAAGTGGGAAGAGTCACCCTGATGATTGGAAGTCGACTCTAAGTCACCTGGGAAAGCAAAGAAATGCGGTCAATAAGTCGAGATAATCGTAAAAGATCGGTTGCACAGTAAATCAAGAGAATTACTTAAACAAGTAATATCTCCATACCACCTTTCTCGGAGTGCTCAATCCCGAAGCGTGCAAAAGGAATGAACAATGGGAAGCACTACACCGTGTCGAACTACGAAAAGGTGAAAGAACAATTCATACGAGGAAATGGCAATTCCAAGGATCGCAACAAGACAAGCAACGATCGCAAGTGACTTTCAAAAATAAGCCTATCTCTTCAACGGGCAAATTTTTGAAAGATCACTATAAAAGGCCGAGGAGTTTGTTTGAGAATCGAGTGTGACACATAAGATATACAAGTGACAAGAGACACAAGTCACATACGAACTAAAAACGTTCAAGCAATTATTAGAAAATCAAACATTCTCAATCCTCAAGCCTACACTACGAAGAACATCAATCCAACACTCACCGTGAAGGAAAGATAACTTCAATCGGTTGAAGAGGAAAATACTTGAAAAATCAAGGGGTCTACATTCCACGAAGGATTGTAGGAAGGTTCAAGGTCGAACCAAGTCTTAAGCTTTTGGAAGGCCGTGATCAAATCCAAAGAGCTTGAGCAAGTGAGTCAGTAGTAGCAAAGTAATGCCCTGTGAAGAAGCCGAGTCGTCGAGAAGCCAGCGGTGAGTGATCAAGCGCGTCTCGTGATCGAGTCCCAAAAGATCAAGTCATTTGTGTGATCAAGACTTGTATCCGGATTACCACTTTGTATACGATCATTACCTAGTGGATTCCTCCAAGAGTTGCGAGAAGAGAGGAGTAGAAGAATTACCCCATCTTGAACCTCTATAAAAATTTTATTGTGTCATTTACATTTCAAAGCACTTTAATTTCGCATTTTTAATCGCTTATATCTCACGATAAATTAGCTATCCACTTGATCATTTATAAGTACTAAACCAAGCACTAAACTCTTGCTTAATCAAACTTAAGGGTGTTAAGTCTTCCAATGAAAACAAAACCACATCGAGTTAATTTAGAGCCAACAACCGAAAGTTATTCCATCAACGGCTCGTTGAGTCTCGTTGAGAGATTAACTCTCTTGAGTGACTAAATTGATTTGTCCATCAAGGACACATTTTGTGTAGTATCAACTCTGTATATTTAAAAGGACTAAATCGAAAATTTGGTAAGGTTTATTCAACCCCCTTCTAAACCTTACACTTACACCCCTTGGGACCTACAAGTGGTATCGGAGCGGTTGGTTCATTGAACCCTCCGCACCGGTTCTTGAACTAGATCTCCAAACTTTTCAAAGTCCGCTTTAGTACTTAAACTTTCAAAACTCTTTTTATCATTAAAGGTTATTATCATGGAAGCAAATTTGACACGCATCCCTATGTTCACTATTGAAGAATTTGATGATTGGAAAATTCGTATGCGTGCTCATCTATCAAAGATTACATGATGAGATGTGGATAGTGATAGAAGATGGGCCTCGCAAATCTTAAAGGTGAACACAATTTTGCACGAAGAGTCTGCGTTTGAAGGAGAAGAGGAAGTTGCTCCCGGACTGTCATGGTTGAAAAACCAAGAACCGAGTGGACAAATGATGACAGAAAAAGATACAACCTGGACAATGTAGCTAAGGACATCCTTTACAAAACCTTGACAAAGCCATGTTTAATAAAGTCAAATCATGCAAAACGACTAAAGAAATGGGACAAGTGACATTGATTTGTGAAGGCTCGTGAGCAAATCAAAGAAAACAAATTATCAGTGGGTCTCACGTAAATTTGAGAACTTCAAAATGATCTCGGAGAAAACCTGGATCAACTGGATGCTCGGTTCACGAAATCACAAATGAGCATGCACTTGGAAAGGAATATACACGAAGGAAATGTGTATGAAGATCCTAAAAAGTCTTCCAGCTGAATGGGAAATGAAGGTCATGGCACCGAGACATTCCATGGACCTATCAAAGACATCCAACCATGAATTATTCTCAAACCTCAAAGCCTACGAGTTTGAGTGAGAAAAAAAGACCAGGAAGAGACAATTTGTACCCAAAACTTGCTCTAATTGTTAAAGATGGGAAGAGAGCCGAGGTCAAAGAAGTCATTGATCCGAAGAAATAGCCACGATGGTTAAAAGATTCAACAAGTTCTTCAATAAGAACTACAAAGAGGAAAGGGCGAATCTTCCAGAAGACACTCAGCTCCTCCAAATCAAGGGAAGATAGGCCAACCAAGAGAACAGATCATCAAAAAGTTGAGTATCAAAGGGCGGACAATCCAAGAATGGAAAGAGCTGATCAAAAGGCTGAATATCTATGTTGGAACTGCAGACAACCAGGTCACTATGCCATTGATTTGCTCATATCCTGTAGTTAACAAATACAGGAATGAAGAAGAAAGAAAAGTCTTGAGAGAAAGAAGACAAGAAAAGAAAAAGGCAATGATGGTCGCAGAGATCTTTGAAACAACCAAGTCAAGAGAGAGACGGTGATTGAGAGCGATGAAGCCGACTACTCAAGTGACTCGAAGAAGAAGCCTTGATCCGCTTAATGGCCAAAGAACAAGATCAACGACCAAGAAGATGAGGTACACTCTAACTCATCAAACTCGGACTCTAGTGATAGTGGATCGTGACACACACACTTCATCACCCACTCGATCTTTATGATTCATTAGGCAAAATGATGAAAGATTTTGAACACATTAAATCCTCACACACACTATTAAATGAGGAAAACAGCCTACTCAAGAGTCAAAACTCAAAGTCGACTAAGGAGCCGAGTACTCTAAGTCAAATAGTGATGAGAATGAAAGTTTAAAAATTTGAAAATGCTAAATTAATAGCGTAAATTGCCGCTTATAGAGAAGAGGAAAATGATCTCAAAAATGTTATTGCCTCATTCACTAAGGCATCTAAATCATTGGATGATCTTATTTTGAGTCAAAGAGAATGTGGAGACAAGACAGGACTTAGGATTTAATTTCTCTGTGCTATGTCAAACCTCAAAAGTAATTTTGGAAAAAGGATCTTCAAGCCATGAAGAGTCCGAAAAATCCAAAACTCTAAATGTTGCACACACATTCACTCCAAAACACAATAACAAGCAAAGCGGCCTTGGTTATAAAGGAAAAGGAAAACAACTTGATTGAGTGCGCTGAAAGGACAATCGAGAAGAGATTCACTGAGTTCCTCAAAGCCAAACTCCAAACAAAAAATACTCTGTAAAGAAGAAGCGAGCTACCAAAACCCTTAAAATCTATAAGAGAAATACATATGATGGGAATGGTAGAAAATATCCAAGCCAAGCCGATTGGAATAATGTGAACTATCAAAGATAGACTTATGGAATATAAGCCCAAATGGCAAAGGCCTAGAACTCAAAGAAAGGCCATTCCAAAAGTATAAGAGCTTTCATCAAAGACACATATGCACCTAGGCACTACACTCAAAGACACCACAATTACCCAAGGAAGGCAATTGCTAAAACACATATGCAGCATACGACAAAAAGAGACAATTTGTATGAACCTAGAATCCCCAAGCAATTTGCTAGGATTAATTATGATTATGGCACTCGATAGATGGCAACCCCTTAGAGTCAAATCATTTGGCTATAGGTTGGTTGGATCATCTTACAATTCTAACCCCTCGGGACCGCAGACAAGTATGGGTACCTAAAACTTAATTTCCTTGATTGCGGGTTCAAGGAATAAATTTGAGTGCCAAGGAACCTGGTACATGGATAGTGGTACATTGCCGGACATATGACAGAAATAAGAAAAATCTGTCAAAATTCAAGGAAGTTAAAGGAGCAAAAGTCATATTTGGAGGAAATGAAGCTCCTGGTGAAATAAGAGGCATTGGATCCATCAAAATGAATGGATTAGAAATCACAGATGTTGCATATGTTGAAGGACTCAACTTCAACCCATCGAGCATCGACCAACTCGCGTGACAAGGGCTACAATGTTGGATTCAACATGGGTGTATGCCAAATCAAAGATATTGAATCAAATGAAGTTGTCTTTGCAAGGATGTAGGCAGAAGAATATGTATGTCGTGGATTGGTCAACCGCAACACCCAAAGACTGTCTACTAGCAAAAAAGCACACGGTGAATCAAGTTGGTATGGGCACAAAAAGCCGAGTCATCTCAATTTCAAAACGATCAACAAGCTTGCACGAAGTAATCTTGTGGAAGGACTTCCGACTCGAGATACAAAAAGGAGAGTATATGCGACACATGTCGAAAGGAAAACAAATCAAGTCATCATTCAAAGAAAAGACATGCCCATCTTCAACAAGAATATTGCAGACCGCTTCATATGGATCTATTTGGCCCAAAGGATGGAACCAAACATAAGTGGAAAGAAATACACCTTGGTGGTAGTAGATGACTACTCAAGATATACATGGACAATATTCATGTGTAAGAAGAAAAGAAACTCTACAAAAACTACCGGTGATGAAGAGGATTCAAAACGAGAAGAGTCAAACCATTATCAAAATAAGATCGTAGAGAGGAACCGAGTTTGTCAATGGAATAATAACTCAAGATTGTATTGAGAATGGTATTGGTCATGAACTATCGGCAGCAAAGGACTCCACAAACAGAATGGAGTTGCGAAAGAAGAACGCTTAAGAACCCTCAAAGAAGCAAAGAAGGACCATGTTAGTGAGCGGGGGTTACCAAAAAGATTTTGGGTCAAGCAATCAACACGACTTGCTACACCCAAAACGGATGTATGATAAAACAGACGGTGACAAGGACTCCTATGAGATCTGGATCGAAGAAAACCAAATGTTGCATATTTGAGAATATTTGGATGTAAATGCTTCATCCACAACAATGGCAAAGACAATCTAAAGGCTTTTGATGCTAAAGTCGATGAAGGTATCTTCTTAGATACTCAAATTTGAAAGCAAAGCCTCTGAGTACTCAACAAAAGGACTATGGTTGCGGAAGAATCCATTCATGTGGTATTCGATGAGCCAAATGTAAATGGAGAAGACATTGAAGAGTCGGTGATAAGTTTGAATCATCCAACCATACGAAGAGTCCCTATATCTTTGGAAGTGGAATTATCAATTCGGAAGAAGATGAGATAGTGAATCTCAAAAAAATTTGGAAAATTTGCGGCTAAGTGATTACGAGAGAGTCGACCACAAGAACACAAGTACCGCAAGTCGATCAATCCGGCTAACTTACTCCAACCTCGATGTAAGATGGTTGAGAGACCATCCACCGTAACTTGTTATTGGAGATATAAAAGAAGGTGTCAAAAACAAGCGAGTTAACTCAACAAGAAGTTATGTTCACATGCTTCATCTCGCAAATAGAGCCCAAAGACGTGTCACAAGCATTGGACGACACACATTGGATTCAAGCTATGCAAGAAGAGCTAAATCAGTTTGAAAGAAATAAAGTATGGGAATTAGTGCAAAGACCCATACATCAAAATGTTATTGGCACCAAATGGGTGTTCAGAAATAAGATGAACGAGGAAGGTTCGTGGTAAGAAACAAAGCAAGACTAGTAGCCAAAGGATATTGCCAAGAAGAAGGGATAGATTTTGATGAAACATTTGCCCCTCGTAGCAAGATTGGAAGCTATAAGGATGTTTCTTGCCTATGCGACTCACAAGGATTTCATTGTATATCGATGGATGTAAAATGTCCATTCCTAAATGGTTTATTGGAAGAAGAAGTGTATGTTGAACAACCTCCAGGATTTGAGCAGAAGACTCTTGGAGATAAGGTATACAAACTCAAGAAAGCTCTATATGGATTGAAACAGGCACCCAGAGCATGGTATGATACTTTGTCACAATTCCTAACCGAAAATGGATTCACAAAAGGAAAAGTAGATAGAACACTTTTTTTAATTCAAGACAAAAAGAGTATCTTTGCTTGTTCAAATATATGTGGATGACATCATTTTTGGATCCACAAACAAAGAGTGTGTGAAAAGTTTTCAAACCTCATGCAAAGTAAATTTGAAATGAGCATGATGGGAGAGAGCCGACATTCTTCCTGGACTCCAGTGAAACAGTGAAGGATGGAACCTTCATAAGTCAAACAAAATACACCGAGAGATTTAATGAAGAAATTTGGTATGGAGGAGAAGTCTTACGTAAAAATACCAATGAACACATCACCAAAATGAACATGGATGCGGATGGCAAGCACGTAGATCAAACAAGATCTGAGCACTTATTGGATCATTGCTCTATCTCACAAAGCAAGCGGGCCGAGATATCACCTTTCTTTGTAGGTGTATGTGCAAGATTTCAATGCTCCAAAAGAGAGCCATATGACAAAGAAGCTAAGAGAATATTGAGATACTTGAAAGGAAGCCAAGAAGTTGGCTTATGGTATCCAAAGGAAGGTGGATTCAAGCTAATTGGCTATTCGATTCTCGACTATCTTTGGATGCAGAGTGGACGGGAAGAGCACCTCGAGGCACATGTCAAATCTTTGGGAAACAGACTAATTTCCTGGTTTAGCAAGAAGCAAAACTCAATAGCCACCTCTACAACAAGCGAGAATACATAGTTGCGGGCGTTGTTGTGCCCAAGTTCTATGGATGAGACAAAGAATGAGAGACTATGAAGTTGAGGAAAAAGAAATTCCAATCATGTGTGATAACACAAGTGCAATTGCCATTACTTAAAATCCTGTGTTGCACTCAAGAACAAAGCATATCGATGTCGGATATCACTTCATAAGAGATCATGTTGAAAGGAAGGACATCATCTTGGAATACATCTCAACCGATAAACAACTAGTGACATCTTCACAAAACCATTATGTGAGTCAAGATTTGAAGAACTCAAGCATGAGTTGGGGTTAATTGAGTGAGTTAACTTTGAGAAGACTCAAAGAAAAGAAATGGAACACAAAAAGTGAAAAAGAGTCGAACACACAAATCACCAAGAATCACCAGATGTCGGAAAAGACATGATTACACCGAAGTCGGTGATAATGAGTCACTAAGAGAAGCTGTGAGAAGAAGAGTTAAATCAACCTAAAGGATGTTCGAGACACTTATGGGCAAAATGACAAAAACGCAAATGTCGTTTTGACTAAGCGGGAATGTTTTAAGGAATACGTCAAAGATAATGATGATGTGTATAGACATAAAGTCGCACACCGAGCTTATGATTGGATATAAATGCCGCCGCATTAAATACGAGACATTAAATGCTAAATAGGCGTGCAAAATCTAAGCCGTTGATTTCGATCACATTTCAAAACCACCCGCACGCCCTTTCATAAACCATATTTAAACCATTTTCGTCCGCTTTCTCTCTCACACTTCCAAAACTGTTCATCATTTCTTTCTCTCAAAAGCAAAGGCAAAAATTCTCTCGAAGCCCTATCTATCTCCAAATCAATCTCCAAGTTTTTCTTTGATAAAATCCTGAAAATGGCACCAACCTATGATTTTACCAAGTTAGGAAAGCAAATCCACACCGGGTCTACTGTGGATTTCGACGGAATGGTGAAACAGGGGTCCGACGACACCCTAGTGAAGAAAATCGCTGAAAATTTGGAAACGTCCGGGCTGAAACCGTTTCTGACGTTAGAATATCCGATGACCTATGTGGAGGAGGTCGCACAATTCTACGTGAATGCTGAGATTCACGATGAAGGAATAAAGTCATCTGTTCACGGAAAGCGGTGACTATCTCTCGCCAAGGATTTGGTGAACATTGCTCACTACCAGCCAGAAGGAGCATCGAGAGATTAACGAAGCCGATGTAAACTGGCCGATGCTTGGAAAGAAATAGCCAAGCCCGATTGTCTTGATAAAATAGTGTACACAAACAAACAAGAGATCTGAAGGAGGATTATCACAAGTTGTTGGACATAGTTGCCAAATGTATTGACATCAAATTTGCGCAACTTTTGACCACCAATCAAAAGCAAAGCCGATTGTAATGGCTGCAATCATCGCAGAAAAGAAGATAAATGGGCTGAGTTTGTCTACAACAACTCTGCCGAACGTAGGGAACAAATCCTTCAAGGAAGATGGCACATTTGGAGGATCCTAGGATATGGCCTAGTGATTGGCCTACGATGGAGGTGAAAGGAGTCCCTCTTAGACATGGGAAGGCATTCCATGTTAACAAGAGGATGTTCAGAGCAAACCTCTCTGGCGCACGAAGAGAGCCTACGCCAAGAGAGCGACACGAGTGAGGGGGAATCAGGTGACCCGAAGATCACAAATGTGTTTCCTCTCCACCAAGAAGAAAGTCGCCCCGCATGTTAAGAAGATCGCTGCCTCTGCAAAGAAAGAAAGTCAAACATGCTCCTCGCCCGCAGCAGAGTCACCTACCCCCTGCAGCCGTGTCTCCCCCGCCCGCCGCAGGTCGAGAAGGACTCACAAATACCTTCTCCGATCGTCAAAAGGAGGAGAATCGACAAGCCAAGACGGCCAGCTCCTCGAAAAGGACATCACGGCCCCGCCGCCGCCAAGACTCGAGATGACACTATTTCTCGAACCGTAAATTCCTCACGGTACAAACTAGGAGAAGAAGGCAATTATCAAGCACTCCGAGCTTGAGAAACCGGGCCGAGTCACCACTCAATTTGGAGTAGATACCGGAGACTCGCCGTAGAAGTAGAATCTCCGGATGTAGTTGATGAAAAGCCAAAGTCTCCAAGGCGATCACCAGAGGCAACTCAAGACACTGTTTGTAGTTCACACAAACAAACACAAGAAGAAAGCGCTAGAGCGGATAGTGATGTGATGATCCTATCTCCACCTTACCCGACATCCAAAATCGTCTGGCGTGAGTGGAGGAAATGGAAGTTGAGTAAATCAAGGAAGCAGTTCCAACGGCTTACCGAGTTTATAGAAGAAGAAGGGATGTTAAACTTCCTTGGACTAACCACTCGTGCTCCCAAAGATTGGATGAAGACAATCGCACGTGAGACATCCTACAGATCTTCAAGGACAAGGAGAAAGAAAAGCAAGCAGGAGGAGGTGAGGCACGTGAGAAGGCAAGCCGTCGTCCTATCTCCCAGGCACACGAACACACACATCCTCTCCTTGATGTCTTCTCCGATAGTGATGAGGATCCAGGAGAATGTCGCCGCCACGTAAGAGTTGCAAATGCAGCAAGCATTGCATGAATCGTAATCCTTCACGAGCAAAGATCGATGGAGGGACCAGGAGAGTCCTCGTAACACACCGAAATTGATCCAATGGGAGTGGTTCAGCAAATCGCCATCGTTGTTGCCGCCACCACTTCCCACTCACTCGGAAGAAGGCAATAAGGGTCATGGCGATGAAACCGGGATAGTGGGGACCCTAGTCGAGCCAACCCCTATTGAAGGTGTTTTACCACCGCCCCATAATGGCCGAACATTCAATCGAAACAATGGGAGTTTGGAGACGAGTGACCCCATTCCAAGTCACTCGGTGGTGCGCCACCGGGGAAACTCCCTCCAATGCAGCAAGGTCGGAGAATCTGCAGATGACTCAACAATGAATCCAGGAGGCGAAGTAGAGAAAATACAAACACAAGAAGAACGAGCAAGTTGCCATCAACGAAGCTCGCACGATTGAGACTGTCTCGGTTGAGGTGCCAACCGCTTAAAGAAGGCTAATGACGCCGCGATGCAATCGAGGCACGAGGAAGAACAACCCCGGGAGTTAACACTGGGGCGATGAAAGTGCAATCCATGGGGTTGAGACTCCAATGGATGCCACCATAGAAGACCCTAAGACAGTGACACTGTCGAAAGGGAGGACCAGCCTGCCGCCGCAGCAGAGACCTGGAGGTAATGAAGGCCCACGGAGGTTGAGACTTCCGGGGTAAAGAAGTCAAGTAGAGAACATCCCTCCCGCTATCATCGACCCATCCGAGAAGGAGATAAGCACACTTCATGATTCCCAGGATAATCGATGTAACCTTTCCGGGATCGGAAGGCGAAGAAGAAGTTCGAGTCATCCCCCGTGACAAATCCAAAAGACTCACCTGCGGATGTTCCAAGCACGAGCAAGTCGATCCCAAGACTACTCGTCAAACCTTTAATTTTGATGATGAGCCACCAATGGAAATCTCATCATCGTCCGATGACGCTCGATAATGCCGAGGACCGTCTACTCAATGGAGAAATCGGTGAGACCAACGAAGCTGTTGAGATACTGAGGCTCAGCAAGCCGGGTCCACTTCACAACAAAACCCCCAACCAGAGTCCACCGCGCAGCTCCTCAAGCTGCAGCAGGTCGACTCCTAAAAGAACTTCACGCGCACCGCTCATCATCGAACAAATCCCGGTGGGCGGTGATGAATCCTTTATAGAATCTTTTCCTTTTTCCCCGGAGGTACCCGACCTCCATGAAGAGTCGAGAACGAACGCGCACGCTATCACAAACCAGCCTCCCATTTTTCCATCGGCACCATTGTTCCGGTGATTATGATTTTGACGCTGCATGGCCATCACCGCAACGGAAGAATCGGTGAAGTCCGCGAAGTGTTCAAGGCATTATTCGCCGAGATTGAACGGATGGAGAGGCATCAGCCTCTATGGACATGCGATCGACAACAGAGATGCCAATCTCACCGCTTATTTAAGAGGCATAACAGTCCGGATCAGGGAATGGTGGCAACAACAAAGAACAATGCGTGTGGAACAAGTTAGATACTTCAGGACATTGTTCAACAAGCTGCTGGTATGGAGAGTCGAAAATGCCGATGCAAAAACGTTCTGAGAGAACATATTGAGCACATGCATGAAGCTCACATTGCCGAGATTAAGCCGTTGCATGAGCAAAACAAGAGTGATCTACAAACGTTTGGAAGAGACCATGAATACAAAATTCAGCCTTCTCATGGCCGAGATGAAGCCGATTTCAAGCAGAGTCCAATGCTACTCGATCCGAATTTCGTGTTGCATACTCTGCGGCAGAGACTCAAGACGTAACTCTACCATCGCCAGCTAGACTTCCCGCTTGCAAGTCTGTTTCCGGCGTTCCACTCTCCTTTGATGATGCCAAAAAGGGGGAAGAGGAATACCTAAAAGAAGAAGGAAGGAAGAATTGCGAAGGGAAAATCGGTGAGAAGTGTTGAAACAAAAGAAAGGAAAGCTTGTTGAGGGGGAAGGATCGACGGATGTGACCTTGATGATTGCACAAACCCCCAACAAGGTCCTCCGGTGACATTATCGTGCAACCTCCTCGTGACTCGCCACTCCAACACTCTGCTGCATCTATGGCCAAAAGAGAAAAACAATTGAAGTAGGGATGAAGGAAGTGGAAGGAAGAATGGATGCCCGAGTTATGAACATCTTGAAAGAACATGGAGGCATTCCGGTGACGAGAGACACTTATGCCATCTCGGATGTCGGGACGGAGCCACGATCGTTGATGAATTTAAAACGCTCGAATCAAGGATACTTTGCAAATATGTCTATGGCTCAAGCTTGGGACTTGTATCTTTGGGAAAAGGGTCTCACGTTATGTGAAGAAGCCGACAGACTCACAGACCACTACCTCTACTTTGGTCACTCCGCCGGGTCACTCAAAGAAGAAGAAGTCTGAAGATACGCCCGTAGCAGGTAGAGGAAGAAGTAGTGGTGGAGGAAGAAGCTTGGACCTAGACTCCGCCCAAAACATTGAATACGTGGATCCGGGAAAGAAAGGAGGGATCTACTGGTGGGCTTGACCAAGTAGCAAATTTGCAAGTGGCTAAAAAAATTTGAGTATGCAAAAAGATTAGAAGAAGAAAACAAGAGACAAACTCACGGCTATGGGAGGAAAGACAGAAAGATTAAGAAGAGATGAAGCGCAGGAAGGCATATGAAAAGAAAAAGAAGCGGTGGCTTGAGACGAAAAAAAGAAGAAAGAGAAGAAGAGGTTGAACAAGATGAAAGAAGGAGACAGCGAAGGAGATGAAGTGTTGTTTTCCACCCCTTCGTGTATTTTATTATGTAAATACATACAATGTAAGTCTTCGTAATAAAGCTATAAATTCTTTATTTTTCTGTGTAGACAAATATGTGCTCGATACACCTTGTAAATTTTGTGTAAAAGAACAAGAATGATATGATCAATAAAAGGATTGATTCTCGTGCATACATTCTATGTCAATACACTATATCTGTATGTATCTTTGCTATTTGCATTTTTGAATGGCTTAAGTTTTGGCATCATCAAAAAGGGGAAATTGTTAGGAAATTTATTGTTTAGATTTTGATGAATGCCATGTAAAACTTAGAATAGAAAGTTGGCACCCCAATTCTTGTTGTAAAATGCATTGTAATAAATAGAGAGCCAAGCCGAGTTAAGTCGCCTACGCCCTAACATGCAAGAAGACAATCAAGACTAGAAGGAAGACTCTGCGCGAGACAGTGAGTATGGCAAAGAAGAGTAAAGGGAACTCTCAAGAAGCAATCGAGATGCGGTGAGTGGAGTATCGGTCAAGTCAACTCGAGAAAACCCAAGTCTCAAATTGAAGTGACGGAAGAGTCACCCAATGATTGGAAGTTGACTCTAAGTCACCTGGGGGAAAGCAAAGAAATGCGGTCAAGTCGAGATAATCGAAAAGATCCGTTGATTTAAATCAAGAGAATTACTTAAACAAGTAATATCTCCATACCACCTTTCTCGGAGTGCTCACCCTAGAAGCGTGCAAAAGGAATGAACCAATGGGAAGCACTACACCGTGTCGAACTCGAAAAGGTGAAAGAACAATTCATACGAGGAAATGGCAATTCCAAGGATCGCAACAAGACAAGCTAACGACGCAAGTGACTTTCAAAAAATAAGCCTATCTCTTCAACGGGCAAATTTTTGAAAGATCACTATAAAAGGCTGAGGAGTTTGTTTGAGAATCAGTGAGACACATAAGATATACAAGTGACAAGAGACACAAGTCACGACCGAACTAAAAACGTTCAAGCAATTATTAGAAAATCAAACATTCTCAATCCTCAAGCCTACACTACGAAGAACATCAATCCAACACTCACCGTGAAGGAAAGATAACTTCAATCGGTTGAAGAGGAAAATACTGAAAAATCAAGGGTCTACATTCCACGAAGGACTGTAGGAAGGTTAGTCGAACAAGTCTTAAGCTTTTGGAAGGCTTCGTGATCAAATCCAAAGAGCTTGAGCAAGTGAGTGTAGTGCAAGGCAACGCCTTTGCCTGTGAAGAAAGGTTCGAGTCGCACGAGAAGCTTTGAGTGATCAAGGCGTCTCAGATCGAGTCCCAAAAGATCAAGTCATTTGTGTGATCAAGACTTGTATCCGGGAACATTACCACTTTGTATCGATCATTACCTAGTGGATTCCTCCAAGAGTTGCGAAGAGAGGAGTAGAAGAATTACCCCATCTTCGAACCTCTATAAAAATTTTATTGTGTCATTTACATTTCAAAGACTTTAATTCCCCGCATTTTTAATCGCTTATATCTCACGATAAATTAGCTATCCACTTGATCATTTATAAGTACTAAACCAAGCACTAAACTCTTGCTTAATCAAACTTAAGGGTGTTAAGTCTTCCGTGAAAACAAAACCACAATCGAGTTAATTTAGAGCCAACAAATGAGTTATTCCATCAATGCTCGATTGAGTCATTGAGAGATTAACTCTTGAGTGACTAAATCGATTATGTCCATCAAGGACACAAATTGTGTAGTATCAACTCGTATATTTAAAAGGACTAAATCGAAAATTTGGTAAGGTTTATTCAACCCCCCTTCTAAACCTTACACTTACACCCTCGGGGACCTACAATTTTGTTTGTTTGTTGTTCACGAACAAAATTATTCACTGTTCACGAACACGCAATGAACATGAAATCGAATATTAACGCGTTCATGAACATGTTTACAAACAAATTCAAATACTATAAAATTTCATTAAACGAACACAAACAAATCTGAAAAGAGTTCGGCTCGAGCTCGAGCTCGTATAATTCTAAACGAACATTTGGCAAACAGCCTAAAGCTCGACTCGGCTCAGATCGTTTTCACCCCTACCAACCACACTTCAAGTAGAATACTATATATATAAGCTATATATATCAGTATATTTCTCTCAAACTGTAGTATATTTGTATAAAATTATGTACTATCATATTTAATTATTTTCACTGATTTACTAGGGGTATATTAGTAAATTTACTCAATAGTTTAATAAATCAAAGGTAACGAAAAACCCTAGGTTAGTAAGTTGTCTCCCCTCATTTTTTGTTATTCATCTAGTTGTATTTCATAGACACTAATTGTCTTTTATTATGGATGTAAATTATGTAATGAGACTTGTGCTGGGAAATTTGTGAACTTGGAGATTGAAAGGCTTAATTCCAAAACGAGGACAATAACTATACCTCAGTGGCAACGAATGACACTAAGTTTGTGTGTGTTCAATTTAGGTCAATAACTTTAAATTTTTGGCGAATTGAGGACAAATTGAGTCTGAATTACCCAATTTGGGGCTACTTGGACCTCAATGTTGAGCCTGAATTACCTAAACATAGTCACGTAAAATAAGTCGAAAATTTAGAAATAAATCTTAAAATCTTAAAACCAATTTAAAAATTTACAAATTAACAAGTTGAGTCTAAATATATGAAGTAAATTTGATAATTATTTAAGATACAAATTAACAATTAAAATATAAATATACGAAAATAAATCTTGAAAATATGAAAATAAAATTATAATAAAATATTTAATAAGTCTATAAATAACTAAATGAAGTTTGGAAATGTGAAATAAGATGTAAAAAAATATTTAATATATGCAAAATTACCAAATAAATCCTGAAATTATTTGGATAAATCTAAAAAAAATTATTTATTTAAAAAATTTAAATGTTAATTAAATAATTTAAAATTATAAATTGAAATTTGAAATTACTTAAATAAATCTGAATACTATAATTGAATTCAAAAAATTATTTTAGTTACATTTAAAAAATATAATTTTTTATTTCTTTAAGTATTTTTCAAATATTAGTTTGTAATTTAATAGTTTGTAATTTAAATTACTTTAATAATATTTACATTTTTAAATAAATTTCAGATTTATGAAATCATGTTTAGATTTTATATTTATAATTCTTGGATTTATTCAAATAATTTCAAATTTATTTTATAATTTTTTGATATATTAAATAACTTTTTAAATGTAATTTCACATTTTCAGATTTCATTACTTATTTGAATATTTATTAAATAAATTTAAAAAATTATTTCTGTATTTTTCAGATATATTTTGATATATTTATATTTTAATTATTAATTTGTAACTCTTAAATTTATTATCACATTTATTTTTATATATTTAGACTCTACTTGTTAATTTGTAAATTTTTAAATTGGTTTTAAGATTTTTTTATTTATTTGTAATTTAAAATAATTTTTAGACTTATTTTACGTGACATAAGCAATTGGCCTAAATTTGGGTAATTCGGGCTCAGCATTGATGTCCAAGTGGCAATTAGCCCGAATTGTCCTCAATTTGCCAAAATTTTAAAGTCATTCTTCTAAATTGAAAGCCGGCAAACTTAATATCCTTCTTTGCCACTGGGGTATATTTAGTGTCCTCATTTTGCAATTAAGTCGAGATTTAAATGTTGATTTTTTTACAATTGAAATATGTGTTTTAAATATCTGTAGGTGATCAAATCCAAGCCACTTGTAGTTTTAAGCGGTTCAACCTGTCAGACCGGTTCAACCGCCGATTTTTTCGGTTTTAATAAAATTAATTATATTTTAATTATATTATATAAAATATTAATGTAATATATTGATATAAAACGAAAAGTTATATTTATTTTTCATTTCTTATTTTTTATTATGTAATTATTTGATTGATTGGCTATGCCCATAATATAAAGGTTTGTCCAAATTTAGAATATTTTGATTGATTAAAATTCTTATTGGAATTAGTTAAAATATAAATAATTGATTTGAATCTTAACATAAATATCAAATTAATAATTTGAATTCTTGTTTGATTTGAATTATGGCATAAATATGTTAAATATTAAGTTTATAATTTCAATTTTTGTTAAAAAAAAGGTTAAAAAAATAGCTAAATTCGGTTTAACTGGTTTTGAACCGGTTTTTGGCCTTATTTTGATCGGGTATAACCACAAAATGGTAAGGGTGTTACTGCATCTGGTCCGATCACGGTATTCGTTATAATCGGTTCAACCGGCGGATGCGATCCGGTATTTAAAATAGTGACTGAAATGTTGAAGTTATATCTATTATATTCTATTATGGGAGAATTTTTAAAGTACCCACTATGGATAGTGGGTACTTGTTTCTACCCAATAAGATAAAAACTTATTTTCTACCCAAATTGACCAAATTATCCCTCCTTTAAGTTGGTATTTTTGAATTTTGAAATTCAAAAACCGTATAAGAAACCGTATAAAACAAAATAAGAAACCAAACGTCCAAACCCATCCCCATTTCGTGCCCCAAGGTCAAAACAAAAGAAAAAAAAAAAGCCCCCATTTCGTGCGACTACAAGAAGAAGAAGAAGTACCAACCCCCATTTCGTGCCCAATAAGTGAAGAACATGGACTCAATCGTGCCGCCGACGCCGACCGCCTCCACCTTCGCCGCTTACTTCCATCGCCGCCCGCACCATCCTCCGTCGCCCCTTCCGACAGGTAAGCATATCAATCGTCATTTAGGATTCATTGATTTAGGATTTTTAGTGTTCGATTTTAAGTTTTAAACTCTATTTATGTTAGGTTAATTGATTTAGGATTTTTAGTGTTCGATTTTGGTGTTTAGGGTTTATCAATTGGGTTATTGTTGGATAAATTTGTGAATAAGTTTGATAAATTTGTGTGTTCGGTTATTGTTGGATGTTGGTGACTTGGTGTAGCAGCGCGCACGGTGGTAGCGATTTGATGTAGAAGATGAAGCGCACGATATTGTGCCTGTTATAATTGGGTGCGATATCGTGCCACATATCGCACTAGGTATAACGGGCACGATATCGTGCCCTGTTATAATTGGGTACGATATCGTGCCACATATCGTACCTAGGTATAACGGGCACGATATCGTGCCTTGTTATAATTGGGTACGATATCGTGCCCTAGTTATAAATTGAACTAGTTATAAATCTTGGTACGATATCGTGCCCAGGGTTTTTGTATTCTTTCCATGTATTCTTTGCCTATATCGTGCCTAGATATCCATATCCATATTGTCCCACATGCTGTTTTTTTCACTACAGTTCTGCAATTTTTCAACAATTCATCTTAATAAATTGAAATTTATTAATTGTTGTAGGTCGGTCCACAATGGAAGAGACCCTCATATCATCGAGAGAGGGCCCACATCGCGGGATACGTTCGATCAAATATTATTTAGACCATCGAGAGATGAGTTCTTTGGAGATCGGTGATGATTTATATACCGCTTTTTTAGGCAGTCGGCTTTCGGATATTTTATGGATTTTGGGTATGACGGAGCGGTTTGTAATGCGACTTTGCATGCATTAGTTGCGATGGAGTGCATGTCCGGACGCTCCGGAATCGTGAGTGTTGGTTCCACATCGGAGTGCATCATCGATTCTCTCGGCGTGATTTTGCTATGATATCGGGATTGCGATTTTCGTGGTCCACATTTGACCCTAACGGTGATTTTGAGGTACCCGAGACCGGTATATATAGACGGTATTGCTTTAGGGGTGATCGAGTTCTGACCGCGCATTTACGCGATTTATTTCTTGTTGGCACCTTCCGTGACTCACCAGGACGATGCCCTGAAGGTGGCGAAGGTGTTATTTGCCTTTTACATGATAATCGTGTTTCGATGGCCGGCAGATCATGATGTGTACCGTGTCGTGGTTTTTGATCGAGGCGATGCGGTATGGGAGGCATTCCTGGGGGAAATACTCCTTTCGAGATATTGATGCATTATATTCGGCACATGCATGATGTTACGCCACTTGGCCGATATACTAAGCACGTTCCACCTAGATATCGACCACCTTCTTATCATTTTTATGGGGCCACTTATGTCTTCTTTGATGCACGTATATGTTTTTATTTTATTTATATTTGTAATTAGTTTTAAATATTTAAAAATCTTATTTTTCATACTTATCAATGTTCTCACTGATTTGGGCATTCGAGGCGATACCTCGCCCGGGTAATGCCCAGGCGACTCAGTATCGACACCGGTTGTTACACAGTGCCTTCGTTGGAGGTTTTCAAGACCGCTATTGACATGACATTTTTTCTTTGACACGGTATGTATTAACAGTGTTTACTTATTTATTTATTTAATAATTAATTTATTTTTTTATTAATTTATTTATATTATTTCTGAGGCTTTAGTGTGTCATGAGATATTGGATCCGACCGGGAGGAGCTCGGCAGATATATATGAGGAGTCGATGATCCATTATTTTGTTAGGTCCTCCTCGTTCATCGAGGAGAACCGCTTTTTTAAGCGAGAACAGAGCGAGACGAGTACAGCAATCTGGTCAGCAACCCCAACCCCTATTGGCGGGGACAGAGGTAGGTCTTCTTCAAAGGGGGCAGACGAGGCAGCGGGCGGAGGAGGAGAGGTAGACCCGTTTCGCAGGCCGACTCTTGCTACTACGATTGAGGGAGAAGCGGCCAGGGCAGATGGTCCATCATCCCATCGGCCGATGATCCTTTAGATGGCCGGACGGATGACGCATCACCCGCCAGGATACTCGTGTTGATCCGTCTGTCACGATGACTATGCGCGCGATGATCCACCACGATCCGTCGGGATACGTGTTGATCCATCTCGTGAGTTGCGCAGATATCTTGCCGATTCGATTCGGTGTTATGCCAGATTAGCTTGATTCGAGAGACTTACAGATGAGCGGTTCACTCGATTGGAGACACGAGTCGATGATGTCGTTTCTCGATTAGAGAGGCTGTCATCTCGGAGGAGGGTTCTCGCTTGACAGACGCTAGATCGGGAGATAGGTCGGGTTCGGACCTTGTTCGAGGAGGAGATTAGACGCGTCTATTCCCATACCTTGATCGGTGCGATGACTTCGTGCATGGTAGTCGAGAGATATCCGAGCTACCAGTCGCGAATGCAGACACCTCCTCCCAGCGAGATCGACTCCTCCTTCCCGGTAGTATCGACTCCTCCTCCCAAAGATCGACTCTTGATCAGCTGACGATTCTTTCTCATCCTCCTCCTCCGCCATGTCGACTCCTCCCCCTCCTCCCAGAGTGACGACTCTTCCTCCTCCTCCGGCATTGTCGACTTCTCTTCCGCCATTGTCGACTCCTATTATGCCCGTGTTATCACATTCTCCGCGACCACGAGTGTCGATCCGATTCTCGAGGCCATTGTCGTCTCCTATTCGAAGCTCCTCTCCGACACTCGTGGTATCCGGTCCACGAGCGCCCTCTCCGCATTTGCCCTCACCGCCTACTTCCTTGATCCAGGTTCGAGATAGGCGGCCGTCGCGGCATATTCGCGGCCCATTCGGGGATCCTAGGTCTCGCAAGCTAGCCCCGTCCGAGAAGGAGTTTACCCGCTTCTTAAAGTCTAATGAAGAGTAAGTAAATATTTTTGCATTTGTCTTATCGTCTTAGTATTAACATCTTATATTCCACTGTCTTAATATTTGAGGTCCAATTGCGGGAGGAACGTGGGGCTTATGTACCTTGTTGGGCCATCATTTTTTAAGGAAATGGCGGATCCAAAGATAGAGTTGGAAAATGATGTAAGTTTCTTTTGCATTATTTAGTTGATGAATATTTTATCGATTAATATCGATTTCTTTCATTTCTGTACAGCATATAAATGCATACTGTCCATACTACGATCCGATCCCCGGTTTCTTGGGGTTGTGCCTCATGAGAATCAAGTGGGAACTTATAGGATTGTATCTACGACATTTTCGGTTAGTTTATTTATTATGTGTCTCGCATTTTCTTGTAAAATTAATAAATCATACTTGTTAACCTATAAACATTTTTCAATGTGTAGGATTCCATACGGCATATATGGAATCGTATGCATGGTACGGATCCTCGGCGACACAAGATATATGACCCAAGCGACCATGGAGAGATTCCTCCGGACAGAGTCGGATGAGTTGGTCGGGGTTGTCAAAGACGGATCTCCAGGATGGGGTAATCCTGGTCCATGGAGTGTCTTTATCAGCAGTATACTTGAATTTAATTATTTTTTTGGCTAGTTTATTCATTTTTTTCATTCAAATTTTTTTGATTATTTATCGATTTTGTTTTCACCCGGTGTACATGATCGTGAATTTATCGGGCCATTTTGTCGTGTGCGATGGATCTACGTAGAGCACAAAGTACATATGTACGACTCAAGACGTGCCCGATACACGGATGATAGTTTTGCCAATCGGCGTGCCGACACACGCCCCTCCGTCGCATGCTCCCATGTGTACTCATTCGCCGGCTTCTACGCCGCCTTAGGTAAGGAGCATGTCCGCGCGAGTGGGAACTTTTCCATAGGCGATCGAAAGATTGTTTTTTGCAGAACTACCCCACCGGTTGTCTTTGTATTTGCCATACATTCCATCATTAGTTGTATCACGAGGAAGATTAATAGGAAGTATGTGGAGCGGTCGATTCCAGAGATAAGGAAGAGTATGGCACAACAAGTTTACGAAGACAATGATAGTAGTACTTGGGAGTTGTAGTACATATTGTTGTATATCTTCTAAATATTTTGAGTTATTTAAATTAAATATTCATTTTTGTTTAAAAAAATAAGAATTCTTTAAATTAAAAGAGTTACAATTAGCGAGATAAGAAATCAACAAAAAGCGAGAACATGAAAAACTACAATTAGGCATAATATCGTGCCACTTATATCATAGTTGTACGATATCGTGCCCTATATAGTTGGCACGATATATCGTGACCATATATTTGCCACGATATGTCGTGACTTATATAGTTGTACGATATCGGTACCTATATAGTAATTGTACGATATATTGTGCCCCTATATTTGCCACGATATGTCGTGACTTATATAGTTGGCACGATATCGTGGCAAATATAGTGTACGATATATCGTGCCAAACATAAGACACGATATTACGTACCAACTATAATAGGGCACGATATCGTGCCAACTATATAAGTCACGATATCGTGTAGAAGAGATAGTTAGCATGAAATATCGTGCCATATATCGCATATAAATGAGTAAAGGGCACTGCGACATGATTAACACATTTAGACTCACGAGTTTCACTCTTAGTGTGTTTTTCTAGAAAATAGTGTTACATTTGAAATAAACTTTTGCCTAATTTTCATCATCCGGACGTCTCGGACATTTTCTACGGGTATGATCATCCGCTCGGCATATTCCACATTTCTTCTTATTACGCACTTGTCTCGAAGGACTTGTGTCCTTTGAGGCACTTTCGTGCTCATCGGCGGCAATGACATAGTGCATTTGACGCAATTGTGGCGCACCCCACACCTTGAACAAATTTGACTCTTACGTGAACGATTACTTGATGATTCAACAATAGGAATGAACTCTACTTTGTCTGCAGGACGACTGCTTGTCTCGGGTTATTTGGAGGGTTGCATACTAAGTCTCGCACCTCTTGTGGTTGAACCCATTCACTCGGATCGGGAATCGGTAAAACTTCACCCGCCCACATTTTTTGAAGATTTTCATTTTTATAATAATGGGCAAATGAAATGAATAGATATTGAGGTTCGCTTCCCGCACAAATAAACAAACAATTATTTGAAAATATTGAGCGAATTATGTGAAAATATTGATACAAATTTTAAATTTCTTTATACCTAATTGCTGAGATGCATGGGTGCAAGGCATCAATTCATATTCAAATTCTCGACAATTTGCGACGTTCTTTGGGATAAGTCAACCAAATAAGTCTTTGTTCCATCTTTCACCTTGTACTTCACATTACTAAGACATTGTACATCCATTCTACGACCTATCTCAACCGCATCATTTAATCTTTTGGTTGCTTCAAGTGTTAGCTCTTGATCTTTATCATTAGCGATAGTCGTCGTCCATAAAACCACTTTTCAATAATAGTCCGAAAGCACATCAAGCCTGAGAACAAACGAGGTAACTTTCTCGGCCCATAATAACCGACTATTGAAGCTCTCGGTGAGTTTGATGTCATGAACCCATAACGTAGGACATGACACTTAACTCGAGACCATCTGTCTTCCCCGCACGTTCTAACTTCTTAAACGCACCCGTCTCACTAGCAAATTTTATGTTTTCAAAATACTTATCATAATCTTCACGGCGGTATGAATATGCTTTGCATTCCTAAACATTGCTACTATATGTTGACCATATTGAGCCAAATTACTCGCAAATGATAAGTGCAAAGCCCATGTGATGCTTCCGGGTATCTTGCTTTTATGGCATTGCGATACTCTTGTCTTTGATCGTAAACAATCGAGTAGATCACGAGGGCAATTATAAGCATCTCTCAACTGTCTCAAAAACCATGTCCAAGAATCGTCGTTTTCAACATCCCCGATTCCAACAAAGAAGTGGGAAAATCTGTTCATTACCATCTTTTTTATTCGCCACAAACAATATTCCTCGGTATTTGCCTTTAAGGTGTGTTCCATCAATCACAATAACTGGTCGGACATTGTTCGGAATCCGTTGATTGATGCATGCAAAGCAAAAAACACGTACTTGAATCTATTAAAATTATCCGACTTTCATCTAATTTGCGATCCAGGGATTCGTTAAATTCAACATGTGTAAGTATGCTAGGAATTAGATTGAATGACTTGTTGCTATCTCCATATATCAACCCAAAGGCATGATGTGTTGCACTCAACGCAACATTATAATTCATTTTAAGCCCATGTCGCGATTCCAACTCCGCTATCATATCTCGCACGAGCGCAGAATGTTCCACTAGTAATCTAGATGCAAAATACGCACCTACTACTTTAGAATGCACCCGCCTAGATGCATTGTCATTCAAATTTAACCCACATCCATGGTGCTTGTCAAACTTCACTACTCTCCAAATACTATCCTTTCCATATGCACGCATTCGAAAAGGGCATCGTTCATACTTGCATATTGCATGAAAACGAGTCTTATCCGAGCGTTCAACTCGATACTCGACTTGATTTTCAAGGTGATACATGCCTAGTGCGATATCCAATTGAGTTTTGCTCATGTATGTTGCTCCTTGGCGCAATGTCCCACAGATGCTTCCAACTCCAGCGGAGTTCCGGGAGGAAGCGAAAGGTGCGAGAGTGTACCGAGAATCACCCAACTTCGTCTGTGGGCACTATTGTTTCGTCCATATTGTCTCTATGGATATCCGGATGTAAGTTAACACCTCGTATGGCCTTGCGCATCTTGGTTTTGGTTTTTCGAAAATACTTCCGCTCTCACGTCTCCACTCACAAAATTCCTCAAATTCAAAGACGTTCTTTGGTTATTTTCAAATTGATTATTAGCTTCAACGTCGTACCAACATCACCATCGGTGTAGTTCTCACCAAAATCATTTCGACGTAGTTTGCACCATAATTAATGTCATTATTATCACAACCAACATCAAGCATCAATATTATCACAATTAACATCGGTATTATCACAACCCATATCGGGATAATAACCATCTTCATTGCTTGGCCTTATACTAGGTCCCGGACAATTGATATTTGGAACATTAATCGTAGGTGCTAGTGGACGCGGATGATCAATAATTGGAACATTGTTCATATGCATAAAAGGTGCTCCACTAGGCCTTCATCGCATGACTATATGGATTGATTTGCGGTAAACCGTATTGTTGAAAACCAAGAAGTTGCATGTAGTTGTAATTAGCCCAATTTGGCCGACAAATCATTTCGACTAGCCATTAGTTGCATAAAACTTCCACCAACACCTTGTTGACCTTCAACGTTCTCAACTCGATTATGCTCTGCGGACCTCCCAATACATTATGCGAACTAGTCTCACCCATCGTTTTTCTTCAAAGTGTTACAAAAACAGCGGTAACTCGGTGTTCCCAAACGCAGATTTCAATGTCTTCATCGTTTTTCAACTTTAACTTCCCAAGTTTGTTTTAAATATCTACAATAGAATGCATTATACAATCGTATACGCCCTATCAACATCAACAACACCATAAACCTCCTCCAATATTTCACTATAATTCATTTTGCCGGTTTAATACGTACAACTTCTTCTTCACCACTTTTATATTCTAAACCTTCCCAATGACCACCAAATCGAACAACAAGATAGCGAGAGTTCATCTATATACAAAGAAAAATATTGATAAATGCAAGAACACATAAAAGGCGCCTATTTTTTGTCTTTGGGGCACGATATATCGTGCCCTTTTTCGTGAGGTATGCGATATCGTGCCCTTTATTAGACACGATATATCGTGCCCTTTTGCACGATATATCGCGCCCTATATATTAGGTGCGATATATCGTGTCTAATATACGGGGCACGATATCATTACTAATATACGGCACGATATATCGTGTTCTAATAAAGCGGCACGATATATCGTGCCTAATATACTGGGGCACGATATCGCGTGCCTAATCTATGACACGATATCGTGCATCGTGTTTCATAAATGCGTAAAATTTTTCCTTTCACAAAACACTTCACATATTTTGCAAATATATTGGTCTTGAACGATTTAAACAAGGTTAACTAATTAGGAGGAGAAGAACATTACCTTGTTATTCGATTTTTTGGTGCGATTTTGTTGATGAAAGCCCACAAAAATAACTTCTTGATATTTTGTGAAGAAGAAGAAGAGAGAGAAAAAAAAAGAACAAAAAAGAATGGAGTGTTCACAGTTCACGTATGTTATGTATTGGGAGTATTTAATTTCAAGAGAGAGAAATACATATTAAAGGCTTGCATTTAAAGCCTCAAGGGTATTGTGGTAAAAGAACACCAAAAGTGGGTAAAAAACTATGTTTTTATCCTACATGTCAAAAACTCAATCACCTATCCCAAGTGGGTAATTTGCCCCATTTGCTCTAATTATATGTTATTGAAGTTGTTGTAACCACTGTTCTAAAAATCCTCGCAAAGCCCTGATTAGTCCCCGCCTAGGCGCTAGGTCCCCTTGTCCGCCTACGTTATTCTTCCGATTAGGCACCGCCTAGGCGCTAGGCCCTAGCCCGCGGTCCGACTAGCGTCTATCGCTTTTTAGAACACTGGTTATAACATTCAATTGAGACAACAACATATCCTTAATTTTTAGTTATCGAATTGATAAGTTTGTTTTTGCTCATTTGATTATTTTGATTGTTCCATATATTGTTGTTGTATTGTATATTAAAATAGCAAAACTGCCCGAAACCGTGAAAACCGCAAATTTATTTTATTCTAAAAAAACACGAGTTAAAATCACATGTATAGTTGAACTGCACTTAGCAATTCAGTTTGAAAATATTGAAAACCGCCCAAACCGCACCTATGTTTAACTATAGTTTATTCCTACACTATTCATTCCTACACTTAAATTCTAATAATACCAAACTTATATATCAATAACAACAACAATAAACTAATACAAATTAGTAGCATTATACTGAGAATACAGATCATTCTTGAGGAATTTGAAATAACACAATCCACAATATTCTTTCTTATACTGGAACAAAGAAAATGCAAAACCCTTTCAGTTGGAATAAGACGATAACAGCTATCAGAAACACGAAAGTTTGATAGAAACATAGAGTTATACATGACGAAATTTTAAGAAATAAGAAAGTATATATACACAAATGTTATGAATAGTCTCCACTATTTTGCGATTCTTAAAACTTGTTGAACATCAAATGTACTATAACATCAAAATAAGCCTAAGAGATCTGTACTATAACACCAAGCATTCAAACTTCCGGATGATACAATTAACCGCGCGCAAAAACAATTTGTATCACTTGAGTAACATCAACCTTACAAAAGTACATCTTATTGTTCGATTTATGTTGTTTTGTTCGCAAAATCATCTACCAGTCAACGCTTTAACAAAATAATCAATTTCCGTCGCTAAAATAACAGATAAATCTTTTGGTTTCTCACTTTACCGACGAAATGGTCAAGTTCATCGCTAACACAACAAATATATTTTCAGTTCTCACTTTGGCGACAAATAATATTTGTCAAATTCTTCTAATGGAATGCATCTTTTTTTTGGGTTTTAGATTTGCTACTGAGTGAGCGACTATTTATGAATATTCAGTCGCTAAATCCAACATTAGCGACGATAGTATTTTCCCGCCACTAAATATTCGTCGACACTGTTAATTTCCTCTTTTTCTTGTTGTTAATGATATGTTTCCAATAACAATTTTCTTGACAAAATTTTTTCAAAAGCACAGTATAATAACTACGTCAAAATTGACTCAAATGCAATCAAATCCTCTTAAAAAGCACAAACAATTATCATGCATGAAAATAAAGACTGTACATTGAAAAGTCAAAAATATTATAAAGACGTCCGATAATTTTATTGTTACTAAACTTTCAAATCTTCAAAGTTAATGACTTAATGCAGATCACGTAAACTAAAAGTAGATTGCATCCCTCCAAAAAAATAAAGTAGATTGCAAAACAAAATTATTGCTGTTTCTAAAAAACAAAAACAAAAATTATTGCTGTTGATTATCAAATTGCAAACTTCTTAGATGTTGATAATCAAATTACAAAATTACAAAATGATTAGATGTTGATAATCAAATTTACTGTGGTCAACAACACCATACACATGTAACATTGGGTAATTAATTTGAGATTATAGCAAAACTCCAAAATTACAATCTAGGACATAATTGTAACTAAATATATTTTTCACCCCCATTACAATTTTGAATCAATATTGAATCCCAAATTATATCAATAACTAGCTCGTGAGCTTCTTGTATAATACATTATTAAGGTACAAATTCACAAATTCCTGTGATAATTAAAGCATAAATATTATACGCATAATTTGGCAAACAAGATCGATTCCCACAATCATATATATACTCGACGTACTATGCGTCATCTTAATATTCACATTCAGTCCATACATAAATCTACGTGTGTGAAATATTAATACATAAAATATAATAGTACAGTTTATGGGAGAAATCCGAATAAGAAAATAAACAAACTTGTACGTAACGAAACTATTTGATCGTCGAATTCAATTGCATGGGAATCCATCATTTTCTAACAAAGATGTGAAAGAACAAAACTGTAATGAGCCTGTATAAATTCAGAATTGAATTTTACTATTATGAAATTAAGTTTGATTACTGTATTGATTGATATTGAGAAATAGGAAATTAAATAAGAACTTTTACATATTTCATTATGTTGAAATAAATTAGTGAAACCATGCATAAGATGAATAATTAACAATGAACAACTTAAATTCAATTTTGAAAATTCTCTAAACTTCAGGAGAGCTAAGTTTTACTAAACAATAATTGATGGGTCAAAATCATAAATAACACAGAAGTTAGGGACTGGGTGGTGCAATTAAGGCAAATTGACAACATTTGACATCAAATTCGGGAGATTTGTGCCCCATCATTACAAACATCATTATAAGTATGACTTTAATCACTTTTTCCACAAAAGTCAATACAGCTCCTTCATATTTTACTTATCCCCACTTCTCCAGAGCCAGCCCGTTTCAACTTAATTCCAGCAAACAAACAAAACAAAAATTTGAAAAAACAATGGCCATGAAAATTACTCTTGAATTTCCAGTACTAAGAAATGAAGAAGATCATACAGACAACAAACAAAACCAAGAAATCGTAGCCGAAACTCAGATTGATGCCCTCCCATACGCGATTTTGGCCGACATACTAACACGTGTTCCCGCAAAAACCGTGTTTCTCTGCAAGACATTGGCCAAACCATGGCTGTCCGTGATAGACTGTCCCCAGTTCGCCAGAGAACATTTTTCTCGATCCAAAATGTGCCCATTGCTCGTCTTCACTGACCCATTGGGCCGCAAAACCAACCGAATCTTTCATCTCGTGGAGGCCCAAACCGTGTCCGATTTCAATCCCATGAAACTGAACTCCAGGATCGAGTTTCCTGACGTCATGAGGGGCCCCAGCTCTTTCCTTCGCAATGTGAACACGAACGTGATCTCATGTGAGGGAATGCTCTGCTGGGGGACCCGCCGTGGGGCTGGCGATATCGTCATCGCCAACCCCATCACGGGGGAGTACGCGACCCTCAATCACCACCCCGAGCGCGGGCAAGAGGTGACTTCTACTTTCGTCGGCCTCGGGTTCAATCGGGTGACTAGGACGTACGAGCTCCTGAGAATGACGCTCGGGAGCGTCGATGATCCCGACTGCCCGATCGCGTGGTTGTCCGAGATTTGCACCGTGGGGTCTAAGTTGTGGAGGCGTTGCGACGTCGTCGAGCCTCAGTTGAGCTTTACGCGAAAGATATCCGATGTTATTTATGTTAACGGGTCGTTATACTGGACTTACAAATGCGACACCACAATATGTCGTTTTTGTTTCGACAACGCCTCTTTCCGCGTCGTGTTATTGGATGAGATTGATGATTTGATGACGAGCGCGGATAGCTTTCTGATTGGGAGTTTGGGGGTATTGGATAATTCCCTTTGTGTATCGTTTATTTCTCAATACGATGGACACGTGGAGCTGTGGACGCTGACGACGACAAACATCGTCGGTTGCCAAGGAACTTGGAGAAGGGTCCACATTGTTGAAACCCTAACTACGAGGTATGAACATAGTGGGAGATTGTGGTCGAGGGGCGAATATAGAGTTATAAGATATCTTGATGATGGGAAAATATTACTGCACGATTGGAGAGCTACGTTTCTTTTATACGATCCGGTGACAGAAAATGAGGGCTTTTTCCGTCTTTTGGAGCACTCAAACATCGAAGGATTGAGGTCCTTGTTGCATTTGCAAGTAGTTCCGCACGTGCCAAGCCTTGTTTCGCTAAAGGACACCTTGAATATACAAGAAGACAATGTGGAGGTTTGGAAGACTTATAATTCAAGGTGAGTATATATTATTCGTATGCATATATGTGTTTGCATAATGTTTGCTTGGTGTTAGATTTTGTTAATTTCCACTTATTATTGTTGGTACAATATATTACATGCTTTTAAGTAGTTGAGGTTCAGATTTGAGGTGATATTAATTTTATTCATAATATATTATATAAATTCCAATTATGTCAGATGGAAAACAAGTACAACCTACCAAATTTAAGCCTGATATGGTGTTAATTGCTCTTTGAATTAAGTAAGCGAGGTGTCTTAATTATTACTTTCACTATTTTGTATATGGATATGTTTTCACAAACAATAGCCACATTGTTGTACTTTTTTCTGGTCATCCTATATATGTTGCACATTCTTAAGTCTGGAGGTTTGAATTTATGAACTAAATCAAGGCCGTCTCTTTAAAACTATTATGCTATTAGGAGGGGTTTATTAGAAATTCCGATGGTTGTACGGCTGGAAAAGGACATTAAAGTTCTAATATTTTTGGTACTAGTAAATAAGTGTTTTAGAGGTTTAATTCCGCTATAGAAATTTTTCTGGACTTGAACATAAACGTAAATAAGTCGATTATTTACACATTCTGAAATTTGTAACTCAAATAGATTTTACTCCCTACTTAGTTTACTATATATGTGTTGCTTTATATATTTACTTCGATTAATGTTCCATTTTTTCAGAAAACTTTTACCCCCCTCATCTCTAAACTACTATTTTACGTGTTATTGAGTCATTGTATACCTCTTTGATTCAATTTCCTATTTGTTTCTAGCTTGTTATTTTTTCCTTTTATGTCAACATCTCTTTAATATTCAAAAACTATAACAATAACGATTTCATAACCTGGTCATTTTGTTGTACTCTCAAAAGTTTCTTCGAATATGTTCCTCATGTTGAAGTAATTGTCTTATTGATATTGTAAAATAGTATAAAATTATATAAGTAAAATGAAAACATGAGAAAATGTTTGCACTCAAGAAAACCGTAAGGACTTCTTGGAATCTAGAAAACATTTGGTTTTTATTTGTGTAAATTAAAGTAGAATCGGGATTTGATGAAACATTAGGCTTTTTTATCTGAAGTAGGATTGGACTTTAATGAAACACTTGTATCTTTTCGTATAAAGTATTATTTGGATATAATGAGTGATTGAAAATCTCAAGTTAAAAAGATTTTAAATCAATTACATAAAATGTAAATTTGGTATATATGGACAATATTCATTAATTCTTTGCATATTTTGCAGTTGTCCTTGTATTATTTTTTAATTAATTGCATTTGATTTGTGAAATGTTACTATTTTAAGGGGGGGATAGCATGAAATTACTATCAACATTAAGTCATAAATTTGACGGATGATTTGAATAAGTTGTATATTACTTTGTTGATTCTAAATATATGTCTTTAATCAGAGCGGTTGTTTCAGAGTAAGTTTAATTATGCCTTTTGAATGAGGTTTGATCACTCATTTTACATCATAGTCAATAGTATACATGTCCTATAAAACTTTTAGAAGTTTTCATAACAAAAATCCATGACATAAGACACTACAAGAAAACAACATTTTAACGACGGATTAGTGTCGTCGTTAGTTAGCTAAATTTCCATTATAATTCCATTGCAAATTTTTCCGCCAATGTTTGGCGCAAAATTACCTATGATTAACGACGGAAATCTTTCCCTCTATTTGCTATACCTTCACAATTTTGTTTGAAAATCTAATATTTATTGTGTAGGGGACGTTCCGTCTTTAATCCATCGCTAGCTAATTAGCGACGGACGCAATCGGTCGCTATTTTTTGTTACTATTTTGCTATTTTCTTGTTATGAGACTTGCAATTCTTACTAATATCAATTTGTGTTTTCAGTTATCTGTCATTAGTTAGCTAAATTTCCATTATAATTCCATTGCAAATTTTTCCGCCAATGTTTGGCGCAAAATTACCTATGATTAATGACGGAAATATTTCCTTCTATTTGCTATATCGTCGCAATTTTCTTTGAAAAAAATCTAATATTTATTGTGCAGGGGACGTTCCGTCTTTAATCCATCGCTGGCTAATTAGCGACGGACGCAATCGGTCGCTATTTTTTGTTACTATTTTGCTATTTTCTTGTTATGAGACTTGCAATTCTTACTAATATCGATTATTATCAATTTGTGTTTTCAGTTGTTTAGAATAAAAATCCTAAATGCTTCGCGACAACACGTTCAGTAAGTTTTAATGTTAGCTATCACTACCTATGGTGTACATCATGTTAATATTTATGTCCTTTTACTACTCAAAATTAATTATGCATAGATTTGGTGGAAAAAAACAAAAGAAGAAGAAATTCTCTGCAGTACATAAAATCAATAGATGATATAATTGATAATAGTTCTTTTTCATTCATAAATTATTACTAACTAAAAGTTTTTTCCCCACAGGAGATCAACTAGAGGAAGGGGCACAAGATCTAGAGGTATATTAAGAGGAGACAGCATGAGAAGATCGAGAGGAAGAGGTAGAGGCAGAGGGGGAGGGTGAAGCAATTGTGACCAACGTCAGTAGAACCGTGGCTTGAGCTACAAGGATGAGCTGATAACGATTTCTTGTGGTGCAGTTTAATAAAAGATCTGTAAAGTTTGATCTTCATATTGTTCTTATTGAAAACTACATATATGGTATCTTTGTTTATGTCATAGTAACTTTAATATTTGTCGTTTAATTGTTGTTGATTCTGTCAAACTTGTGTTAGTTGTTCAAACTCCTTTTCTTTTCAGGATATATAAAATTTGTAGCTCGCTACAAATATTTTCTTAACTTTATGGTTTTTTGTTGTACGATTTATGTAAATGCGATTATGCAATTACATGATTTTATGACATGCATGCCTTTGAAATTTCTAGTTTCTCACATAAATAACCACTCTTTTGCAAAAACAATTCTTATGACAATATTAAAAACTAGAAAACGTCGATACTTTTATATTATTCACAATAATCTCCTTTACTTGCAAGCTCTTAATTATTTGTCAATAATTTGATCAAAGTCTACTAGGTATGTCTTTGAAGTAAGTTGATAAGGGATGTATATTCATATTAGTCTTGTTTGCACTTATACTAGAATTGTTGAACATTAGTAGTTTGTACTCCTTCATGCATAGATTAATAGATTTGTTTACATCGTGTAATACCCACAATTTTCTCTTATGGACATTGTGCATGTAATAACATTACTTTATGGCGGTATATAACATGTGACACACAAGAGAGGATTGTTGTGCTTGGAACTTCATATCAAAAGAAGATGATGTGTATATACAGAGTTATACTATATACTATAAGATATAAAATACATATAAATATCTATATCCATATCTATACTTATCTATTTATATCTATCATCTATACTCTATATATACTTATATTATTATTATATTATTATTATTATTTTATTTTATATTTTTTTATATTTATATTTATTATTATTATTATTATTATTATATTATTTATTATTATTTTTAAAAGTGTGAATGTTTCTTGAAACTTTTGGTTGCGCAAAAATATCCTTTTGACATAGTTAATTTTAAGGGCGGCTAAGTAATTTTATATTTATTTATCATTTATTTGTTCTATAATAAGACACTACAAGAAAACAATCAAATTCCAACAAAAAAATTCCAACGAAGTAGAAAATAGTTGGAATTTTTACAATTCCAAGGAAATTCCAATACTACATTATATCGTTGGAAAATTCCAATGAAAATTCTAACGCTAAAGAAAACCGTTGGTATAAGTTGTTGGAATTTCCGTTGGAATTTAAAATTCCAACGGAAATTTCAACATCACAACAAACCGTTGGAAAATTCCAACAACAATTCCAACGGTAATAAAATTGGTGGAATAAACCATTTGAAATATGTTGGAATTTTAAAAATTCCAATGTGAAATTCCATCGCCAAAACATATCATTGAAAATTTCCAACAAAAATTCCAACGGTAATCAAAATGTTGGAATTAATCGTTGGAATTTCCGTTGGAGTTTTTAAAATTCCAACGGAAATTCCAATGGTACAACAAGTTGTTGGAAATTCCGTTGGAAACTCCAATACCGTTGGAAAATTTTAATAGAGGTTAAAAGATTTGATAGTATTATCCATATCAATAAAATGTATCTTCTCTTCTGGAGTCAATCATATTAAAACTACATAGTTAAATGTGCTTGACTTAGGACAAATTGATGATGGGTGACCTACTGGGAAGTTAAATAAATTAGACAATGAGATAAAATAATTGAATATTCCAATGGATATATACCATTGGAATTACCATTGGATTAAATTCCAATGGCATAACTCCATTGGAATAACCGTTGGAGTTTTTTTCCAACAATTATATATATTCCAATGGATATACCATTGGACTAAATTCCAATGGTTTAACTATGTTGGAATTAGTGTTGGAAAATATGTTGGAGTTTTTTCCAACAGTTGTATATTCCAATGGATAAATACCGTTGGAAGTACCGTTTGAATATTTTTCCATTGGAATTTTGCCATTCCAATGGCCATTTTACCAACGATGCATTTATTGTTGGAATTTTCGTTGGAATCGATAATTCCAACGGTTCCAACAGATTTTTTCCGTTGGAATTTCCTTGTTTTCTTGTAGTGAGACAAGTGACCCTTTATGTTCTATATACATTATAGAAGTATGTATTCTTTCATTTATAGCTCTTAAAATATTTTGAATTTTCCAATAATATTAGTTTTATGTTAAACTAGATTTCAAGAACTTTCTAACCATATGTTATATTTGTGTGTGTGTGTGTGTGTGTATATATATATATATATATATAGGAATTGGTTCAGATGAGACCACCCTCCTTGGGTGAGATAAGATGGACTAATCTCATCCATCCATTAGTTTTTTTAAGGGTTGTGATTTTTCTGGTTTCTTTGGATATTTTCACATTTATTTAATGCAAATAAGGGTATACTAGTATTTTTCTCTTTATCCAGCGGTTTTTCTGGTGTGTTTTGACTTTTTGAAACCGTTTGCCGGATTTAATGGCGTGATTTTAGGAAACATATTTTTTCTTAAATTTTTTTCATTATTTATAGTTAGGATTCTTTTACTGCTTAGATAGTTATTATATAATGCATATTTAGTTGTTTTTTGTTGCACTGTTTTATGAGAATAAAACATAGTTGAGTATAATATACTGCATATTTTAGTTATTCTACACCGCATAGATAGTTTATAGATAATGCATAGTTAGTTGATTTTTGCTACATAGTTTATGACGCATTACATAGTTGGGTATATGTATTGTATATTTAGTTTTTTACACTGCATAAATACCTTTTAAATAATGTATAATTAGTTGATTTTTGCTGCATAGTTTCAATTATGCAACATCTTATAGTAATTTATGCAGTGTTCCCAACATATTTTTGCACCATCTCCAATGCGGAAATTTATTAGCATACGAACATCACCTTCATCATTACATTTTTTTACAGTTTTAAGATTTGAATTTTACAAACCCCGTTTGAGTTCTCCATCAAAGCTTAAACCTTCATCGTTGGCTATTGCAGAATATTTTATAATTGTTGAAGCTTCTTCCTATAGATTTGACGTCATATCCTCACACCAATTTTTCTTTGTTTTTGTTTTTTGCAGGACTGGCTATGGAGATGAACCAGATTTTCTCAGATTTGTGTAATGGTGATTTATCGAATGATAGTGCGAGAGAGAAATAGAATCTGCGTGCGTGATTAGATACAATTCCATGTGTAACTATTTCTGTTTTTATTATTTTACTATATTATCCTTATATTAATTAAAATAAATCATTAATGTTAGTTTATGTGTATAATCTCACCTATTGATTAATAATGGTGGATGGATGAGATTAGTCCATTGTGTCTCACCTATATAATGGTCTCACACACGATCCTCCCCCTATATATATATACCATATTTACTTTCCTAAAATCAAGGGATATATTCAATATCAAATTTCCATAATGAATACGCCTAATAATGAGAAAAAATGGATTCTCACTCTTCATTGACGCAATATTTTGGTATACAAATGTTTATAATATTGTGCTCTGGAGCGCATTATTTCGTGTATAGATATGCATATTTTGGTGCTAATATAACATGAAATATGGCGTGTTTGGATGTTTATTTGAATAAACACTGGTACTTAAGTTGGTATAAAAATATTGACAATATTGTACATTGGAAGCATATTTTGGTGTATACATATGCAGACTTCGGTGCTTTATAACCATAAAAAAATGGTATAAAAATAATTCCATTACAGTGTCCTGAAATTATATTTTGGTATATACTTGTCCAATATTTGGTGATAATATAAATATTGAAGAGTGCATTGTTAGATGTTTAATTGAGAATATTGTATACTAATATTGACAATATTGTATATTTTGAAAATTATTTTGTGTATACATTTGACTGATTTGGTGTACAAATATGCGGATTTTTCAACATTATGCGCTGCCTGATAACACCCACTTGCTTGCAAATATTGATAGAATAGATCCAACTGAAAAACACATAAAATAAAATTGCCAAAAAAAAACGATATTAACATCAAACAAGTCAACCAAAAAAAGAAAAAGGATGCAGCGTGTCGCACAGAAACTAACTGTATACCAACAATTGTCTAATTGTATACCATTCTATAGCTAAGTTTTCATCAATTCATATCCACAATTAAAATAAAAACAACTGAACTAATTGTATACCAACTATTTACTAAATGTATACCAACTTATAGCTAAGCTTTCATCAATTTATTTCCACGGGTACAATAAAACAAAATGGGCCAAAAACAATATAAGCTACAATTTTCTCAGTTTGGGCACGAATCTTCTCCTCAGTTTGGGCATCGAAGCTTTCAAAGCAGATTTTGTGGTCTTTGACCTCTGGTCTCTGATTACCATCACTCGCACCTCGCTCGGCCCTAGGGATGCGGGTCTCTTCTTTGTTTCCTCGTGCCATTTAACCTGGAAGTGAGAAACATCTATGAAACATTACACAGTGTGCATGAACTAAACTAATTCTGCGATGTAGCAAAGAGAATACAACATCTAAACTAATTGTGCATTGATTGTACTCTAGTATACGAAACTAATACTATTTAAACATCAATTGTATATGCATTAAATACAAATTACCACGCATAAAAACACCGAAATCTATTTATTTATATACGAAATGTAGAAAAACATAAGACGAAAAAAAATCTATACACTCCCAAATTCTGCCACAGATCGCACAAAAAATCTATCCATAAGACCGAAAAAAAAAGAGAAATTATGTAAACATCATCATGATTTCGACCAAAAATAATTAAAAAAAATACAAAAACACCAAAATCCTAGGATTTCAAAATAATTAAAAAAAAGTGTTCTACATGCTGTAACTAACACTCAAAACCCAGAAAAAACAACATCATGATTTCAACTAAAAAATGAAGAAAAACTGAGGGACAAACCCTTACTACAAAAAAGTACACTAAAAAATTGGAAAAATTGGGACAAGAATCTGACCTTTACCAATACTACCACGGCCGTATGGTACTTTGATGACGAAATGAAACCCGTTAACCTTCAAAAATTGACACAATGTACTTGTTCTCGGAGGGCGACGGAAGAGTGGAGAAGAAAGAGAGGAAAAGTGGAGAAGAAATAGAGGGAAAGTGAGTTGGAAAAGTGGAGAAGAAAGAGATGAAAATAGGGGTTTTGATTTTTTGGGAAACTGAGATTGCAATGAATCGGTTCCTGCTTGAATGAAATCCCAAAAAAAGTGGGGTTATGGGGGGTTACCAAAAACGGCTGTGAGTTTATGTGTGTAAAATACCCATTATGCCCTTAAATGGGCTGAATTGAATATTAAAAAAACAAAAAATCAAAAAATCAGGGGCCTTAGGATTAAACAAGATAGTGGCTCAGATTTGTCCACACTGCCACATGGTAAGGCCCTTGCCACATATGATCCTATACATATATATATATATATATATATAAGGACTTCACATGGTGAGAAATTAAACTTTAACCATTTAATGTTCAACATTATATATTTAAATTAATATTTATGGTTTTTTATAATTTTCAAAAATTGACTATATAGAGGGGCAAAGAAAGAAAGACCAATTCAAAGTAAAAATATAAAGAAAAAAAAAATAGTGTAATGCTAAATAATATGCACGGAAAAATACATAATTCCCTTGATTTCATATATGGTGTCAAATTTGTTGGAATTTGGTTCTTGATAAATTGGGTGTTGACCCGATTTAGACCAAATAATTAAGTGGTTTCTATTAGTGAAAAATAGAATTAAATTATTTGTAAAAATTCTACTAAGAGAGTAGATGAGAATAGCATTTGGAATTTCTCAAAACCGATTCCGGATGAATGAGAAATTAATGCTAGAAGTTAGCCACTAAATACAAACAAATAGTATGGAAAATAGAAAATATGGGGAAGGAGAAATGCTCCATCCCACATAGGAAAAAGGAGGCAAAGTTGCACACTTAATATATCCCAAGTTGGACATATGGGTTTGAGCTCTTGGGGGCACCCAAGTTTTTAAAGGGGTGAGAACCTACATACTTGTGGGTTTGGTTCAAAGCACACGCACGCCGCCACAGCCCGCCCGCCCACCGGCTTGGCCCGGGTCCGGGCCGTAGGCTTGGGCTTGGTCCTGGGCTTCAAAACCCTTATTCTTTTTGGACCAAAAACCTTTAAAATTAAATGTTTAATTAATTTTGTAATTAATTAAATAGATTTAATTAATTTTCGTAATTAATTAAATGAGTTCAACCTGGGAAACATTTTTTGGACCGCGCAGGGGGAGGGCGGCCCGTGCGGTCGGGTCGTGCTACCTGCCGCAGAGTTGCGAGCCAGCGCATGGGTTGGGGCATGGCCCGTGCGTCTGGGTCGTGCTAGGGGCCGAAGTTTTGCGCCCACGCACGCAGGCGCAGGCGACGCACGGCCGTGCGCCCCTGTCAGCAGTGCGATCATTCGATCTGCAAAAGGTGTCTTTTCGAGCCAAAAGACGCGATCTTTCCATACGAGGCACTTGTGGCCTATAATTAGTCGACCCTACTGATGAAAAAAAACATACGAAATTATCAGATAACTAAAAACCGAGCATTGCATTTTGCATCTTGTCCCATTTCCTCCTTGAAAGTTGTCAAACACTTCGCTTGTTCGTTGTTTTTTCGGTTTCTTTGTCTTGCGGCCGCTAACCGGAATCGTATAAAGTCATCAGTATCTTAGGAGGCGAGCGCGAACCGTAAGCACACTCGGTATATGGGGCATTTTCGTCTTGCGGAGACTGTATCTAATACAGGCCTCGACTTTACCTATACACTATCCCAGCCATTTCTTCTAAACAGAAACCTTCCACCATATATTCTAACCAACAATCACAAGACGAAAATTTTGTTTCTGTTGAAGACGATGGCTCCAGTTTCGAAGGTTGTTGCTCCTGCTCATGGCGAGAAACCGGCAAAGTTCTCCGGTGCCAACTTCAAGAGATGGCAACAGAAGATGCTGTTCTACGTGACGACTTTGGGTCTGTCTCGTTTCGTGAAGGTGGAACCCCCTGCCGTTGGTGATGAAAAATCCGACAATGAACGGAGAATTGTTGTGGATGCTTGGCATAACAGTGATTTCCTTTGTCGGAATTATATTTTGAACGGACTAGACGATGCCCTCTACAACGTCTATGGTTCGTTCAAAACGTCCAAAGAGTTGTGGGACTCTTTGGAGAAGAAATATAAAACAGAAGATGTCGGCACAAAGAAATTTGTGGTCGGTAAATTTCTGGATTATAAAATGGTTGACACCAAGACGGTGATTAGCCAAGTACAAGAAATTCAGATCATACTTCACGACTTAGTGTCTGAAGGGATGATTCTGAGTGAGTCGTTCCAAGTGGTTGCGATTATCGAAAAATTGCCACCATCGTGGAAAGATTTTAAGAAATACCTTAAGCACAAACGTAAGGATATGGGGCTTGAGGATCTGATAGTTCGACTTCGGATTGAGGAAGACAATCGGGATTCCGAATGGAAATCGACAAATGTGGGGGTATGACCACACTTTGTGGAACACCAGTGGAGTTTCTATTGCATTTTTAAATGTAACAGAAGGTGTTGCCAAAAGTGTTGTAAACACCGAAACCACATTTGCATAAGGTGTTTTCGAAAGTGTTGTAACACTAAAGGCAAATATCGTAACAAGTTGAATCTGAAGTCTTACTAAAAGATGTGATAACATCAAAGGTTACACACCTTGTAAAAGATGGAGTTGTTGGAACTAAGATCTGAAATCTGGTGGAACGAGATTCTAACTGGATTGTTGGGATGATGTTCTAACAAAATAAAATAAAAATGGCCGAGAGCCATGAGAATTCTGGAAGATCTTGTGTTAAACAAGATATCAGAAGTTGAAAGGGGAGCTTTACTTTTAAGCAACCCACATAAAGGAGATTGCCTTGAAATGTGGGGGTGCTTTGGAAAAAGTAGAAGCACCAAGGAAATAAATTCAGCATTTATGATATAAGTGATGGTACGATAATTAAACAAGAAATATTGTATTTATTAAAAGGTGTCTTTTCTTGGAAAGGAAAGTGGTAAGTCTAGACATATACGTCGAAGACACAATACCATTAGACAGTTGATTTCGAATGGGGTTATTTCGGTTGACTACGTGAAGTCAAAGAAAAACTTTGCGGATCCGCTTACGAAAGGCATAAATCGAGATCAATTGTATAAGTTGTTAAGGGGAATGGGTTTAAAATCCACAACTTAAAGAATGTTCATAGCGGTAACCCAACCTTGTGAATTGGAGATCCCAAGACCTCGGTTCAATGGGACAACTAAGTTATGAATGTTCAAGCTGAACACTTGGAAAATGTGTTAGCTCATTCTCGATACATCCAAGTGAATGTAAACTGCTTGAATATGGTGAGGTTAAGTTTAAGACTTTTAATGATTCATATACCGAAAGGTGGAGTACTGCATGATACTCTTCAATAGGAGATCATCTATATAAGTGAGAAGTAATGGCCACTTCAAAAGAAACACTTATGAACCTAAGATATGGTCCAGGGCCGAAATGGACACAACGTGAGAACAACAAGTGTTAGAGTTGTTATTGTGTAAGTACTGTTGTCTCGGTTTACACAAACGGTGAGTAGTTCAAGCGTTGCGTCTACTAAGCGGCCGAAGAACTCCGATAATATTTTACTAAGGAAGGTTCAAAGCCACAAGCTACCTATCCTGATGCAATAACGATTCGTCGAGACTTTCAAATGAATCTGCATACACGCATGCATTAATTTCATTCATGTGGGGGATTGTTGGAATTTGGTTCTTGATAAATTGGGTGTTGACCCGATTTTGACCAAATAATTAAGTGGTTTCCATTAGTGAAAAATGGAATTAAATTATTTGTAAAAATTCTACTAAGAGAGTAGATTAGAATAGCATTTGGAATTTCTCAAAACTGATTCCGGGTGAATGAGAAATTAATGCTAAAGTTAGCCACTTAATACAAATAAATGGTATGGAAAATGGAAAATGTGGGGAAGGAGAAATGCTCCATCCCACATAGGAAAAAGAAGGCAAAGTTGCACACTTAATATATCCCAAGTTGGACATATGGGTTTGGGCCCTTGGGGGCACCCAAATTTTTAAAGGGGTGAGGACCTACATACTTGTGGGTTTGGTTCAAAGCACACACGCACGCCGCCGCCACCCGCCCGCACGTTGGCTCGGCCCGAGCTTGGGCTTGGGCTTGGGCTTCAAGACCCTTATTCTTTTTGGACCAAAAACCTTTAAAAAATGTTTAATTAATTTTGTAATTAATTAAATAAATTTAATTAATTTTCGTAATTAATTAAATGAGTTCAACCCGGAAACGTTTCGGACCCGCGCACGGGCGGGAGCACGGCCCGTGCGGTCGGGTCGTGCTACCTGCTGCAGAGTTGCGAGCCGAAGACGGGGGGCACGCCCATGCGTGCGGCCTGGGTCGTCTTAGGGGCCGAAGTTTTTGCATACCGCACGCATAGTGCAAAAGGTGTCTTTTCGAGCCAAAAGACGCGATCTTTCCATACGAGGCACCTGTGGCCTATAATTAGTCGACTCTACTGATGAAAAAAAAACATACGAAATTATCAGATAACTAAAAACCGAGCATTGCATTTTACATCTTGTCCCATTTCCTCCTTGAAAGCTTGAAAGTTGTCAAACACTTCGCTTGTTCGCTGTTGTTCGGTTTCTTTGTCGGCCGCTAACCTGAATCGTATAAAGTCTTTTATTTTAGAGGCGAGTGGCGGGAACCGTAAGCACTCGGTATATGGGCGTTTTGTCTGAGATCGTATCTAATACAGCCTCGACTTTGCCTATACACTATCCTGACCCATTTCTTCTAAAAAAAAACCTTCCACCACTATTCAACCAAAAAATTTCTCGTAGAAAAATTTGTAGGTAAATGTTAAGAAAATTATAAAGTAGGTAAAATCATCTGAATAGGTAAAACTATAGGTAAAATATTTACCTATAAATTAAAAATATTGGTAAATATTTATAAAATCTTTAACTAATTGAAAAACAATGTGACTTTCTATTATGAAACTGAAATATAATTTGTTGGTATAATTTGGAGGAAAATGATATTTTTATTTTTGGTATTCTCGAGGTAATTGTAAAATTTAGTGACAAAATCACTGAAAATTTATTTATGTGCGGAATTTTCTTGTAGTGCAATATAAATTCTAACCAACAAAATTTCTCCTAGAACTAACATATGAATCCTTTATCCCGCTAAACTAAACACTTTGATAGAATTTATATTTCTATTATCTGAATACACACAAATGCATTAATATACTTTATAAGATTAGTAAAAATGCGTGCATGATTTATATTACGCCATATCTTTAACTATTGTAAAGCAATGTGACTTTACCCTATTATGAAACTGAAATATAATTTTGCCTTCATAATATTAACAATAATGTCTATACATTTTCATTTTTGGATAATGGAAGTTCAGGGGTTTGTACTGAACAATTTATTTATGTGCAATTTTATTCTTCAATATATTTCAAAACATGAATTCATTATCAACCACCTTAATTTAAATTCAGCATAACCAATATTTTTAATTTTTTTTTAGAAGAATATTTTTAATTTGAAAAAGACATTGTATGTTGATTTAGTTTTACGTGTACAATGGTGTGGGGTAATGTACTATTTAACCTTCTCCAAACTTAAGAAAAAAAAATTCTTCATTGTAATTGTGGATGAGTTAAGTTTTGAAAATTCTAATTAGTGTAGTTCATCACAAATAAATTCGCAATAATAATATTAATGTGTTTTTGTTGTATTCTTATAATTCAAGAAAGCAATTATATAATTATGTCAGTCAAACTTAATCAAAAGTCATTCACAGAAAAAATTGCATTTTTGATCTCATAAGAAAAAGGGTTGAACACTTTTAGTTTCATGATACACATTTGGTCCCAATTGAAATTTTTTAGCAAATTTTGTTCCATATGAATCAAAGATTGCATCTTTAGTCCCAAAACTAGCGGAAAATTTAATTGACAATTAACTCTATTTTTATGGGACCAAAACTGTATTTCTCCCAAAATTAATTATGTAAAAGAAAAAAAAATGAAAATCTGAAAAATTGTATTAACAAATTTTAATATTATTTGAGTCTTTTTAAAAAAGTTTTAAAAAGTTCAATAAATTATTTTAAAATCTAAAAATCAAAATATATAAAATTTGATAATTAATTTGTTTAAAAACTAGTAATAAAAATTGAAATTACATTAAAATTACAAAAAAATAAAATATTAAAATTGCTAAAATTTATTGACAAAATCTGAAATTTATTTAAAATATTTAAAAATAATTTTATTTCTAAAATAAAAATCTAAAAATTATTTTCAAGCAATATTTTTTAAACTAAAAGATGTTTTGATTTTGAAATCTGAAAATTTGTTTGAAAAACTAGAAATTTTGTTAAAAATCTAACAATTATTTAAAATATTAAAATGTAATAATAAAAAGATGTGGAATCTTTTTCTAAATATGAAAATTTGTCTAAAAATCTGAAAAGTAATAAAGACTTTTGAAATTTATACAAAAAAAATCTGATTTTTTTAATAAAATCACAAAAGAGTAAAAACTTAGAATTGTTTTTTAAAAAAACTATAAATTATTTTAAAAAATCTGACAATTACGCCAAACATGTAAAACAAAATCTGAAAATCAAAGAAAAAATTCGAAATCTGTTTAAAAATCTTAAAATTATTTAAATATTAAAAATGAGTTCCGTAAAAAATTAAAAAAACCTGGAATTTTTTTAAAATATGAAAATTTGTCTAAAAATCTGAAAAATGGATTTAAAACTGAAAACTAAAGAAGACTTTGAAAAAAAATACAAAAAAACCTAATTTTTTTTTTATAAAATCCAAAAAGAGTGACAACATAGAATATTTTTACAAAACTTTAAATTATTTAAAAAAAATCGGACAATTACGTCAAATATGTAAAAAAACTAAAAATTAAAGAAAATATTGAAATTTGTTTAAAAGTCTTAAAGTTATTCCAAAATTTGAATATCAAAATATAAATTTTTTAACGAATTTCTAGAGCTTTTTAAAACAATTTACAAACTTCTTTTTTTTAGAATTTAAAATATATTAAATTTTTTAAAATAAATGTCAATTTTTCTTAAACAATTTTTAGTTTTTTTATAACAGTTTTCATTTTGTAATTTTTGTATTTGAAAATAATTTCGATTTTTTTAGTTTTTAAACAAATTATCATACTTTTCATATTTTAGTTTTTAGATTGTAAAATATTTTTGGATTTTTTTATGACTTTTGGTTACAAAATTGATTATAATTTTAAATTTTGTTGAAACAATTTTTTCAGAATTTTCAAATATTTTTTTCTTTTTTCTTTTTTTTAATAAATTTTCGGATAAATGTATTTTTTGTCCCATAAAAATAGAGTTAACGGTCAGTTAAGATTTTCGTAGTTTTGGGACTAAAATTGCATTAATTAATTCACATGGGACTAAATTTGATAAAAAAAGAAATCCTTTGGGACCAAAAAACCAAATTATTGGACTAAAAGTGTTTGACCTATTTTTTTATGAGACCGAAAGTGCAATTTTCTCGTCATTCACAATACAAATATATTTTAGTTTTATTAGATGGGTTAAAACAACAATTGAACCGATTAAACCGTTGAGGGATGATTCCAATAATTAAGGATGACAATGAAGCGGATTGGGTACTTGAAGACCCAAACCCGTCTAGGAATAACAATGGGTCGGGTACCTAAAAATCCAGATATGCCCCATACCTAGAATGTGGTGGGGCGAGTCGACCCGTCATGACACATTATTAATAAAATTAAATAATATATATATATATTTATAAAATATTCTTTACAAAAGTTGTCACTATTAAATTTATAAATGTTAGATATAATATAAGAATACATAAAAGTTATATTATAATATATATTATATATGCTAAATACACATTAAATGTATTAAACAAATAAATATTCTATGCGGGGCAGGTACCCGTGGGGCGAAATAGATACCCAGACCCGTCCTACCCCACCACGCAGTGACCCAAACGAGTCGGGGCAGGCGGGACGACACAAAGCGGGTCGAAATTGTCATCCCTAAATCCTAGAGCTTGTCAAAAAAGCCCGGCCCGGTAATAGGGCAGGGCCGGACTCCGATTTTGCAAGTCCGAAAAGAGTCGGACCTATTTGATCCGACCCATTAGGCCGAAACACCGGGGGCGGGTTAGCCCGAAGCAAATCAAGTGTATTTTTAATATATGGACTGGGTTGGGCTCTCCAAAATAGCGGTCCGAAGATATTCCGGCCCGGCCCAATTTCCCCACTTGGCCCGACGGACTAGCACCGACCCGAGCAAATTGACAACTCTACGTAAATCCGTCCCATCCACCCCACAGGGCGGGGCGGGGCGTCCTGTCCCATGTAGAATAAGATTTTATTATTGTAGGTTTTTTTTTAATCTTGGATGTTGTATTGTTAATAAGTTTTTTTATCTCAATTTTTGTATTATTAATTCATATTATTTATAACAATTGCCACTATCAATGTTTATGTAATTATTTATAACAATTGCCACTATCAATGTTTATATATATGTTAGATAAAATATTTTGTGGGGGCAAAAGTGATACACAGGGCTGTCCAAACGGGCACACCAGGTCAAGAACGGGTCGGGTCAAATTGTCATTCTAGATTCTAACTATGAAGTACACACACCTATTTTGCCAGAATCATATTCCTTGCTTCATATCCAGCAAGTGATCTTCTTATCTTGGACACCACCACGCATTAAAAAGGCATCTTTATAAGACGTTGAAACTCAGGCAATACTGGTGAATTGAATAGACACAAAAAAAGCAAGAAATTAAAATTCCCATAAGCTTGTCAAACAATTGGTGAATAAAAATTCCTTGGCCTTAAGCCTTGATTTCATGTTCTAGGACGACTATCAAATTCAAAACCAGCATGAGTGGAAGCTCCCGGAATAATCGACCACCACCGGAGAATTGGCAATCTGGACATGAATACTGGATTTATCTGCCTACTAATTATTATTCACCCTCTGGAACATCTCTGGTTTGTTAATTCACTTTGTCTATATCTATAATTTTATTTATGAAATTCCAGGATGAAAATAGTTTATTGTTATGAAAAACATATATAGTCCCATTAATTGAGATGAATTTTACAATCACAGATGAAATATATGAGACATGTTAATTTATTGATTGTTAGCATATTTTCCTTTTTTTTTTTTGTTCTGTATTCAGAATCCCAGAGGAGGAACAAGGGATCCATGGTGGTTATTTGAGGAGAGATCGACAAGAGGACCTAATTATGGCTTAGCCAGGTATTTACACTGATTTATTGGCTTTTATTTTATAGTGATCCATTTCATATATATGATTATGATTTATTAAAATCTCATCGATGGTTATATTTCATCTGTCCTAAAAGTTATGTTTCTTATTTGATCCAACATGAAGCTTTAGATGAGATTCAAACTATATAACTATCATATATTTAAACACCATGACAGTAAACATAGTAAAATATTATGTTCCAAAAGAAATGTTTCATCTTGTATTCCACTGCACGATGATTGTGACGTGTATAAAAAGTAGAATGTTAAAAACCAACAATTTAGGCTTGATTAATGCTTTCAAATTAATATGGTAGTTCTTATGCACGTAGTAATCATTTTTGTGGTGGGATAGCAATCATGTTGTCATGTAATAAATAAACAATGAGTTTAATAGAGAACACATATAACTGGGAATAAATAGTCTTCCCAGATTGAGATATGATACTTACATGACCTATAATTATGCTTGCTTTCACGTCTCAATGGATCGATTTCATAGAACAGTTTTCTTACATAACTGTAAGTCACACTCTCGCACCCATACAGTGAGAATTTTTGTCTAATCTTACTGTATAAATGCAATGTTTAACTTTGAAAAATCACTCTTGTTTTGTGCAGTTTCCCATCTGCAGCACCGGCTCGTCCTTCATTACCATTATTTCTCATCGACGACTACGTTCCAACTCCCATGCCTCAGACTCCTCCAACATACTACATACCACGGTATAGTCCAGCATCTGCAGAGGAAGAATCGAGGCTTAGTCCAGAAATGCAAAAGCAGGCAGTCAACAAGCTGAGGAAACAACTCTACAGCCCACATATAAACAATATAATCAAGAGACTAGGCACCAAGTCCACTGGAAATAGCTCTGTCCAGGACGACGATGGGAAAAGGTGCGCCGTTTGCTTGGAAGATTTCGAGAGCAAACAGTTTGTGACGCTCACACCCTGTAACCATATGTTTCATGAGGATTGCATTGTGCCGTGGGTTAAGAGCCAGGGGAAATGCCCCGTTTGTAGATTCATTATATTTTGAGAACAAGCTTGTTAATTTGTGTCCATTTAGAGGTGGCCTTTTCACCAATGCCTTGATCCATCTTTTATGGGGAACAAAAAGAAACTTCAGTTTGGATGAACTGATCAAACAAAAGAATACTATCCTTTGGACAGTGAGATTCTATGAAAAGCTTGGAATGTTCTAGTATAGGTGAAGGTATAATAGTATCAGGGGTTTTACTATCTTGTTCCTTCAACCCGTGTCCCTTGTCCTGTTCTTAAATATTTGTCCCTTTGATAGTGATTTGAGAACCAGTATTACCTTGAGATCAATGATCATAATTGTTGGTTAATTTTTCGTGAAAGGTTTTTTTAAAAAAATGGGACAACAGTGTATAGGCTTAAGTCGAGGGGCCGAGTGGGTCTGTCTCCGCAAGACTAAAACGCCCGTATACTAGTACTTACGGTTCGCTCGCCGCCTAAGATAACGACTTTAATGATTTCGGTTAAAGACAAAGAAAACCGGAACAACAAATGAACAAGACAAGTGTTTGATTACTTTCAAGCTTTCAAGGAGGAAAACGGGCAATATGCAATATGCAATGCTCGATTTTATGTTTTTTGATTAATCTCGTATCTCATTTCATCAAGAGGGGCTCCATTAATATAGGCAACGAAATGCCCGTCACGGAAAATCGCGTCTCGTAGGCTCGAAAAAGACATATTTTTTGAACAGACGCGACTCACACTGAGAGAGCACAGCCTAGAGACGACGGGCGTGCGCCTGCCGCGTGCGTGCGTGCTCAAACCTTCGGCACCCAGCACGACCCAGACGCACGGGCGTGCGCCTGCCCGTGCGTGTAGGCGGCAGACTCTCGGCAGGTAGCACGACCCGACCGCACGGTCGTGCTCCTGCCCGTGCGAGGGGCCGAAACATTTTCCCAGTTGAACTCTTTTAATTAATTACGAAAATTAATTAAATAGATTTAATTAATTTTTAAAAGGTTTTGGTCCAAAAGAATAAGGGCCTTGAAGCCCAAGCCGTGCCCACGGCCCGCGACCCACGATCGGACGGACCGGGGCCGAGCGGGCGGCGGCGGGCGGGGCGCTTGCGGCGCGTGTCTTTGACCAAACCCACAAGCATGTAGGTCCTCTCCCTTTAAAAACTTGGGTGCCCCAAGGGCCCAAACCCATTTGTCCAACTTAGGATAAATAAAGTGTGCAACTTTACCTCCTTTTTCCTATGTGGGATGGAGCATCTCTCCTCCCCCACATTTCCCATTTTCCATACCATTTATTTGTATTAAGTGGCTAACTTCTAGCATTAATTTCTCATTCACCCGAATCGGTTTGAGAAATTCCAAATGTTATTCTCATCTACTCTCTTAGTAGAATTTTTACAAATAATTTAATTCCATTTTTCACAAATGGAAACCACTTAATTAATTGGTCAAAATCGGGTCAACACCCCATTTATCAAAGACCAATTCCAACAATCCCCACATGAATGAAATTAATGCATGCGTGTACGCAGATTCGCTTGAAAGTCTCGGCGGCGAATCGTTATTGCATCAGGATAGGTAGCTTGTGGCTTTGAACCTTCCTTAGTAAGGTACTATCGGTTTTACTAGCCGCTTAGTGACGCGATGTCTTGAACTACTCAGCCGTTTGTGTAAACCAAGACAACAAGATTTACACAATAACAACTCTAACACTTGTTGTTCTCACGTTGTGTCCATTTCTACTGGACCATATCTTAGATTCATAAGTGTTTCATTTGAAGCGGCCATTACTCTTCTCACTTATATAGGTGATCTCCTATTGAAGAGTATCCCGCAATACTCCACCTTTCGGTATAGGAATCATTAAAAGTCTTAAACTTAACCTCACCACATTCACGGGTTTAAATACACTTGGATGTATCGAGAATGAGCTAACACATTTTCCAAGTGTTGTTTGAACATTCATAACTTAGTTGTCCCATTGAACCAAGGTCTTGGGATCTCCAATTCAAGGTTGGAGTTACCGCTATTAACATTCTTTAAGTTGTGGATTTTAAACCCATTCCCTTAACAGTTTATACTGGTGATCTCGATTTATGCCTTTTGTAAGCGGATCCGCAAGGTTTTCCTTTGACTTCACGTTGTCAACCGAAATAACCCCATTCAAATCAACAATCTAATGGTATTGTGTCCGACGTATATGTCTAGACTTACCATTATACATATCGCTTTGTGCCCTTCCGATTCCGATTGACTATCACAAAGTGTATCATAGCAAAGGTACGGAGTTTATTCCAACAAGGAATATCCTCTAAGAAGTTTATAAGCCATTCTCGCTTTTTTCTCCACTTTATCCAAAGCAATGAACTCGGATTCCATAGTGGATCGAGCTATGCACGTCCGCTTAGAAGACTTCCATGACACCGCTCCTCCACCTATTGTGAAAACAAATCCACTTGTGGACTTGGAGTCTTTTGTGTCACGATATCGATTGGCATCAAAAGTATCCTTCTAATATCGCTGGATATCTTGTATAAAGTATTCCATAGTTCATGGTATACTTTAAATATCTAAGTACCCTTTGTCACGGCTTTCGATGAATCCGTACTTGGGTTACTTGTGAACCTACTTAGTTTACTCATTTGAATATGCAATATCCGGACGTGTACAGATTCGTTAAGTACATCGATCGCCAATTACCTGCATATTCACCGAGAAACCGGTCCGCCTCTATTCTTGGCCAAGTGTAGACTTAGATCTATAGGTGTCTTAGCTCGAGGATTATCAAAAGCATTAAACCTTCCGAGTATGCTTTCGACATAATGGGATTGTGACAAGACAATTCCATCTCGAAGTCCTAGAGATTTTAATCCCTAATATAACATCGATAATCCCATATCCTTCATGTCAAAGTTTCTTTTTAACATGTTTTAGTATTCACGATTAAATCGACTACTTCCCATAATCAACATATCATCTACATAAAGGCATACTATGACGTAATCATTTGTAGTACCTTTAATGTAGACACATTCGTTGATCTTGAAACCGTTTGACTTCATAGTCGAAGTCAAACTTTTCGTGCCATTGCTTAGGTGCTTGTTTTAGTCCATAAAGTGACTTAACAAGTTTACACACCTTTCGCTCTTGACCGGGTGCAATGTACCCCTCGGGTTGTTCCATATAAATTTCCTCTTCAAGTTCCCCATTCAAGAAGGTAGGTTTTAACGTCCATTTGATGTATCTCAAGGTTATGCAAAGTCGCAATAGCAATGAGAACACGAATGGACGTAATCCTCGTGACGAGGAGAATATGTATCGAAAAAGTCATATCCCTCCTTTTGTCTAAACCCTTTAGCTACCAATCGGGCTTTATACTTGTCAATAGATCCATCCGCTTTATATTTTCTTTTAAGGATCCACTTGCATCCCAAAGGCTTGCAACCGTGGGAGATCAACCAACTCCCAAGTATGATTTTGCATGATGGAATCTATCTCATTATTGATAGCTTCTTTCGAGAGGAGCTCGGACTAGACAATGCTTCTTGAATAGTTCGGGGTTCGTTTTCTAACATATAAGTTAGAAAATCGGGACCAAAAGACTTAGCTACTTTTGTCCTTTTACTGCGTCTTGGTTCCTCTTCATCATCACTTTGAGGTAACCTTGCAGTTTCATAAGTCCGTTTACTTGAACTTTCTTCTTTCCGTTCTTTGTTCGGAAAAATACTCTCGAAGAATACAACATTCCTTGATTCAATGATCATTCCTTCATTTATATCAGGAATAGCCGACTTGTGCACTAAAAAGCGATATGCACTACTATTGTTAGCATATCCAATGAAAACACAATCGATCGCCGTCTTTCGGACCGATTCTTGAATAGTTCGGGGTTCGTTTTCTAACATATAAGTTAGAAAATCAGGACCAAAAGACTTAGCTACTTTTGTCCTTTATTGCGTCTTGGTTCCTCTTCATCATCACTTTGAGGTAACCTTGCAGTTTCATAAGTCCGTTTACTCGAACTTTCTTCTTTCCTTTCTTTGTTCGGAAAAATACTCTCAAGAATAAAAGATTCCTTGATTCAATGATCATTCCTTCATTTATATCGGGAATAGTCGATTTGTGCACTAAAAAAAAGCGATATGCACTACTATTGTTAGCATATCCAATGAAAGCACAATCGATCGTCTTCGACCGATTCTTACTTGTTTTGGCTTAGGTACTTCGACTTTAGCCAAACACCCCCACACTTTAAGGTATTTGTATGACGGTTTACGTCCCTTCCATAACTCATATGGAGTTTCATTTTTACCTTTGTGTGGGATCTTATTAAGAATGTAGTTTGCGAAAGTATGGCTTCCCCCCACAAGTTTTGGGGTAAGTTTAACTTAACAACATCGCATTCATCATCTCCTTAAGAGTACGATTTTTGCGTTCTGCAACACCATTTGATTGAGGTGAGTAAGGTGCAGTCGTTTGATGAATTATACCCGCTTCCGAGCAAAATTCTTCAAACGGAGCAACATACTCTCCGCCTCTATCACTTCGAATCATCTTAATTTTCAAATTAAGCTGATTTTCAACTTCATTCTTATAAGTTTAAAAGCTACTAAAGCTTCATCTTTGCTTTTCAAAAGATATACATAACAATATCTTGTGCAATCGTCTATAAACGTTATGAAGTACTTCTTACCACCTCGAGTTTGCACAAGTTTTAAGTCACACCTTTGTCATCTGTATGAATTAACTCGAGTGGTTTGGTACTTCTCGTTACCGAATGAAACGATTGCCATGCCAATTTTGCTTCAACACAAATTTCGCATTTGTCTTGTGAATCGGTTTTAAACGTAGGTATTAATTCCAGATTCACTAACCTTTTAATTGTGTTGAAGTTTACGTGTCCTAATCTATCATGCCATAAATTAGAACAATCCAACAAGTAAGCGAGTAACGTTTTTATTCTTCGCCTCTTGGTGGAAAAAAAGCATTGTTTTGAGACATTTTGAATGGCCCTTATCAAGGTAACCTTTACATAAAAACCGACCATTCTTGGTCATTACAAACTTGTCGGACTCAAACACTAGCTTTAAATTTGGCCTTGCTAAACAACGGACCGGAAACCAAATTCTTGCGGATGTGCGGGACATGCAAAGACATCTACAAGCGTAAGCTCCTTCCAGGAAGTCATCTTGAGCACCACTTTTCCAAGCCCAACGATGTTGGAAGTCGATGAGTTCCCCATGAACAACTTTCTTCCATTGATCGGAGTGTAGGAGGAGAACATCTCCTTATCGGCACAAATGTGACGAGTAGCCCCGTATCTATCCACCACTCCTTGGGTTATCCACCATATTGGCTTCAAACACAACGGCGGAGAGATCGAGCTCGGCAAGTCTATTGGAACCGACTTGTCCTCCGTCACATTGGCTTGTTGGTTGCCACCTTGATTGCCCTTCTTTGGGTGTCGGCAATCCTTCGCCATGTGGTTGATTTGCCACAATTGTAGCAATTCCTTGAACTTTTTGGCTTGCCTTTCTCCTTCCCTGAGTGCTTACGTTTCTTGCTAGTGCTCAACTCAAAGCCAAGATTGGCCTTAGCCTCCATTCAGATTTTTGGTTTTAACATCTCGATTTCCGGTTGTCTTCGATGCGGCGAACAATCGAGATCCTCAAGCCCCCATCTCTTTGCGCTTATACTTGAGGTAGTTTTGAAATCCTTCCACAATGGCGGCAATTTTTCGATAATTGCGGCCACTTGAAAAGATTCATTCAAAAGCATCCCTACGACACTAAGTCGTGAAGGATGATTTGAATCTCTGAACTTGGCTGATCACCGTCTTGGTGTCAACCATCTTGTACTCAGGAATTTGCCGACAACAAATTTCTTTTTGCCAGCATCTTCCGTCTTGTATTTCTTTCCAAGGATTGCCACATTCCTTGACGCGTCAACGTCTTTATAGGCATTGTAGAGAGTGTCGTCTAGCCCGTTCAAGCGTAGTTGCGACATAGAAAATCACGTTATGCCAAGCATCACGGCGATTCTCAGGTTGTTGTCAACTTCGCCTTCTTCAACGGCAGAGGGGGTCGTCGCTTAGAAACGAGCCAACCCCAAAGTAGTGAGGTAGAAAAAGATCTTCTTTTGCCAACGTTTGAAGTCGGCACCGAGAAAACTTGGCGGCTGCCGCGAGCGGAGAAGCGTGACCATAGGTGTGAACGAGATCGAATCTGGATGCCATCGTCTTCAACGTAAAGCAGGATAAATAATTTTCGTCTTGCGATTGTTGATTAATTTTTCGTGAAAGGTTTCATTTTGAAAAATGGCCGACAAACAGTGTAAGCTTAAGTCGAGGCGAGTAGATCTGTCTCCAAGACGAAAATGCCCCGTGATATCTTAGTCTTACGATTCCGGCGCCGCTCTAAGATACAACAACTTTGATTCAGGTTAAGCGGAAGACAAAGGCGGAACAACAAATAACAAGACAAGTATTTGATTACTTTCAAGCTTTCAAGAGGAGGAAAATGGGCAATATACAGCGATTGGTTTTCGGTTTCAAAGATGACGACGCACGGGCGTGCGCCTGCCGTGCGTGTGTAAGCGCGAGACTCTCGGCGAGTATACGACCCGAGCCGCACGGCCGTGCTCTACCCGTCGCGGGGGAAACATTTTCAGTTGAACTCTTTTTAATTAATTACGAAAATTAATTAAATAGATTTAATTAATTTTAAAAGGTTTTGGTCCGGACCCCGGACCGGACCGGGCCGAGCGCGGGCGCGTGTGTGCTGACCAAACCCACAAGCGTAGGTCCTCTCCCCTTTAAAAACTTAGGTGCCCCAGGGGCCCAAACCCATTTGTCCAACTTAGGATAAATAAAGTGTGCAACTTTACCTCCTTTTTCCTATGTGGGATGGAGCATCTCTCCTCCCAGCATTTCCCATTTTCCATACCATTTATTTGTATTAAGTGGCTAACTTAAAGCATTAATTTCTCATTCACCCGGAATCGGTTTGAGAAATTTCAAATGCTATTCTCATCTACTCTCTTAGTAGAATTTTTACAAATAATTTAATTCCATTTTTTCACAAATGGAAACCACTTAATTAATTGGTCAAATCGGGTCAACATCCCATTTATCAAAACCAATTCCAACAATAATTAGATTTGTTTGCCGTTTTGTAATAGATAATCGAGGCAAAATTGAGATGTGGTTGTCTTCGTTTTCCAGGTTCTATCCAACTTATTATCGTGACGTCATATATTCTAGAGTTAAATCAGACAGACTTACTTGAATTTCAGTAAATTAAAATGCAGAAAATTATATGAACAAAACAGTGAGACAAAGCTAAAAGTTCGACTATATGTCTTTAAAATAAACGGTGACAAGGTTGAATAAAGAACGCTCTCTAAGAAAATACTGATAGTCAAGAAAGCACTCCAAACTTAACCAAGTCTAAACCTAGAAGGTTCGGCACACACCTAACACCTCTTGATCTGGGGCTCTCCTGGCCACATACATATTCTGTTCGTTTAGTGAGTGCTTGTCCGCGATATAAACTTCGACGACCAGGACTTGACATATAGTTCTGCACCGCAATAATTCGTATAATTTTGCACCACAGGGATTGCAGAATAATGCTAAATCTACCAAGATATATGTTAATGAATTAATGGTCAGGATATGATGATAAATTAATTAAAGTTGTGTACGCCACATGAACTGAGAAGAGTCACATAACAAGTGTAACCCACCCCACAACCTTAATAACATCGCTTCACGTGTGATGTTGTTCCTCGACCATATAAGGAAAGTCCACAACGAGAAAAATAATATATGGCAGAAAAATAGCAAAAAATCAATAAAAATTAATTATTGTGTTGTTAATTCAAACACAGGATAGGAAGAGTAAAATAAACAAAATTGATTGTTGAATAATTTTATCAGAATATTGATCAGTACCTGAAGCCATTACGTGAGATTCTTTATTTAATGAATCTTGCGTTGAATTATACTAAATAGTTATTTCAGATAAAATCGTAAATTAATATATATGATAATAAAAAAAAATTATCAGTTTCTTGTGTAGTACTCTAGGTTTTCCTCCAACCACATATTATCCTTGATTGTATGCTTCATGTATACATGAACCGAAATATTCTGCCGTATGTAGTCGGATATTTTCCTATTCCTTAATATCACAAGTGATTTTCTCTTAAATACATACATGATAGGGCATCAATCTTTATCTATGCAGTTAATAATCCTCATAGCATTTCTGTAAGAGCTATTAGTGAAACATAACCTATATTTTATATTTATCAAAATATAATCAAATTCTACTGATTTGAAAAGCAAGCTATCTTGAATTCTAAAAAAAAATTATTTCATAAGGATCCTACCAAATATTTTTTTTTTCTTTTTTGAGTACAACCAAGTATTCTTCCAACATACCTCATTTCCAAGTTGCTATAGAGCCCATAGAATCTTCATCATAGGGAAAATTTTCAATGTAATTTTTAATGGTGATATGATGCTGAACCAATCCGCAAATCACGAGTTCTTCAAAGTTGCTAGTCGGATTTCATGTGGGATCCGACCACAACATGATCAAACGCTAGAAAGGACATGGGTTTATCATGAGGAAGCCTCTCCAATCAATAAAGTTAGCAAGGATTATATAGAGAATTCAACTAACTAAAGCTATGAGATACTTAGAAATGAGACTAGAGAGATTATTTATAATCAGGATTTGGACCGCGTGGACCTTATATAAAGTATTGAACTTCGTGGGCCAATAATTTAAGAAAAGATATAATTATGGGCTGAAGTTAAATAATTAAGCCGAATAATTGATGGATAATTAAACTTGAAATTGCCCACATCAAATGGTGTTCAAAGATTTGAAATTTCTACAATCTCTATTTATATATAAATAAATCTTCACATGGATAATTATGATTATTTCAAAACTTATTTAAAGTCCATGTACCTCTAACAAGAACCCAATTCTTTTATGATTTTCTACTACAATCAATTAACAATTTAACATATCAAGAAAAGCTTAAGAGTTAAAATTTATAAATAAAGAAAAAAATCAAACACCAAATGACAAAATCACAATAAAAAAAAATCTTGGACAAGCAAACTAACAGTTTAGACCAATCAACCACTGGCAAAATGCCACGTACACTATTTCCACACCACATCCATTCCCTCTTATTTCCTTCCTCCGCTCCCACCTCAAATCCCATCACCTCCTTCCTCCCTCTCCATAATCACCTCCTCTCAGGTATGTAATTTTTTCAATTTATTGGGAAATTAATGTATAACATCGATATCATGAAAATTAGGTTCGTTTAGTTAAATTCAGTATTTTCATTCTTGTATTCGTCTCGTTCTATCGTCGAACTTCGAGCTGGATGAGTTTAATTCAGTTTAACTCCACATATTGTTGTTGGATTTTGACTTTTGAGTAAGCAATAAATTACAATTGAAAAAATCGAATTGCATGTTTGGTTTAGTTTAAATCAGTATTTTCACTCTTGTATTCGTCTCCTTCTATTGTCGAACTTGTCGAGCTGGATGAGTTTAATTCAGTTTAACTTCACATATTCTTGTTGGGTTTTGAGTAATTTGATGAAAAGCACTAAATTACGATTGAAATAATCGATTTGCATGTGCTAGAGAGCTTTTCAGTATGTTTTTGCTATTTTTGGGTCTCAAAATGACTCTAGTATTAAGTAATGGCCGATGCTTAAGTTAATCTGTATTGATTTGGTAATTAGTTAATGGGTTTAGTTTCTTTCTTTGTTTCTTTTTTTTTTCGCCTAATCTTTTAATGATGATAAATTGCTATTGTGTGCCCCAATGAGGAGTTTTTGGCATGGTTAACGTATTACCGAAAGCCTGCTGGTATCACTGCCAAATTTGAAATTGAAAAATCTACTTTATAACCAAGATTCTTTGATGCTGAAAGAAACTCCCTTTCATGTAATTATATAGTTTTTAATTCAAGTTGTGGCATAGGCTACTTCTTGACTAAATGAGTTACTCTCTCTTTTCCCTTTTCCTCCATTTTCCTTGGCTCAAGATCTCAAAATATTGTTAAGCATCTGTTCTTAGTTGTCTTTTGATATGTGTCTTAACAAGTTAATTATTTTGTTAAACTCCAGAGGAACAAATATGGCGGCTTCATCTGCATGCGTAGTGGGAAATGGTTTGCCCACTGGTAATACCATAAAAGGTTTGAGCAAAGAAATTTATGGCAGGCAGTTTATCCAATCCTCACGCCTTCCATTATTGAATAAAACATCTAAACTAGATAATATCAGGGCATCACTGGATCAAAGGACCAAAGAAGGAAGAAGAGGCTTTCTGAAACTGTTGCTTGGCAATGCTGGACTTGCTGTACCCACATTACTAGGCAATGGAAAAGCTATTGCTGATGAGCAAGGTGTTTCTAATTCGAGGATGTCTTATTCAAGATTTCTGGAGTATCTTGATAAGGATAGAGTGAAAAAGGTTGATTTGTTTGAAAATGGAACCATTGCCATTGTTGAGGCTGTCTCCCCAGAGTTGGGTAACCGAGTGCAGAGAGTGCGCGTACAGCTCCCAGGCCTCAGCCAAGAGCTCCTTCAAAAGTTGAGAGAGAAAAACATCGACTTTGCTGCCCACAATGCACAAGAGGACTCTGGTTCTCTTTTGTTTAACTTAATTGGAAACTTAGCCTTCCCATTAATTCTGATTGGGGGACTTTTCCTTCTCTCGAGAAGGTCTTCTGGAGGAATGGGTGGGCCTGGAGGGCCTGGATTCCCTCTAGCCTTTGGTCAATCAAAGGCTAAGTTCCAAATGGAACCAAACACTGGTGTCACTTTTGATGATGTTGCTGGTGTAGACGAAGCAAAGCAGGACTTTATGGAGGTGGTGGAGTTTCTGAAGAAGCCTGAGAGATTTACTGCTGTGGGTGCTCGTATTCCTAAGGGAGTTCTTCTTGTTGGTCCTCCTGGAACTGGAAAGACCTTGCTAGCCAAGGCAATCGCTGGTGAAGCTGGTGTTCCATTTTTCTCCATTTCGGGTTCTGAGTTTGTTGAGATGTTTGTCGGAGTCGGTGCCTCTCGAGTACGTGACCTTTTCAAGAAGGCCAAGGAGAATGCTCCCTGTATTGTATTTGTTGATGAAATCGATGCCGTTGGTCGTCAAAGAGGAACTGGTATTGGTGGAGGAAATGATGAAAGGGAGCAGACCCTAAACCAGCTCTTGACAGAAATGGATGGTTTTGAAGGGAATACGGGTATAATTGTCATTGCAGCTACTAACCGTGCGGATATTCTTGACTCTGCCTTGTTGAGACCAGGAAGGTTTGATAGACAGGTAAACAAGTAATTTGTTTTTTTTTTTTTTGTTTTTTAATTTAAATTTATTACAGAAATTTATGTGATTTGATTCTTTGTGCAGGTGACTGTGGATGTCCCGGATATTCGTGGAAGAACAGAGATACTAAAAGTTCATGCCGGCAATAAAAAGTTTGATTCAGATGTATCACTTGAAGTGATAGCTATGAGGACACCAGGTTTTAGTGGAGCAGATCTTGCTAATCTGTTAAATGAGGCAGCTATTCTGGCTGGTCGGCGTGGAAAAACAGCCATCTCATCAAAAGAAATCGATGATTCAATTGATAGGATAGTTGCTGGAATGGAGGGAACAGTCATGACAGATGGCAAGAGCAAAAGTCTTGTGGCATACCATGAAGTTGGTCATGCCATCTGTGGGTAAGTGCAGATCTGTATCACCTACTATTGAATTGGATTGCATAATAATAATTACAAAATACTACCCCTAACGTTTGGGTAATTACAGAAAAACCCAGAGGTTTTTGGTAATTACAAAAATTCCCTTGAGATTGATTTTGTATTACATTTTACCCCTTCATAAGCAAAATCATTTCGAACACCCCGTTTACATTTGTAAAAATATTACAATTATCCCCTTACATATGAGGGATAATCAAACCTCTGGGTTGTTTTTTCTAATTTGAAATTTCTCTGGGTTTTTTGTAATTATCCCAAACCTCAGGGGTAATTTTTGTAATTATTCCCATAATTTAATCTTCTCTGGATTCGTTGTTTTACAAAAGAACCTTAACACCATTTATTCATCCTACTTTAAAATTGAAACTTGGATCTGGATCTATCTTCTGCTGCATGCATTATTACAATCTTCTTGAAGTGCCGCTCCTTTTCTGGTTACTGGTTCGTGAAATCTACTTCCTTTCCCTTAAGATTGGAGAAGTCAAATCTACATGCATCTCAAGACAAGCCTCTTCATTCTTTGGCAGGACATGGCTCAGCTGCACATTTGGACATTTCTGAGTGATAACTGGCTGATCTTAAACATATTTTCTTTTATCATCATATTATTGCTTGTTGAATGTGACGATTTAGCATCTAGAATCAAAACTAGTCGCCTGTTCTTCTTTCTGTTCTTCTTTTTGTTGTCACTATAATACCGCCCTTCTATTATTTTGGCTTTTGACCAGTATTCTTCTTGAGCTTAGTATGTACTATGTAAGATAAGTTTTATTTTTCAACTCATTGATTAATCACTTCCTGCTGATGCAAAACTTTACTCTTTTTATAATTTATTGCTTAACATTTTGGGGGCATCCATTAACGTAACTCGTTTTGTCATGCAGAACGCTTACCCCAGGGCATGATGCTGTTCAGAAGGTCACCTTGGTTCCTCGTGGTCAAGCACGTGGTTTGACCTGGTTCATCCCTGCAGATGATCCAACCTTGATATCAAAACAGCAACTCTTTGCCAGAGTTGTTGGTGGGCTCGTGGAAGAGCTGCCGAGGAGGTTATATTTGGTGAGCCGGAGGTGACAACTGGCGCAGGTGGTGATTTGCAACAGATCACTAGTTTGGCCAAACAGGTAAACCTTCTTATGTTGCCTTCTAATCAGAGGTTTGAATGCATCATCAACTTCAAATATACATTAAATTGAGCTTTTCTTTTGGAAGTCCAATCCTGCACCATTAAACTATTCTTCAAAGTTCCCTAAATCCTATGTCCGACATTATTTTTTATATCTTATTTGATTATGAAAATTACCCTTAAGATTTAGTCTAGTTACAAAAAAATAACCCATTCTATCTTTCAAAATCACAAATATCCCCGTGATACTTGTTTCTATTTTACAAATTGCACCTCAAGAGGGGGGTATTTTCTAGGCAAATACAAACCTCAAGGGTGTATTTGTTATTTTGAAAGATGACTGGGTGTTGTTGTAATTGGGCTACACTTCGAGGGCAGTTTTTGCAAACCCTTATTTTTATGCTTCTCTTTGTGTATTACGGGGTGCTGGAATTTCATAAAATAAGCAAAACACCTCTAATACAGACTAACATTGCTAACAATTGCGACGCGAGATTCCACCGCTAATCATGTTCTTTCTCGTTTACTGCAATCTTTATTAGTGTTATTGTTGCATATTTGTTTGTAGATGGTTGTTACTTTCGGCATGTCTGAGATAGGTCCATGGTCGCTCATGGACTCATCCGCTCAAAGTGGTGATGTGATCATGAGAATGATGGCGCGAAATTCAATGTCAGAAAAGCTTGCCGAAGATATTGATGCTGCGGTCAAGAAGATTACGGATGAGGCCTATGAGATTGCTTTAAGCCACATCAGAAACAACCGTGAAGCGATGGATAAGATCGTGGAAGTCCTCCTTGAGAAGGAGACGATTACTGGAGATGAATTCCGAGCAATCCTCTCAGAGTTTGTTGAAATTCCAGCTGAAAATAGAGTTCGTCCTACACCAGCTACCGTAACTGTATGATAGTGTATACATACTTTAATCTCTTATGGAACTTGACCTCATAGATGTAATTGATTTCATGTAATCTGCCATTGTTTTGCCTTGTACCAGTTCCCGGTCCCACTGGTCTAGTATTTGAAGTGAAACAGGTGAGCTGTTTTGCATTGTGTATGTTTGTGTAAAGTGAGCTATTTGCGTTTTGTATGTATATGTGTCAGCGCAGAAGTGAAGAAAGAAATATATAGACATTTGTTATGCTTCCCCAGTTGAGTTCTGCTGTCTTTCATTGAACTTCTAAGGTTGTTAAAATATTTCACTGGAAAATAACTAATGATAATAATAATCATAGCAGACATTTTGTTGTTGTTGTTGGAGACAATTACAATTTGATTTTTGATACAAGGATAAAAGAAGAAATACAATCTTTCTTTACTTTGAACCCACCCGATAAGAAACGAAGATAATTACATTTTACCTCCAAACTATATGCGTTTTTAGCAAACGAGGATTGAGGTCTACAGTGGAAAGACAATACAATGAGAGTCATGGAGCAAATTGAACATTAACAGGGCTGCTCAAGGGATCAATCAAATGGCAGCAGTTGGTGGAGTGATTAGAGATAGTGCAGGTGAATAATTCATAATTGCATGTCATAAGTTATAGGGATAATTACAAAAACCCTCCCCAATTTTTGGGCTAATTACCAAAAAAAAAAAAAGTTTATGAAAATTACAGAAAAACCCCTTGAGGTTTGATTGTTCTTAAATTTAAGTCAAGGTAACTGTGACATTTTGATAAACGTAAGGGGAGCTTTTGAAATGATTTTGTATGGGAGAAAATGTAAGACACATCAAACCTAAAGGTTTCTTTTGCAACTTCTAAAAAATTCTGGGGTTTTTTGTAATTAGCCCAAACCCCAGGGGTGTTTTTGTAATCATCCCTAAATTATATGAAATGTCTTCAAGTTTGATGGCAGAAACGAAGGCTTTGGATTGAGGTACTCAACCAATTCAAGATTTAGGATTTACAAAAGCGTGGATTGAGTGAGATGCCCATAAAGGCATAACCTCAATACATATGAACTGATTGTAACAACAAATCTAAATAGTGTAATTTTTGAAGTATTAATAAATGTCAACCCACACTAGGGTGTTTAAAGAAAAGAAAAAGTACACCAACTTCCAATATGTATTTGCACATCTTCAATAAAAATAATCGATAGAAGCAAGCAAGTTCTAAAAGAATGAAATGCCAAGAATACAGTTGATTTAATGAACTGAACAAGGTAACAATCAATATATCCACAATTGGACAAAGAGTACGAAAATTGAAAAAAAAAATACTTGTGAACATTCCATTGAAGCATCCATCTGTGAAAGACATTACTGCCATTATCCGACCAATTCGCATTACTTCAACGAGGACTGCCCCAAACGAACTGAAGAACAGAGCAAGAAATCATACGAACCTGTACAGTTAACAATGAGCAGAAAAGGTGAATTCTGCGAATCAAATTCCAATTCAAGGATCATTGATCATGCAACCATCTATCATGTTTCCCCCATCAACGCATCCACTATCAACTTAAGTATTACTTCAAGGACTTGAAAGTTCAGACTATGAACCTGATCATAATCATTTATATATTCTGAGCGAAAATAGTCGCATTTCTTCCAGTAGAATTTTAGAGTGCTTCATTTTAGAGAATTAGGCGAATTCAAACCAAAAGAAACATGACCAACTCTTCTCGGGGAGATATCAGCTTCCTCATCAGATGAGGCTGGAGAATCCGTAGCCTCAGCAAGAGATTCAAGCATTGCTATTACTTCACTAGAGTCGTCCAGATAATACTTGGCTTTGCTTGGTTTTTGCCCAACCGTGCAAGCAAAAACTTCAGTGTTATAAGAAAGAACACGTCTAGGCACTGCACTACTAATTGTTTCAAACATGTCCTCATCAGATCTGTCGTCACCAATGCAAAGCACAAAATCAGCCTGTTTCCCCTTATCTGTCATTGATGTGAAAATCTTTTCTGCAATTATGCCTTTGCTAACACCCTGTATCCACAAAAGCAATGTCATCCTTAATAGCATGTTCAATTTGCTTTATAAAATCACATGCCCAAGACAACAGTATAAGAGCACATAATATCCAAGTGAAAACTCATCTAGAATTTCATAAGGGGGAAAAATCTGAGGTTCGATCTAATTACAAAAAAATCCAGAGATTTCTGAAAAGTGTCAAAAAAAAACCTAACATTTACAGAAATGTTACAATTATCCTCTTAAATTTAAGACAAAATCAAACCTGGGGGTATTTTATAATTTTGAAACATTTCTGGATTTTTTTGTAATTAGCCCAAACCTTAAGGGGTTTTGTAATTATCCCCAAAAAAAGGAGCGAGCAAGGAGAGGAATTTGAGGCAACGAGAATTTTAACACTGAAAATTGATATTGAGAATTATAAGCAGACGAAACTAATTTAAGAGAACCATAATTAAAAGAAACTGAAAAGTGAGAAAGCAATGAAGGAGACGAAAGCCTGTGTCCTTATTAACACGTGCCTGAGGTTTCACTTCTACAATAAACTGTCCGCTCTTCACAGCAACAGGCTCATTTGCTAAAACACTCTCTAGATGATCCAACATTTCCTTTGCTTGGGAAAAACCAAATCCAGGGTCCGCGTCCTGATAATGCCACACTAAAGCACTTTCCTTTCTCTCTATTCCAGAACCATCAGTAGCCTCGGTATACGACTCCATAACAGGTTCTGCAATCTGCATCCAACCAAAATCAGAAGTTTGGCCATATGTTTCCCATTCTTCAAGCTGTGGCCACCTGCCAATAATGTAGCAAATCAATACAATAGAACTAATAAAGAAAGAAAATGCTATGTCAAACTTGCATCATATCATGCGCAGATGTAATTTACCTACAGTACCTATCCTTATACACAACTCATTGAGAATAGAAAAAGATAAAGTAAACAAATAAAGGAAAGACAGAAAATGGGGAGAGAGAGAGAGAGAGAGAGAGAGAGAGAGAGAGAGAGGGAGGGAGGGAGACCCACACATCTAATGTGTGCCCTTGCCCTTCATTGTGAAACATCGAAATACTAATAAAACAAACGCAAAAAAATCAGGTTCGTTAACATGCAGATGCCAGAAGGTTCAGATCTTTTATGCACACTCCATAAAGCAACTTTTACCAGACCATAAAATTAGCTAAAATTTTCTAAGGCAGATAAATAAGGCAACATACTTTAAAAGTAGCCATGTTCGGCAGCAAGTCCCAGCTTCTTGCAAGGATGAAACCACCTGCTTAAGCTGTCCCTGCCTCTTCCACTCACCATAAAAACTAAATTTTTGGGATCCCCACAGAGTCTGTTCAAAAGTGACAGAACCTGTGAACTAGGAGTCTTAATAATTAAATTTTGAGGCATAAGCGTGCCATCATAGTCCAACAATATAGCCCTGCTTGTCGCCCTAGAATAAGCCGCCACAATTTCATCTATCGAAAGCTTTCTAAAATTAGGATCTAGTGCAACTACCCGAAATCCAAAACCGAGGCCAATGCCCCAGCATCTTTTCCTGAAATGATCTGCACAAGTTCTCTCCATATCTTGTAAGAAGCTTCTAGACCAAAAAGCTACATCATGGGTGCTAACGTAACGGTAATGCTTCTCATGTCGCAACTCCTTTTCTGATTCAGCCATTGATATAGCCTCACTCATTGCCTCAGCAGTTGATTCAACATTCCATGGATTAACACGAATTGCACCACTTAGGAAGGTGAACACCCGATGAATTCGGACACCACTAGCATGCTCTTCTTAGGTCCACTAAAGTCCGACCCGGTCACTCCTTGTCTGCAAACAATATATTCATAAGGAGTCAGGTTCATCCCATCGCGCACTGCTGTCACCACGACACATTCAGCAATACTGTAATAAGCCATTCTTTCACTAATTGATAAAGGCTGATGAATAACAATTATAGGTTCATATCCGGGCCTTCCAAGTTCCTTGTTAATTCGTTGGCGGGTCTCCTCTATTTCAGCCTGTATTTCCTCCACATCTATTCCTTTCCCTCTAGAAGGATTGGCAATCTGGACTAGCACGGCCTTTCCTTGCCAATTAGGATGCTGCTTGAGCATGTTCTCCATAGCTAAAAGTTTCAAATTGATACCTTTGAATATGTCCATATCGTCAACGCCAAGCAACACGGTTTTACCTTGAAACTGTCGTTTTAGCTCCTCAACCTTCAGGTCTTTATCTGCCTGTCTCATCACAGATTCGATATGACCCATATGTATCCCGACTGGCATAATCTTTATTCCTACGGTTCTTCCATAATAATCCAATCCTATATAACCCCTCTTCGATTGATATTCCAACCCCAACATCCGACTGCAACAAGAGAGAAAATGCCGAGCATAATCAAAGGTGTGAAAACCAATAAGGTCAGAGTTGAGTAGCGCCTTCAGGATTTCATCTCTAACAGGAAGTGACCTGTATAGTTCAGATGAAGGAAATGGACTGTGAAGGAAAAAGCCCATCCTTAACCGGACGAACCGCCTTCTCAAAAATGTTGGCAAAACCATCAAATGATAATCATGAATCCAAACAAAATCATCCTCGGGATTTAGTACTTCGATAACTTTCTGCGAGAACAACTTATTGGCAGATACATACGCTTCCCACATGGACCTATCAAACCGACCTCCATGATCAGCTGAAAATGGCAACATATAATGAAAAAGTGGCCACAAGTGCTTCTTGCAAAAGCCATGATAATATTTGGCCAAAAGATTAGGAGGTAAAAAGGCCGGGACACAGTTAAATTTGTCCAAAAGATAGTTGGCTACATCATCCTGTTCAATTGGATCAACATCAACAGGCAATGACCCAACGTATAGAACCTCCATGTCCTCCGGCAAGCCATCCTTAACTCTTAAAAACAAGGAATCCTCGTTCCAGCTAAAAGTCCACCCTTTATTGTCTGGCCTTCGTTTTACTTTCAGAGGTAGAAGGTTTGCGACAACAATAATTCTGTCACCGGCAACTGAAGATGGGTTTTCAGAAGTAACACTACTAGCCTGTTCATCATCTAGCTCAAGAATATTCCCCGGGACTGTCATTACCCTCGGGAAGCGTTTCCGTTCCCGACCCGTTTCTGGGAAATTGCCAGATGCTAACTCCAAAAGATTGGTATAAGATCTTGACATCATCTTCACAAGCTTTGCTTATGTTTCTCCTCGAAAACTTAAAAGTAAATTTTTTCCCTCAAATCTGACAAACCCCAAACCAAAATCTCAATTTTCTTTCTCTCCTCAACTAAGACCCTTCCAAATCCGCTGCATTACATAGAAAAGCTTGTATTCCAAGAAATAACTCTAATGAGGACCCAAATCCATTATACGAATATGTAACCAAGATTCCCTCATTTGAATTAGACAACAGAAAAAACGTAGCAAAAACAAGACAAACCTAAGAATCAATTAATCAAGCAGAAATTAGTCCACAGAAGCTCCATCAGCAACTTATCTAAGGCAGTCCCAGAAATTATCGAACCATTAAAAAATATAGAATTCTTTAAAACCCCTCGATTCCATAATTTTTTTTTACCTGGGAGGTCTCCAAAATGGAAACCAGAAATTGAGATTTGAAAACTGACCTCAGGTCCTCAGCGACTGAATTTAGTCAAAAAAAAAAAAATTAGCCTATTTTGCCTGAAAGACTCGATCTTCAGCTGGAAAGGAAAGGATTCTAGGGTTTGACAAAAAAAAAAAAAAAATAATGATTAATTTGGGGTTCAATGTACGTAAAGAATCGACGATAGCTTACAACATGTTCAAGAAAAAGTCATGGATATGAATATTCATGAGAATAAATAATTTCCCTTCAATAAAAATGAGAATACATAATAATTTATTATTATTTTTTTTTTTCCAATTCGCTACAATTCGAATAAAATAATATTTGTCTGAAAAATAAAACGTGTCAGCGGATAACGGAATCAGTACACTCACGGCTCACCTCGATTCACAAGCCATTAACGAGCTAAATTTAAAATCAATTTTGGGCAAATAAGCATTGCAAATAAGTAAATCAATAAATGAAATAAAAAGGGAAAGTTTTGATGAATACAGTTGGTAATTTTTGATTTGGTCCTGGACAGGACGACTTCTTTGTTTTTCTTTCTATTTTCATATATATCTTAAATTTGAAATAGAGATTCTTGAATTTCAAATTTAAGATATATATGAAAATAGAAAAGAAAAACAAAGAAGTCGTCCTGTCCAGGACCAAATCAAAAATTACCAACTGTATTCATCAAAACTTTCCTTTTTCTTCAAAAATTACCAACTGTATTCTTCAAAAAAAAAAAGAAATTCAAGAATCTCGAAATTTTCTAATAATATTTTCTACTGTATTTCAAGGAAAGTACGTATTCTTAAAATTTGAATGAACAAACCACGGAAAAATGGGTGTTAATTACATAAATAAATGTTAGGAAACGTATGTAATATAACGGGACATAAATTTGAAGTAGAGACGAGAATTAGATTTTCTCCGCAAGACGAAATTATTTGTACAAGTGCTAATTTCTAGACAATCGTCTCTAAAGATAAAATAATTTTTCAACTTAAAATAACAACACTTGTAAATTTTAAGTTTCCAAAGTACTTGAAATGTTCAGAACTTTCAAGATAAAAGAAGAAAGAATGCTACGATATGATATATGTAGTGTAATGATTTGAAATGGCATCACATGGAATCTATTTATAAATCTTCAAACTTTGTGTGTAAAATATACAACATTCTACAAATTGGATGTCAACATAGGTACTTCAGTGAGTTTCACAACCAAAAGATGCAATTTGGCACCAACGAATATGTTTACTAGTCCAAGAAGTAACTTTGTGGACTCATCTACAATCGAACAGACGATATGCGTCGAGCGATCGTTCGACACTTCCAAAGTACAACGAATAATTATTCAGCCAGATCGCTCAAGGTCAAAATTGGGCAACCATTAGGTTCAATTTTTCTTAGTGATTATTGGTCTTTGTGCACATTAAAGTGAATTTGATTCTCTTCAAAAAAAAAAAAGCGGAATTTGATTAGGTAAACTTGTTTATAAGTGTAATTGAAAAAATGTTGTGGCTTGTAAATTTATCGATTAATAATTTGTTATATTATCATCCTTAAAGTCCACCAAGTAAAAGAGGACACATTATCATAGTAATCTGGCCATGATCGAAACACTATGCTTAAAAAACAAATATTAATTGAGGATGTACTAATGGAATATGAACTCTCTAGTTTCCACTTTTGTTCTACTGATGATGCATGCATATTAATTAAGGATGTACTAACATTTATCATTAAATAATTAAAACAATACTCACATTATTGATGGATTAAATAATCTAAAAAATTTCAAAATTTTGGGTCCTAACTTTTCCATTAGATTACTGCGTCATTCCCTCCACCTTTCAAGAAATAATACGTTAGTCACTTTTATATGTTGAAACTATATATAATTAAATATCCAATTTATACCATCACATAGTCAATTTTTGATTCAAAGTAGTAGAGCCTTGTGCTTTCGAGAACGAATGAGCGCGGATTGATTTCGTATGAGTGTGTGTCTTCTCCCTATTTCAACAACATTAAAAAAAAATACTATCATTTCTAAGTACTAAAAGAGCAATTGTCAAACACTAACTACAAAAGAACATATAATTTGGGTATGTGTTGTAGTCAATCAGACATTTAAAATCGTAGGTAGAGAATATTGTATATGTTCATGTTGTTATTCAAATCAAATACATTACTTCCATAAGATAGTTTGTGCTTCATGTTAATGAAAAGCCAGTTTTGCCCTTAAAGTCATTATTCTTTAATGAAATCATATACCGAGTAACAAAATCTTAGTAGACATGCTTGCCACTTCACTCTTAGAAATATGACTTTGTGAAGAAGCTGAATCTTGTATTAGTTGTTTATAAAACTAAGTTTTGAAACAGTCCAATATATCATTAATTTACCCTCACAATTTTCTATTGTATTATGATGACTTGATTTGCCAACTACCTCTTCAATCATTGGAATAAAAGCCAATGGTACTTATATAATATAATAAATTTAAACAGGATATATAATGACACAATCAAATTATTATAATTAAACTACTGAAAAGACTCTAATTTATAATGCGCATCAAATCGGGACACTATTATTATATAATCCACAGTATATATTGCTTGCATTACAAAAACTTTCTTTTTTTTTTTTTTTTGAAAGGACATTACAAAAACTTTCTATTTCCCAAAAAAAAAAAACTTTCATCAGAAGAGAAAAAATTAAACCGGATGGAAGCTGATGAAGTTCTGAAGCTCTTCGATTCATGCTGGTTCGAAAACGGAATAATATTTACGCGTAAACATGAATTTCAAGCTTCTAAAACCAAGTTTGAGCATCAAAGAATGGATGAAATTAGTGAAGAATCAATGGTTTTGGTGTTCCAAATCTTCAAATTCGATCGGTAAGTGCTCGGTGTTTAGGCCTAAATGAATCGGTTATCATCAAACCAAAGTTAGAGAAGATTTTATCAGGAAAAGAAGTAAAGGCAGAGTACTGTAACAGGGCAAAGAAGAATAAGAGAGAATTGGGGTTGAGGAGAAGCTTATCAGCCCTGGAATTTGAGGAGGTCAAAGGGTTCATGGATTTGGGATTTGTTTTCACTGAAGAGGATAAGACTTCTAGCCTGGTTTCCATCATTCCAGGGCTGCAAAAAAGAAGGGAAATGAGTGATGTTGAGGAAAAACATGAGATTTCGAGGCCTTATCTTTCAGAAGCATGGGGTGTTTTGAATAAGAGAAGGGGATCCTCTATGATGAACTGGACAACAATCCCATCTGTGAACAATGAAATCAACATGAAAGATCATCTCAGAATTTGGGCTCAAACTGTTGCATCAAATGTTAGATGATATGTTGCTTGTCATTTTTTTTTATTTTTATCAGAGTAGTTTCATTTTTATTTCTCGTTTTATCTTTTCTGTGAATGTGACCTCAGAATTTTTGTAATTGTATATATGTTTATGAACAGCTTAAGTTTGAGTTGTGCAGTATGACTGCAATTAGTGTCTGTTTTTTTCTGCAAATTTAAAAAAAAGTGGTGTGCAATGGATGCTGATTAAGTGTAAACTGGCCCTTCATGTGTGTCAAGAGTTGAATCAAGATTTTCTTTAGGGATAATTAAAAAAAATCCTTGAGGTTTAGGCTAATTAAAAAAAAACACAGAGGTTTTGGAAAATTGCAAGAAAAAACTCGTGAAATTTGATTTCATCTTATATTTTCCTCTTTATAAGCAAAAAAAACATTTATAAATATGTGATATTTAAGACATAATCAAATTTGAAGGATTTATTGTGATTTTAAAATATTTTGGGTTTTTTTGTAATTAGCCCAAACCACTTGGTTTTTTTTGTAATTATCATTCTTTCTTTATTTCTCTAATAATTGGAAATAATTACAAAAAAGAGTCAGAAGAGCAAATATTTTGGTAATCCCATACTGAAAATTCAACTTTAACCTAAAAAACAAAATGAATGGAAGGATATCTCCAGATATTCTAAAACTAGAGTCCACAAATGGTTTAGCACTTTCTTTGAATGTGAATCAATAGTAGATATAAATCTACCAACCATGTGATTGACTTGAATGATATGGCCATATTAGGCCAAGATTGAAAAACTCATATTAACCCTCTATCATATAAATTGATAGTGACAAACCACCTAAACTTTTACTCCAAATTAGTGGGATGATTCCAGTCTACTCTGCAAAATGATTATTGGTATATCTTGTATTATAAAATTTAATTTGTCAAAGTTTGTACATAATAAGCATCCTTATTGGACATTAACCATAACACAATAAACAAGTGAAACATGGCAGACATTGTAATGCCAACTCAGTCCAGCAAAATTCTAAACTGGTAAACAACTTGAGCTCATATAGCATTTTATAATTGCATACAAGTGCACAAGATTAACATCACTGTTTTATTGTTTGTATTATTTAATTTCAAGTCAGATAGCAGTTGGGGGTATGGGTGTCATGACTTGTTTTTGCGTTAATATCGACATGCCATTAATGATACCTATTGAATCATCCATAACAAACATTGACCAAAGCCCTAATTTATTTCCTTCCTTTTTTTGTTCTTATCTATGATTAGTTTTGTTCCATTTCTAATTTATTTTTCGTTGATATTTTTCTTCTCAATATACAACCAAAATATATAGGAAGACTTCCTATAATCATGGCATACAATCATATCTAATCATATCTATAATTAAGCAATACATCCAATCATATCTATAATAATCAATTAATCAACAACCAAACTAAGAAAGAAAATAATTACAAATTGATACTATTAATCTCTTAGGATCTCAACACATCACCTTTGAGGTTATTCCATAAATATCGCACATACCCAACCAAGTACTATTTATAAGGTGGGTGGAAAAATGCAAGCACTCTCAATTGATTTTGAGCAAATGCATGAAAATTATTTTTTTATAAAGCACTTGAGTGTATACAACCATATCTAATCATTGAAAGTTTATAAAATTGTTCTTGTTCATGTCTAACCTATTGTAGATACCATTCGGTTCATGAAAACACACTCAAATGTTTTTCTGGAACCGAGCATCGAACAATACAGAATGCCATGGGAACAATATAATAAGTTAGGTAATGACAATAGAAGTACTACAAAATTGACCTAAATTGAAGAGTAAAAAAGATATGTAACAAACTTGTTCAGGAAAAGGAATTTCTTTAAGGTCTTGGTCAGGAATGGATATATTATAAGCTTAAGCTGGAAGTCCAACTAAGCTCCAATGTTGGAGGCCTTATTGAGGATAACACCTTCATATTTCACTTGGAACCATTTCATTGCATCATCCTTTGTGAATTGTGACCTGTGTTGGATTCCAACACGTGACTTGCTCCTCAAAATGACGGCTACTTTCGGTAGAGAACTGGTCGCACCAAGACAACATAGAAGTCCATACCTTAAATACCATTTGAAGGATCATACCGGAGAAATTAACAAATAAGACAATGTAATACTAATATTGATGCAAGTGTGATACCTTTTCTAACTTGACGCGGTTCTTCAATATCATCTACTTCATTTGTCCTTGTGAAAATCGTTTTTTTCTAGTGTTGATTGATGTGGCCCATTGTTTAAGCCCATTTTAGGTCCGGCCCCCAAAATTGCGACCCCAGACCCAAAGCCACCGACCCATTCCCTTAAGCCCATGTGTTGACTCGGGGTCATGAGTCGGACTACGGATCCGGATTATAATCCCGCGGACCCTTGTGCTTGATCTCGTCCGTTGTCGAGCCGTTGGTCTATGTCTATAAAATGGTATTTCAAACCCTAATTCATTATCTCATCATTTGTTTTTCTCTCATCTCTAAAATTCTCTCGATTCTTCTCTTGCTTTGTCTTTATTCTCTCTCTCTCTAAAACTCCATTCTCTTTGCCGGATCGATCCTGGGGTTTTCGTGTGTGAGAGAGTTGAGATCCGAGTGTTTGATGTCTTGTTCACCATCTTTGTATAGAAGATCCGCTTCTTGAGTGGATTAGGGTTTTGGGTGGTTCGATTCGGATCTAGGGTTCCTAGGGTTTTTCGGGTTTGAGGATGTGAGGTTTAAGTCTTGTGGCGTGGCTTTTGTGGCTTCTTCCTTGGTTCTCTGCGGGTTGTGATTCGTGGTGATAGTTCTCTTAGGGTTTACCATTCCCTGAGCCGAATCATTCAATATTCGGATCTAGGTTTTTATCCCTTTACGATTTGTGTTATATTTGTATTTGTAACTTTAAGTTTTATTTTTGTACTTTACATTCCCCGCAATCGAGTCAGAGTAAATTTGTATTAATAGGTAGTCGATTGAGTCCGTAATTTATTTTTGGTACTAAGTGTATCTATCTATTGAGGCATATAGATACCCGAAGCAGTGGTATCGAGCACATATATGTCTCTTGGTGGGTTGGTCTTACGGTTCTTGAGCTTCTTGGTGATCCGTTGGCCCCTGGTATATTCGGTTGTGGTGAAAACCCAAGACGGCTCTGGTTGTAAGGTTTTCTTGTTCCCTTCCTCTCTATCTTTATTTTCAAGATTTACTTAGTTTAGGGAAATCTTAAGCATAAGCCTCTTGACCCTGGGCCTTGAGTGCAGTGGAATCCTGAGGTGCGAGGGGGATCCACTTGGTCTTAGATTCATTTCTGTTGATCTTGGTTTCTTGGACTCTGTGTGGGCTTGTGTGCCACTTCTTGCTTACTCTGCTTTGTGTTGGACTCTGTGTGGTCCTTTACTTGCCTCTTATTTTCTGTTGTCATTTTAATTGGACTCTGTGTGGTCCACCTACTTGTTGTTTCTGCTGATTCTGTTTGATAATTGTGATACTTGTTGTTGTGTTGTATTCTTGTGATATCCTTTGTGGCTTTATCTGTGAATATGGCTGGTGTGTCTGGTTAACAAAAAATGATTTTTATCAATTTGGCAACAAAAAATGAAGGGAATTTTAATTCAGCATAAATGTTTTAAAGGTTTTTATCCCTTCACAGTTGTGTTATATTTTTACTTGTAACTTTCGAGTTTCATTTTTGTACTTTACATTCCCGCAATCGAAGTCTAGATCAAATTTGTATCAATAGTTATTCGATGGAATCGTAATTTGTTTTCGATACTAAGTGTATCGATCTATTGAGGCAAATAGATACCCAATATCTAGAATACATAATCGTAAATGGAGATATATTGTATCATCAATTTTTCATCTGGGTCTTGCCTTATTTCATTATTCGTCGTACTTCTCTTACAATGCACAACTATGTAAAACAAAGACCTCACATGCAATTCTTGGATAAGCAAGCATTTTCTCTCTCTCTCTCTCTCTCTCTCTCTCTCTCTCTCTCTCTCTCTCCTTTTCCTTTCACGGAAGTTGGGAAGGATGGAGATGTTCCGCGTTTCATAAACAACTTTCTTAATAATAAGCAAACAGGTATATAGCAACAATTTTATCTTTATTTCTCTCCACATACATACTTAGTGACTTAACATTTCAGCATCTTAGGGGACAACCAAAATATATAACATTGTATACTTTGATTTTGACCAAATTCATAGGTAAATAGTAAATCCAACCTCCAGTACAACGAACATAACTGTAATGTCCACAAAATTTTAAATAGCATGTTAGCAACAACTAAACACTATGATACGCATCATCAAAAAAAAATCAATTTTTAAACTTGAAACACAAAGCCAGATTTGCTTACTTTATTCCAAGATCAATATGCTCCTGAATACCAAAGCCACCAGTTTCGCTAAAGTTCCTTCTCAATAGTTCATACTCCTTGACCTTCAACCCACTCGCAGTAAGGAGCTCCATTGCCTTGTCACCCCTTACTGTTACAAAGCATGCAATTTTTTCATTACGTCGTATTGAATACTATTACATGAGTGTGTTAGGTTAGTTAGGAAAAGTTGTTATAAGCGCCGCATGATTAGTTACTGTGATTAGAGTAGTTAGCATTGAATGTATTTTCTCTATAAATAGCTTTTATCTCCTCGGCATAAATCAAGTTAGAATCATGATTCAGATTATTTTCTATATTTCTTATATCTTCAACATGGTATCCTGAAGCCATGAATAGTAGTTTTGTATAATTTTTCAGATTTCTCTCGATCTTTTGGGAATCTATGGCTTCGTCTTCCGCTCCTACTCATCTCCCTACTTTTTCTCAGATATCCATTCATCTTGATAGACCGAATTACTATTTTTTTAAGGCGCACACAAATTTTGTCCAATGTTCATGCTCACGATTTTGAGAGTGTTCTACTTGGCAATTCTAATCTTTCTCCTATTGGTTCGTCAGGTGAAACTTATGATCTTCGCTTGATTAGACTTCTCTTGATGGAATAGACGTGACGATTTTATTCGGATTGGATTATCTCCACAATTTTAGAATCCATGCTAGGGCATGTTTCGGTGCTCTACATCCGTTGAGCTATGGTCCGCCCTGAAACTTTATTCCATTTTCGTCTAAATCTCGTGTTTTCCATCTTCGAAATCTTTTAATCACTACTAAGAAGGGTGATTCTTCAATTGAGGAATGTTTTCTCAAAATGCGATAATCTTCATGCTGCTGGGAAAGTGATTTCGAATGATGATCTAATTTCTTATATTCTAGCTGGATGTGGTAGTGAAAGTGAAGCTTCATTATAAATCTTACTTCTAGAAATTTGGTGATATTTCCTTCAAGATGCTCAGTATGCTCTCCAAACACATGAGATGAGGCTTCTTGACTATCTCAATCCTTTGGTTCTACTTTGGTACGGCAAATTCTAGCTTCAATCCACCGCCTCGCTTAATGTTACGTTTAATGGTACACCTAAACGAACTTAAGAGAATTTTAGTCCTCGAGATAGTTTTTTCTTTCGGCGAGAGGACATGGTCATTTTGGTAGAAACAGACTTGTCAAATTTGTGGTAAAAACAACCGTATTCTTCTAAGTGTTTCAAGAGATTTGATACAAATTTTCCAGGATTGAAATTTAACTCATAGCAGGTGCATGTTGCTTCTCTTCCTCCTCCTGGATTTTTTGGTCAAATGCCTCCTGGTGATACTACTCAGTTTTTGCCCCTAGTTCAAGCTTCGCTTTCGTGCACCTCAATGTTTCAAAGACACTTCTTGTGGAGGATCTGTTCATTCATTCTTTATGGTCCTTCACAACCTTTTATGACACATAGTCCTTCTTCCTCTGTAGATAATAGTTAGTATGTTGACAGTGGGGCTTCTAACCATGTGACTGCAGACTTGGCCAAACTCAGCATCCATACTCCTTACACTAGTTCAGAGAGGTTAACTATTGGTAATGGCTCAACCTTGCCTATCACAGCCATTGATACTTCTTATTTTCTTCATTCTTCATTTCATAAACCTTTTATTCTTCATAATATTATCTATGTTCCATCTATTTCCAAAAACCTTTTGAGTATTTCTCAATTCACCAATGACAATAATGTTTATATTGAATTTCATAAATCTTTTTGTCTTGTCAAGGACAAACTCACTCACCGTATCCTGCTGAAAGGGACTCTTAAAGGGGGTCTCTTAATCAGCTTCAACCTTCTTTCAAGCCAGTTCGGTCATCCTCACCATGCTCTTTTATTGCTACATTCCTGGATAATGATGCCAATATTTGGCACCGTCATTAGGACATGCTTGTAACTCTGTTCTTACCCATGTTTTCAAGCATATTTCTCATTCTCCTCCGTAAAAAATATCTCTTATTGTGATGCTTGTAATCTAGGCAAGTTACATTGTATGTCTTTTCCCTATGTTATTTCTCATGTAAAAGCACCCTTTGAATTGATGTATTCGGATGTTCGGGGACCTTCTTCTATACCTTCTATGGATGGTTATAAATACTATATTCATTTTTTGGATGATTATACTCGTTATACTTGGATTTATCCTGCGTGCTAGAGTGAAGCTATTCATCGCTCTTAAACACTTTCTTATCTATGTCCATAGACACTCAATGTGCATGTTAAAGCCTTCCAATCTGATTTTGGGGGGAAATATCGTCCTCTCTCCACTTTTCTCCATAATTTAGGGGTTCATGTTCGACATGCTTGACCCTATATGCATCAACAAAATGGCATGCATGAACGTAAACATAGACACATCACTAATATGGGCTTACTTTGTTTGCCTTCTGTTGGCCTTCCTCTTCATTTTTGGTGGGATGCTTTTGTTAGTGTCGTTTTCCTCATCAATAGGTTGCCTACTCCTATTCTTCAAAATCAGTCCCCCTTCTATTGTCTATATAAATCATTTTCGATTATTCATTTCTTCGCATTTTGGATGTGTTTGCTTCCCATATCTTTGTCCCTACAATAATTCAAAACTCAATTTCGATCTGCAAAGTGTGTGTTTATTGGATATAGTCTCTACTTCACAAAGGCTATAAGTGTTTGCATCCAACTGGCAGAGTATATACTTGTAGAACTGTTTCCTTTAATGAGAATGAATTTCCCTATTCCTCTCTTTTTTCATCTCAACACACTCTTCCTCCATCTATTCCTCATCTTCCAGTTGTTCATATTCCTTTTCATTTTTCTGCATCTTATTCCTCTCCTCCTCTAGCATCATCTGCCTGAACGCAAACATAGACACATCACTAATAGGGGGCTTACTTTGTTAGCCACTGCTGGCCTTCCTCTTCATTTTTGGTGGGATGCTTTTGTTAGTGTCGTTTTTCTCATCAATAGGTTGCCTACTCCTATTCTTCAAAATCAGTCCCCCTTCTGTTGTCTATATAAACTTGTTCCTGATTATTCATTTCTTCACATTTTTGGATGTGTTTGCTTCTTATATCTTCGTCCCTACAATAATTCTAAACTCCAATTACGATCCGCAAAGTGTGTGTTTATTGGATATAGTCCACTTCACAAAGGTTATAGGTGTTTGCATCCAATGGCAGAGTATATACATGTAGAATTGTTTCCTTTAATGAGAATGAATTTCCCTATTCTCTTTTTTTTTTTTTCTTCTCAACACACTCTTCCTCTCTTTATTCCCCCTCTTCCAAATTTTTGTTCTATTCCTTTTCATTTCTCTCGCATGTTCTTTATGTCCTCCTCTAGCATCCCCTACCACATCCCCTCATACTCCTCCTCTCCCAAATCCCATTCGATATCCTTGCCTATGTCTCTTGCCCCTCCTCCTCTTATTCCCACATATTCCACTTCTCATCCCATGATCACTCGAGCAATTTGGTATTCACAAGCCTAAGCTCTTCACCACCCTTCAAACCATTTCTAAGCATGCTCTTTTGTTAGTGAGGCTATCTCGACCCCAAGTGGAAGGTTGCAATGGATAGTGAGTATAAAGCTCTTGTCTCTAATCACACATGGGATTTGGTTCCCTTTTCTCCTGGTATGCAAGTTGTTGATCACAAATGGGTATTTTGGGTTAAATATCATCCAAATGGCTCGGTTGAAAGGTTGAAAGCTCGGTTGATTACCAAGGGTTTTCAGTAATTACCTGGGGATTGATTATATTGAAACCTTTAGTCCGTGGTTAAGCATATTACCGTTAGGCTTATGTTCTCTCTGCCAAGAAGACGACATTGGAAAATTGAACAAGTTGACATAAATAAGGTGTTTCTCAATGGGGAGCTTCAAGAAAGCGTGTATATGACTCACCCTAATGGTTATGAACATCTTTCTAAACCTCATCATGTGTGCAAATTATCAAGGCTATTTATGGGGTGAAGCCAGGCTCCAAAGTCCTGGAATGACAAACTCAAGAATTTTTACTCTCAATGGCTTTCGGTCTCATTTTATGCGATTCTTCTTTATTCTTTCGAAAAATGGCGATCAACTTACGTTGCTTTTGTTTTATGTGGATGATATTTTGGTTATTGGGGATGATCATGGTTTGGTTACAAGCATCATTCAAGCTGACTTCACCTGAGCACTTTTCCTCAAGCATTTAGGTGTGGTTCATTATTTTTTGGGAATTGAAACACACAAGCAAAATGGTGGATTCTTACTTAATCGGACTAAGTATGCTTCCGGTATATTAAAGAAAGCAAACATGCTTGATTGTAAGCCATGTGATAGTCGTATAATGCGTCTCTTTAAACTCTCATTCGGCCGACGGTGAGCCCTTCTTTCTCTTTCCCTACATCGTATCACAAAGACAATTGGGGCTCTTCAATACCTCACCTTGACACGCCCGGATATCGCTTTCATGGTTAACAAGCTCAGTCAATTCCTAAATACTCCTACATTGAATCATTGGAGTGCTTGTAAAAGGGTTCTTTGGTATATAAAGGGTTCTTTATCTAAGGGGATTTTGTTCCAGCCATGGTCCAAAATGCAGCTTCATTGTTTTTGTGATGCCGATTGGGCAAGTTCATTAGATGATCGTCGTTCTACAGGGGTTATTGTGTCTACCTTGGTCTGAATTTGATTGCATGGTCTTCCAAGAAACAGGATGTGGTAGCTCAAAGCAGTACGAAGTCCGAATATTGCGCCTTAGCCACTACTACTACGGAGTTAATTTGGGTTGCTTCTTTATTCAAAGAACTTGGTCTTGATTGATCTCGCCTTCCATTCTCTCGGTGTGATAATATGGGGGCTATCTTTTTGTCCTCCAACGGTCTTTCACGCTCGAACTAAACACATTGAAGTCGATGTTCTCTATATTCGCGAAAAGGTTCACCAAGGTGCAGTTGAAGTTGGGTACTTAGCCCCCGATGATCAGCTTATCGATATCTTTACAAAGCCCCTCCCTATCAAACGTTTTCAATTTTTGTTTCAAAAATTTCTTTGTCTTCCCCCCAGGGTTTGGTTTGATGGAGCGTATTGAATCTTTATTACATGAATTTGTTAGGTTAGTTAGGAAAAGTTGTTATAATCGCCACGATTAGTTACAACATTTAGAGTAGTTAGCATTAAATATATTTCCTCGATAAATATAGCCAGTATCTCCTCATCATAAATCAAGTTAGAATCATAATTGATTTTATATTTTCTATATTTCTTATATCTTCAACACGTCGGATCCCAAAAGATCACGGTGTATCTTGTTGTTGACAAAAAGTCAATAAACAAAGAATCAAAACTTTTAACAATGTATTTTCTTCGTTTTTCTAACTTGATCAGGTTTGAACATAAAAGTGATGCAAACCATCATATTTTTGGCCCACATTTCGTTTTTCATAGCTCTAGACTTGAAGGTATCAATATTTTGACAAATAAAAAAATATTCTTGTTAGGAATTTTATTGTTTAGATTTTGATGAATGCCATGTAAAACTTAGAATAGAAAGTTGGCACCCCAATTCTTCTTTGTAAAATGTATTGTAACAATTAGAGTGGCCAAGGCGAGTTAAGTCGGCTACGCCCTAACATGCAAGAAGACAATCGAAGGCTTGAAGGAAAACTCACGAGAGACAGTGAGTCTGACAAAAAGAGCAGACAGAACTCGATCATTGAAGAAGCGAGATGAGACTGTGAGTGGAACATCAGTCAAGTCAACTCAAGAGAAGCCAAGTCTCAAGTCTGAAGTGATGTGAAGAGTCATCCAATGATTGGAAGTTGACTCTAAGTCACCTGGGGAAAGCAAGGAAAAGCAGTCAAGTCGAGATAACTGTAAAAGAACCGTTGCACATAAATCAAGAGATTTACTTAAACAAGTAATATCTCCATACTACCTTTCTTGGAGTGCTCAGTCCCTGAAGCGTGCAAAAGGAATGAACCGATGGGAAGCACTACACCGTGTCGATTACGAAAAGGTGATAAAACAATTCATACGAGGAAATGGCAATTCCAAGAATCTGAGCCAACGATCGCAAAGTGACTTTCAAAAATGAGCCTATCTCTTCAACGGGCAAATTTTTGAAAGTTCACTATAAAAGGCTGAGGAGTTTGTTTGAGAAAAATGCATGAATGACACACACGTGAAGATATACAAGCTTATCAAAAACTGAAACATTCTCAATCCTCAAGCCTACATCTCGAAGTACATCAATCCAACACTTACCTGTGAAGGAAAGAGAACTTCAATCAGTTGAAGAGGAAAATACCGAAAACAAGGGGTCTACATTCCAGGAAGGATTGTAGAAAGGTTCAAGGCTGAACCAAGTCTTAAGCTCTTGGAGGGCTTCGTGATCAAATCCAAAGTGCTTAAGCAAGTGAGCTGTAGTAGCAAGGCAGCTGCCCTGTGAAGAAGAAGCCGAGTCGCGAGAAGCCCGGTGAGTGATCAAGGCGTCTCGCATCGAGTCCCAAAGGATCAAGTCGAATTTGTTGTGATCAAGACTTGTATCTCGGATGTTATTACCACTTTGTAAAGCGATCATTACTTAGTGGATTCCTCAGGGAGTTGGAGAAGAGAGGAGTAGAAGAATTACCCCATCTTGAACCTCTATAAAAACTCTCTATTGTGTCATTTACATTTCAGCATTTAAATTTTGCACTTTTAATTGCTTATATCTGTGATAAATTTGCTATCCATTTGATAATTTATAAGTACTAAATCAAGTGTAAAAACTTGCTTAATCAAACTTAAGGGTGTTAAGTCTTCCATTTGAAAAACAAAACCACGGTTGAGTCAATTTATAGCCAATGACTAAGTTACTCTATTAATGCTCATTTGAGTCTTTGAGAGATTAACTCTCTTGAGTGACTAATTCGATTTGTCCATCAAGGACACAGTGTGTAGAACTCTATAGATTTAAAAGGCCTAAATCGAAAATTTGGTAAGGTTTATTCAACCCCTTCTAAACCTTACACTTACACCCCTTGGGACCTACAATTACCTTTTTTAGTATATATATTACTTCACTAATATCATCTAGATTAATAACAAAAATCGGTTTAAAAGTCATATAGTGTCCGAAATACTAATGATTCCGGATCTACAATATGTTGAAGACCACGATCCGATTTTATCTCTATCGGGTCAAAAATTTGTTTGGTTGAATCGCGCACAAGAGAAACATTGCATCAATCGGCGATGAACCAAACGTCTCGCATGAGACGACGAAATCAAAAACAACCCAAATCTATGGGAGAAACACTTATTTAAAAATAAATTGATAAAAAAGATGCAAATAAGGTGATTTCATGCGAAAATCATACCTTAATGATGGGCAAGACAGAGAAACAAAATAAATATAGAATTTTAGAGGGAAAAAAAGGCTATGGTTTTTTTATATATCAAATGTTAATTAGAAAAGTTATTCCTCAACTATCGTCACATTGTATATATCTCAATTGATGTATAGCCACACAAACACAAATGTTATCTCCATTACATTAACAACAACAATCTACATAGGCGGTAATTAAACAGTGACGAAACCAGAAATTTATGTAAGGAAGCCCAATTAACAATAATATCAAATGAAGTACAACACATTAACACTAAAACCTGTAAATAATTGTTCACTTGGTTTTATACCATTGATTGGGCTTCCTATACTTGAGTTTTGTGTTGTTTTTGATTATTTTGAGTCATTTGAGTAGCCAAGCCATGTTGAGAGCCAATTATATTGAGTTTATAGTCATAGTAATGAATCGTGTATCAAAAGAAGTACAAACGAGCAAACAACGAGAGATTGATTTGAAGAAACGTCCAAACGCGTCCGAAATTTCCATCTTTGGCAGCATTTTGTATTTTGGCCATAACTCTCTACAAAATTGATATTGATATGATTCAAGTGGCTATGGAAAGCTACGAGATAGGGCTACAACTTTGAAGAAGGGCACAAAAGCAAATTCCAACATTTGGTGGGTGAAACACTCGGGCGGCATTGCATTGGCTCAAGACAAGGCAAAACACTCCACAATTCAAGTGGGCGCTAGCGCTCAACGCCCGTGACTGCGGCGCCAGGCGGTTCATTTGTGGGAAATTCCGGCACCGCAGCTTGGCGCAGGCGGAAATTACTATGTTTCTCCACCTTTTTTTTTGAACTTTTGAGGGGCTATAAATAAATAAATGGGAGGCTTGATCTAGGGTATGGAGGAAAGGCCAGGAATACACCCAAGAACACAAGAAACACATCAATTTCATCAAGGAAGAATCAAGGGAAAAATCGGGTCGAATCGGAGCTTGAGGATTGAAGATTAATCGAGAGATTATCCATTTCCTAAGTTTCCTCATTCTTTGTGCTTTAATCTTTCATTTTAGTTTCTTATGAAGATGAACAATTTGTCTATGGGTTGTTTATTTATAATGGGTAGCTAAATTTCTTGTGATTTTCGGGTTTTGGAAGTAGATTAATTGAACTCTTGTTGATTGTTTTAATCTTAATTGAAGTTATTGTCTTGAAGCCTATTTGAGTACTTTGTTCTTATTCTTGTTTTATCATTTGGCCAATGATTTAACATGTTTGATATATTGATTCATAATTCGAGAGATGAGTTTCAATATTAGATCTTGAGTACTTGACATGAATATCATCCACATAAACCTCCATAGTACGACCTATCATTTCCTCAAACATTTTATTAACTAACCTCTGGTAGGTCGCGCCGACATTCTTTAACCCAAAAAGCATCATCTTGTAGCAGTAAACACCGCGAGCGGAAAAGAACGACGTATTTTCCTCATCCTTCGGGTGCATTCATATTTGGTTATAGCCCGAGTACGCATCCATAAAACTCATCAGCTCATGTCCGGACGTGGCGTCTACCATGTAATCGATATTAGGCAAGGGATAACTGTCTTTGGGACATGCCTTGTTGAGGTCGGTGAAATCTACACAAAGGCGCCACTAGTCGTTGCTTTTCTTTACTAGCACGGGATTGGCCACCCATCGGGGATAGAGGGCTTCCCTAATGAACCGATTGTCAAGTAATTTATTGACCTCGGCCTCTAAGGCAACCTGCCTATCGGGGCCACGCTTGCGTCTCTTTTGAATCACTTTGGTCGGAACGTTAGATCGATGTTTAGGCGATGATGAGACATGCTTAGGATCAATCCCGACATGTCGAATGTGTCCATGCAAACACATCGAGATTATTTCCCGAGAAATTCGATAAGTTCCTCTTGAAATGGCTCTTGGAGGTCGTGGCTAATACGTAATTGGCGTCCCCCATTTTGTCTTCCAATGTCGACCGTGTCGACCTGCTCAACAGGTTCCACGTGCTTTCTCTTTTTGCTTTGCCCCTCTTTTTTCTGTAGGGGCGGTTCATCTTCGACTTCCGGTCCGTCACCCGGCTCCACCTTCTCTTGGTCCCTGACCATCGGTTCCTTTCCAGGTCGTCTACCTGGATCTACTTCAGAAACAACCCCTGACTCCTGCTCGGGCTCATTTCTTTCCCCTGGGCCATCTTTTACCGTCCCACTAGTTTCTCCCGTTCTACCATATTAATCTCGATGGGTCGGAGCTTGAGAGAGCATTCCCGCGACTCTCTCCTGGTTTCCCTTATGTATAGCTTCTCCGTCATGCATTGGGAACTTTACGCATAAAAATGATATATTGACACGGCCGCTTTTAGATGATAAAGCGGCGGCCTTCCTATAATAGCATTGTACTCGAATCGGCATTAATTATTTTAAACGTGGTGATAGCGGTCCGTTTATCGACCCTGCCCATTTGGATGGGCGGTCAACCTCCGGCGGGATTATTCTTCCTCCTCCGAAACCCAAAATACTATCATTGTACGGACGAATATAACTATCGTCCACATTTAACCTCCTAAAAGCTCGAACGTAGATCACTGACGAGTAGCTCCCTAAGTCGATTAAAATTCTGTGGACCGAGATACCCAGGATCGGGGCAATGATGACCAGGGGGTCAGAATGCAGGTGGACCACCTGGTCGGCGTCAACATCCGAAAAAACGAAATGGTCTGTTGGTTGGCCTTCCTTAATTTCCACCACCCGGACTTGTCTTTCGGCATGAGCGGCTTGTCTAACGTCAGCCTTTCTTTTTTGATTGGAGCGGCTATCTTCAGCCGCATTGGTGTTGATCCGATTTACACTGGACATCATTGGGATCTCCCTACCTTGATTTTCATTCGGTGGTAGGGGTAAGGGAGCCGGATTCACTAACCGCTCCGGGTTTACACTTGGAGTAATTCTTTGGTGGGGCGATAATTTATGGGCGTATCTTTTCAAATCGCCCTTTACGGATGATGCGCATGATCTCCCTAATGAGGTCCCGACATTCATCAGTATCATGGCCTATCGATTTATGATAGGCACAATATCGTCGCGCATCCAATTTGGTCGGTTCGAGCCTTAAAGGCCGAGCCGGTGGCAACAAATTCAGACCCTGTATCTCGTTCCAAATGGCTGAAGGATGTGGGTCAAGGTACTCTCGGTAGCAAAGAACCGATTCGCACGTCTTGGTGAGCCTCATATCCGATGGTCGGGTTTTCCGAAAAACGGCCTAAATCGACCTCGACCCCGAAAGCCCGGTTCTTTCCTCACATCCTTCTTCGCCCGCCGCCCGCTCGGGCGTTGACGTTTGCCATAGCCTCCTCCGTGCAGATATGGCGTTCCGCGCGGATCAAAAACTCCTGATACGAGGTCGTCCCCAATTCATGGATAGAGTAGTTGAACCACGTCTCTGGGGCGAGACCGGCCATGGCCGCAACCACGATAGCATCGTTAATTAACAGTTCCATTTCTCGGACGTCTTATTGAACCGAGCAATATAACTTTTTAAGGACTCATTATTACCCTGTTTGATATTTACGAGGGAATCCTTTGGGGCGGCTCGGACTTTACAGGTGAGAAAATGTGCGGTGAACGTGGGGGCCAGGTCAGCCCAGGATCGGATGGACCCCTGCGGCAGGGTCCTAAACCAACGATGGGCTCGGTCGCCCAACGTCAACGGAAACGCCCTGCAGAGAATGGCGTCGTTGGGGCTGTATAGTTCCATCCATGCTAAATACTTGTGGATATGCGTTGTGGGGTCGGTCTCACCATTATACGACCCGGCACGAGGGATTTTGAGCTTCGATGGCGGTGGAGTGGATAGAATACTTACAAAGAAAAGGTGACACAACGGAAGGTGGGTTTGTTACGACACGGTCTTGATATCGGGCCTCTTTGGGGCAGCGCTTCGATTCATTCAACGGCGGCGGGCGTAGAATTTCTCGCTTGTTCCTCCAAAAACTAGGACTTTGGGTTTGATTGGCCTAGCGGCTCCCGCTCATCCGAAAATCGAAGCCTGGAGCTTATTGATCGAATCAAGGCGAGGAGGATTATCTCTGGTCGCCTTGCAAACACAGCTGGCGGCGCGGCGGTGGTGCACGAGGATCCATTGCGATTCCGCCACACGGCTATGCTCCTTGTTATCTTCGCGTGGTCGCCATGATAGGAGGCGACCACGCAACTCGACCTAAAGCGGCTTCCTGGCCCTCTTCATGGGGAGGCACGGGAACACGGGGTTTACATGAACATTTATTGGGGAATATTTAGCGGAGGATTAAGTGGTGAGTATTTACTAGAGGTGGAGGAGGTGCTTGTGAGTTTGTAGTAGCAAGCGTTTGAGAAATAAGTTAGTTCATACATTTGTCACGAAAGTTGGATTAGCAATCAAGCGGGAAAGGAAATAAAGTGGTGCTCCTGCTTGATTAGGGGCACATTTTGGCCATTAGTGGTTTGGCGGTTTGGTTGTTTGGGGTTGTTCTTCGGTTAAACGAGCATTTCTCGATTGTTGACTCATTTTGTGCATTACGAAAAAAGTTAACGTTGGATTTTACCTGGTTTCACTTAGCTTGACTTAGCCTGGAATTTGGGCCGGACCAATACGGGCCCTCCTTCTAGCGCCAATTTGTTGACGACGTTTGACCCAACAAGTAAGATGTGTAAAAAATGTCACACGTGGAAATATGAACAAGTGTTCTTTACGGGCTAATCCTACCTTTTTATATATATTGCCGAAATTTGGAATTCCCGGTCGTTTTTTCTTATAGCGTTTTGTGTACGGGTGTTATTTTTCTCCTCTCTTCTCTCTCTTAAAATGATGCTTTTTATACTCTTCTAGTAAGTGGATTTTCAATAGTCATCTTTGCACTAATTAGTAAAAATAATCTAAAAAGGACACATGTCGCCTCCTAATCACGCATGCCCCAAGTTTTTGCCACTTGGTGACTCATCTTGATTACGCTCGACACGTGGCATCTTCTCGGCGCTAATGGAGCACTAAGTATGGCAAATGATTATTCTTTTGGATTTCCGCGCATGCGTTTCGACAAGATTCGGCTCGGAGGTCGGGCTCGGGTCGCGAGCCTAACTAATGACATGTCACGAGCACGCCGATTGCGTCACATCAAGCTCGGTTCGCGATGTCTGTGGGCCCTCGTATGTCTTCTTGGATGGCCATGTGGGACAATTTCTTTCTAGCTCGGCTCAAGGCGTCATCACTTATATATAATACTTTAGAAATAATATGCATTAAACCATAAACTTATGAAATTTTTCGTGTAAGCTTGAGGTAGAGTTTTAATTAAATGGACTCTTGACTCTCCAAATTGTCTCGGGTCGACCGCTCCTATCTTCAATGCTTATGAGTAGGGATGGCAATCACTAGCACGATACAAAAATACGATATGAACTCCGACTAGAAATTCGAGAGAATTCGAACACGGCTAACATGAATCCGACACGATGTTACCATTTTGTCTAAAAATAGTTATTTTATATTTTACCTATTTTTTAGTATATTTTGAACATAACCGAAATCGACATGAAACCAAGAACGGACCAACCCGTGTCCCAAATTGTCACACAAATTGTCACATTGCCATTTACGGGTGTTTTGAAACTCTTTCAAATATGCTTGAGAAAGAAAAAAAAACCTCTTTCAAATGTACTTAAAGTTCATTTATAATAATTTTTCTTGCCATCGTTGACAATTTACCTCTAGTCCCATATCTAGGTTATTTATAAACGCTTACTTTTCATATAGTAGTATGGCTTACTAAATCATATTTGTTTGGAAAAGTGGAATCATATTATTGTTTTTTCTTGTTAGTTTTTTTTTTTTTAAGTAAAAGGCCAAAATAAAATAATAAAGAAAAAGAGAATGCGATCACAAAGCCGATCACTAACCGAGATGAGGCCTCGTTAAAACCTTCTACGGTAAAATCCACCCTTGTGGGAAAAACCCTTAGAAGGAAAAAGAGTACCGAATAAAAAGAAATTCAAACAAAACAAGGCAAACAACCACAAGCCGGTTGCATGGTGAATGAAAACAACAAACTAATATCCGATATGGTAAAGTAAAGTACGATCGTGTAGCAATAACATCACGAAGGAAATTAGGAGCGACATCCCACCAAATGTTACCCACAATATAAGCTTTGTTTCGCAAGGACATCGCGCGGTTGGCCTCACGAAAAACGTGGGAAGCCGAAAATGAATAAGCGGAGAAGCGACGAAATAAGAGTAAAAAAAGTCCCCTAAGGACCCAAGGAACATTCAATGAGAAGGAAGAAGATCGAAATGACATATGAAGAATCGGCTTCAAGCCAAATGAATTGCCATCCTTTATCGAGCAATTTCAAGCCGTGATGGCCCCCGTATGGTCGCGCGGCGAAGCGATCTTGGAGGTGCAAAGTGAAACAACCCGAATGAAACCATGACAATTACGGAAAACGCCTCCACACGCAGAATCCCCGGAGACCCCATAGCGCTCCTCCCATCCGTGTTAATTTTAATCCAACCTGGAGGAGGAAGATTCCAACGGACTAATATGGGGGATTTAGTCGTCGATGACATCCCGAAATACCCAACATCCTTAAAATGAAAAGATCATTGCAATCATTATGCATGAAACCCATAGGAGCATGACGTGCTTCCCTAATAAAAAGAGAGAACACGAGCACGAATAGCAACATCCGAGAACTTGGAATCCTCAAAAACACCATTACGACAAGACCATATCACCCAAAGAAAAGTAATCAACGTTAACTTCCACAAAAAGAGAATTTGAGAGCTTCCTTTAACCTCCGGACTCGAAGAATGACTCCCCATATGCCGGAGGAAAAATCCATCGCACACCTTTGAATAGGCTGTGAAGTACTCCCAATCGGAGCGGACAATAGGACATTCCAAGCGATGGTCGAGATCCTCGAGAATCGAAAACAAAGCCGACAAACTGCAGGACCAGAAATCCCGCGCCCGCAATTGACCCCACGAGAGGAGCTTGTTATGAATCAAGCGCCAAACTAACATAGACCGCCGTGCGGTATACCAGGATGCGAGCCACTTACCCCAACGAACCACCTTTGGAAAACTCGTGTGAAGATGCCAATAAGCTATACGAGGAAGAAAGCGAGCCGTGAACCGATCTAGACCGGACACGAGAATCATCCCCACCCACAACAGGCATACCCAAAATGTCCATAACAATATCCTCACAATTCGTAGAATGAACAAAGAAGTGAAGTGCCAAACACCATCAACTAAATAATCGTAAACCGCAAATGCGAGATAATCTCTTAAAATCGATAGGAACACCCATCTTATCCGCAATACGATAGCCAAGCCAATTATCCCACCAAAATGATATAGAGGTGCCATCCCCAATAATCCAACGAGAGTCTCTCTTGAGAGGTGATGTATGGACGGAAACCCGACCAAAGTGAAGAAGTAATCGGAGAGGCCCTTGGCTCAAGGGCCGATCCAAAAATCTGCTCGGAGAAACAAGCCGCTAACGATCCCGAAGCCAAAATATCCTGCCATGCGCATCATAAAGGATGCATTCATAGAAGAGATCGATCGCAAGCCCAAACCACCTTGATGGTGGTAGGAGCACACATACGTACCCAAGAAACAAGAGAAGCAAACCCTTCTTTGTGATGTCTCCGGTCAAATAAAATTGCGCGCGATTTCGGTCCAAACGGCGAATGAGTGGATGGCCACTTATAGACCATCATTGAGTGGACAACCGAATCGAAAATCACTCAATTAACCAAGCAGAACCACGACCGCCATAGAAAGGGAATGCCCTTTCGATTCTTGAATTTGCAAATAATACGATCCACAATAGGTTCCAAATGCATCCGTCAGGAACTCCCGAAGAGCGGAACCCCCAAATAAGTAAAAGCGGACTTCCTCCCGCATCCTAATAAAGACGAAGAATAGCCCGCTTATGACGCACAAATTTACCAAAATAAATGGTAGACTTGTCCCGATTAGCATATTGACCGAAAGGTGCTCATATTCGAAATAATGCGCGAGAGAATGCGGCGTGGCTTTGGAAGCTTTGGCGAAGATAATCACATCGTCCGCATATAACAAATGAGATGGGAAGAAATGTCGCGGCCACCGAATACCCACAAGAGCATGTGATTGAACTTGTTGACTAATAAGATTACTCAAGACCTCCCGGAATGCGAGAAAAGAAAGCGGAGCAGAGGATCCCCTTGAGCGGACCCTTGAGAACAACCAAAATACCCAACCCCGAACCATTCAAAAGAATCGAGAGTCTAGCGGTGATCAAGAATGCTACTAATCCAACCACGAAACCTATCCGAAAAACCAAAAACTTTCAAAACGTGCAACAAGAAATCCCAAGAAAGGGTGTCAAAAGCTTTACGAATGTCCACCTTTATGGCCATATTACCACCATACGCCCGACGATCTAAACAATTAATGCACTCCGTGCAATAGAGACACAATCATGAATACGACGACCCGCAATAAAACCAAATGAACATGAGAGATGATAGATGCCGTGATCGGGGCCACTCTGGAGGAAAGAATTTTAGTGATAATTTTAAACAAAAAATTGCTAAGAACAATTGGCGAAAATGATCAACTTTAAGCGCCTCACGGAATCTTGGGGATGAGCACCACAAAACTAGAATTAAGCCGGAGGAATCACGCTGTATCAAAAAAATGTTGAGCGGCATGCACCACATCGTCGAAACCACTTCCCAAGCAAACTGGTAGAATTTCCCGGAAAGCCATCGGGGCGGGAGCGCTCATAGGGTCCATATCAAAGACCGCATTTTTAATTTCATCGTATGTCGGGCGACTAGTAAGGTCGATTATGAGCCATGGTGACCTTAGCGTCAATAAGAGAGGAAATCCGGGCTAATGAGTGTGATGTAGGAGCAAAAGACGCGTGAAAAGGTTCTCGTAATCTTGAATGACATGGTCCATAATAATATGAGAATCTCTACAAAGCTCTCCATCAATAACAAGGAAAGAAATGGAGTTCCGACATCTACGAATCTTAGCCGCACGTTGAAAAAATGTGGTATTGCGGTCCCCATCCTTAAGCCAATTAATACGGCTTCTTTGACGTAACATCTCATATTCCTTGCTCAATAGCTCGGCTAACATTGCGTTAGACTCCACCTCTTGACAAAAAAGTTCTTGAGAATAACCATCAATTGCAATGATATCTGAATCGAGGCAATGGAAGAGAGAATGGACTCTTTTTCTTTGAAGGACATTGCCAAAAACATCCGCATTCCACACCTTAAGACGAGCTTTAAGGCGTTTAAGCTTACCAGAATCCTACCCCATGGAGGCGGAGAAGATCGGCAAAGCCCAGAATCGCTAATCACTTTGCATAAAACTGTCATCAAGAGTCCACATGTTCAAATAGGAAGGTCAGGACCGGACAAAAAGTGTCCTCACAAGTGATAGAAATAGGATGATGGTCAAAACATCGCATGCGAGGCAACACGTGGCAACGTACCACATCCCATAAACCAAGAATCCCTCTGTCATAAGACCCCGATCAATACGAGATTCCACATGATTACCCGTGTGCATACGACCCTTCCAAGTAAATTTATGACGAGAAGAAGGAATGTCAATCAATTGGCAATCCTCAATAAAGCTCAAAAATTCCTGACAGGAATTCACATTAGGGGCATGCAAACTACGGCGTTCATGAGCACCCAACACCGCATTGAAATCCCCACGACTAGATAATTAGAGCTCCGATGGGCCAACAAATCCCGCCAAAGATCACGACGCGACACGCACATAAGAAGCATGCCCATGCACAAAACCGATCACGGAAATTACCTACCGATAAACTCGCTTCAACAAAACCAATTGATCCGGCATATGTAACACAACGGACGAAATTAAGCGGCGAAACAAGAATCCAAATATTAGAAAGCATGCCAGGCGGTGGTTAACCGCGAGAATAGATAATCCCATGGCCGACGGAAAGAAGAATGAATAGGCGAGTTATCCTGTTTTAGGTTCCACGCATAAAGCCAATCGGCTTGATAAGAAAGCGATCTTTGCGTAGCATAGCCCGAGAGATCATTGAAATCCCTCGAGCGTTCGGTGAAGAATATTCATTGATTAGCGATCGGCTCCCCATGCGAGCGATTGATTATCACGGGATTCCTCCTCAACTTCATCGACCATGATCTAGTAGCTACAATATTCATAGCATTCCGATTTTCCGATTCCCGACGGGAACCCTAATGGCGTGCTAGAAGGACCCCCTTTCGGACAAAGAAAGCTTTTGTCGAATTTCGGAGTTTTTGTCCGCTAAGATATCCACGAGAAGAGTTATCCGAGTTGTGCGGCGAGGAAAATGGGATCAAAGATTGACATCCTTGTAAAATAGTAAGATCAATATTCCCAATTGTATTCCCAACGTCGACCTATCATGTCTATTACCCATTAAAGTATCAACATGGGGGATATGACAAGCATCAACCAAATCCTCGAGTCGGACCCGCCTCAATCGCCAAAATTGGGTCATCATATATGTGCAACCGTCTCCATTGGCAACACATGAACATCATCCATTTCAATATTATCTCCAACCATCCCATCAAGAATAGCAAAAGCATTAGAAGTAGAAGGGTGAGAAATAGAAGGGAATTACCTACGAAAGGAGATTTGGAGTATCACTCCTTTTATGAGGGTCAACCTCTCGAAATCAGTATGTTCAAATTTTTCCAAATGACCAAATCCCTAGTAGTATTCACCATATTCCCCGACGATTAGGTTTTGGATTCCGAGAAAGGCTACGACCCCTAATCGGCCGTTGTCGAGTTGTTATTTTTCGACAAAGCTAACATTAAATGACCAATTATTTGACAATGACGGCAAAAATCCGGAAGGCGTTCATAATGAAAGAAAACAAATCTTGAGTGCCTGTGCGTTCGATCATCATCTTCTCGGGTAAAGTCGAACTCAAATCGACATCCACAAGAACCCGAGCAAAATGACCCGTTGAGCAGGAAAGAGTGTTATCGTCAATTTTAATGGGAGAGCCAATGGCTCAGCAATCCCAAATAGCACCTCGGGATGCCGATCTCCCAACTTAGTCCAAAAATTCGCACCCAAACTTGTGCTTATTGATGTGGTAGTGTTATCGGGATCGAAATCGGCGTCAGGCTGCAATCGAAATGTTCCTGGGGACAAAGAGTAAAACGTTTTCTCCAAACAATATCCCTATCAGGAAGATTAGCGAAATGAATATTGTAATATCCCTTACCAAGCGATATAAGACGGAAAGGAGAATTTATACGCCATAAAGATTTCAATTTTTCTGAAGCTGCGTAATATTCAATGGTTTGTTGCCCTTAGTATAAAAGTTCGACCAATCAACGAATTTTTCGCATAATAGCGGCGAGACTCGTAAATTTCATCGAATATGTAGAGAAAATATATTACCTTTTTCGTAGGAATGAGCGGAGAGTAATCGCAAGTAACGTCGTGTGTGGGAACCTTTAAAAGCGGAGCTTGTTTAATGATATCATTTGTATGTTGCGGGAGTTTTATCTTTGAGAAGTGTCGGGAACGTCGTCGTGGGTCGTCGGGGTGTTTGAAGGAGTAGCGGCGATATCATGTGCAAGGGCAAACTCAAGTTTGAGGAAGGTTGAACTGGTGCAAGCGATGAGAACGAGTGTGGTGCGGAGACAATCGCCATGGGTGTTTGTGAATGAGGAGACGTGTTCGGGACTTGCGGCGGTGAGAGAAATCGTGCAAGATCTCGGGAAAAGAAACTCATTAATTGCATCCATCGAAGAAGGTGGTACTCGGACGGTGGCGGGAGAAAATTATTTCCGGGCGTGGTGGTGGAGATAGCATGATTGGAGAAGAGAAACTTTTTTGCGCCGAAAGTGGAGCTGGTCGCACGCGCATGTTTCTTTTTTAGAGAGAGAATTTTTCTCGACTCGGATCACCTTTGACTGTTTTGAAAGCCAAAAGAGGGCTTCTCTCAGAGAGTGATCCCGGGAAATCCAAGAATTTAGACGGGTAAGCTAACACCAGATTTCAAACGAACTGGGTATCTTCTTTTATGTTTTCTTTTTTTCTTTTTTGCAGGGGTGTGGGTGGGAGTTAGGGTTCACAAATAAATGAATAAACTATGAAATGTTGATGAACATTGTACCTTGATCTTGATTTTGCGCTCGGTTCTTCAGGCAACGAAAGTGCCTAAACGAACTCTAAAAGCAAAGAGGTTTTCTGTAATGGCCTTCGATTCATCTTATACATGTTGACAGTAAATTTTTCTTGTTAGTTAGTAAATCAATCACTTTTATTATTGTCTAAAAGTATCAAAGTAACATCTAAATGAGCCTACAATGATAATTTTGATTTTTGAGTAACAACTATAAGCAATTGGAACGTTTTAATTATAATAATAATAAAAATATCATTACCCAAAAAAGAAGGGATAATTACAAGGAAGACAACCTAAAATTTAGGTTAATTACAAAAAAAAATCCAGAAATATTTCAAAATTATCAAATACCCCATCAAATTTGATCATGTTTAAAATTTAAGGGAGATCTTTGTAATATTTATAAATATCGTAAAGATTTTAAAATATTTTTCGCTTATAAAGCGAAAAACTATAATACGGAACCAAGTCACATTTTTCTTTATAATATTTAAAAATTTCAAAGATGGATTTTGTAATTATCCAAAAAGAATTATAAAACGGCTGGCCTTTTCGACCTTCCGACTTGTAATAAAAAGCCAAAAGAAAAACGAAAAAAATAAATAAAAAACAACTCTTAAGTGCAGCCTAGGAACAATCACATTTCCGTCAACCCCAAACGTCGGAAGTACAATACCCTTTATGCCTTCCCCAAATTTTGTCAAAACCCAGAAAACAACGAAGACGAGTCGGCCAACCGTTGCGGGTCAAGGACGTAAATGCACATCCCTAGCCAAAATCCGCACCCAAAAAACATCGGCGACTTTTGTCCCAACACTAATTATATGACTGCCACCCTAACCCCTACCCACCCCCCACCCCCAATTCCGCATTTCGAGAAAAATAAAATCTATTTAAATAATCCCTCAAAAACAAAAAAACACTATTTAAATAAGCTTTTAAAGTTCTCTGCCGAGTCGCTCGCTCCCATTTCTGCACATTTGCTCCGTTTTTTGCTTGGTTGTGTCTGCCGTAAGTAATCTATACCCAATGGCACATCTTATTCGTGCCGGGTCTTCGGGTCGTCTCTCGAAGTCCGGCGTGCTAGGAGCTACGCGATCCATGTCCACGGCGTTGTGGCGCCACGTGGAGCCTGCTCCCAAGGATCCGATCCTCGGCGTCACCGAAGCTTTCCTCGCTGATCCTAGTCCAAGCAAAGTCAATGTCGGCGTCGTGAGTATTTCGTCACTTGCTCGGATAGAAATTGAATTTTTGAGGAGGTCTCGAATATTTTTAATCCTTTTGCTGGAGTTGCTTGAATCCTTTCCTTTTCTTTTATTTTCTTTTAATTGATAACTTTTTTGCTCCTGGTCCAGCGAGCAAAGTAGTTGTAGATCAGTGGTGCTTTTGGTTGAATCTTGTTGACTTCTGCTTACGGAAGTTGCTTTTGAATGCGTCGTGTTCTTTGAGCTCAATTTTGGAATTTTACCGGTTTTTTTCGTTTTTCAGATTTCCTTGTAAATGCTCCTGAATTTCTGCTTTAATTCTGAATTTTCGTTAGGGTGCGTATCGTGATGATAATGGAAAGCCGGTGGTGCTGGAGTGCGTCAGAGAAGCCGAGAGGAGGATCGCCGGCAATTTGAACATGTAATTTTTTTTCTCTCTTTTTTTTTCTTTTTTGTCATTTTATTATTATTTTTTACTACATTCGTGGATGCTTTCTTATCACGAAAAGGATCAAAAGTGTCATTCTTTCTCGGGTTCGTTTTGATTGTCTCTAAACATGTGAAGCACAGTATTTATATAAATTCTCTCATGGAAAACTCTACTGTTGTGCTTCTATTAAAATAGTATTTCGATCGAGTGGTTTTTATTTTTTTATTGATCACGCACCCCTCTATCCAACTGAGTGTGCCAGTGTTGCTATGTTCTCCCGGTCCATCCAAGAATTTCTCATTAAAGCCACAGGTGGTTGTTAGGTAGTAAAGAATTAAGAAGATAGAGACGTAAGAAAAACGGACCTCTTACTGTGCATTTCAATGCATATTTTTCTTTTCAAATTGCATCTACCCAAACCAGTGGTCCCACATTTCAAACGTTTAATTGATGCTCATTCCACTTGGTATTTTGGTTCCCCACTTTTGGGCACTTTTGGATATGGATTCCTTGATGGTGTTTCCCACTGTTATTTTGTAAACTATGAAAAGGTTGGTGTATTCCAGTATCACGGCTTAACTTTAAAATATGTAGATGTGAGAAAATGAAAATTAAATTCCTGATGAACAAGTGAGAACTGAGAAGTAATTATATAAAATTTGAGGTTTTATGCTGTGGTGCATCATGAGTGTGATAGACTGCACTCAGGTGCAGATACTTGATTTGCTTTTTTGGCGAAACTTGCAAAGGAGTATTATTTCAAGTGAATTATGAATAACAGGTCCTGATACGAGTATATACTTGTATACCCGGTTAATACATTAAAAATTGCCCAGATAGATTTTCTGTATTTGATTATGTTAGAAGAATTAAGTCAAATTCCGGGGGAATATATATACACATTGCTTCTAGTTGAAACAGTTTTTTTCAATGTTTTATGTTTCGCATGTGTTTATCTATTTCTGCCCTGCACTAGAGGTTGTTTTTTCTGTTTATATTAGTTGGAAAAGTGGAATTCTTTGTTTTATGATGATAGTTGATTCTCATGGTTGTCTAATTTAGATATCAAGAAATGCAATCCAAAAGCAATAAGCACTAACATGCACTGTGTCCGTAAAAAAATGTAAATTGTTGTTAAATAGTGGGTTACAATAACCATCTTGTTTAAATTTTTTTATAAGATAGATCAAAAGCAGAAACCTGAAAATAGAACTTCATAAGTTCTTGCCATCGTTTGCAGTATGGAATTTATTTGCGGGTTCTTAAAATATGTATTTATGGTTTTTCTCTGAATTGCACTACAATGATTTATAAATTGCTGCATATTGATTAATCTATTTGCATATTTCTCCAGTAATTCCACTTTTAATGATTTGAAAGCAAAGCAGATAAATTTGTCTATAAGGCACCAAATAGGAATTCCTTTCAATATAATTGCTAGGTTTTATTCTGATTTCCATTGAGTTTTTTAGGGATTTAGAATTAACAAGCTTTGATTCAGGGAATATCTTCCCATGGGAGGAAGTGTGAAAATGGTTGAGGAGACTCTAAAGCTGGCTTATGGGGAAAATTCTGACTTGATTAATGATAAGCGAATTGCAGCAGTGCAAGCTCTTTCAGGAACTGGTGCATGCAGACTCTTTGCAGACTTCCAAAAGCGTTTTTCCCCTGATTCGCAAATATACATTCCAGTTCCAACCTGGTCCAAGTTAGTATTAGTTCCCAATGAGTCCATTTCTGTATGCTTCTTATGCACTTCTAATAATTCTCTACAAAATTCACTTTTGCCTTGCATTCATGATTACTCTTTGCTTGAAGCTCTTCACTTTCTGTACTCTATTCATGATTTACTATGAGATTATGGCAGTCACCACAACATCTGGAGAGATGCTCATGTCCCCCAGAGAACATACCATTATTATCATCCAGAAACAAAGGGTTTGGACTTTGCCTCATTGATGGATGACATAAAGGTACGAATCACTTTGATAACCTAAAATTGTATCCTTCTTTGATTTAGAGGGGAACACAATTAGATTATTAGTGGTTTTTATACTCTTTTCTTTTTCCTTTTTCTTTGTGTGTGTGTGTCTCTATGGCACAGAATGCACCAAATGGGTCTTTCTTTCTGCTTCATGCTTGTGCTCATAATCCAACTGGAGTTGATCCTATGGAAGAACAGTGGAAGGAGATCTCATACCAAATGAAGGTCACATCTCTTGCCTGTATTTTTTTTTTTTTTTTTTTGGTAGTACATGTGTGTTGCTTACTTTTTGGCATATTTTATTCTTTTGTCATTGAATATGCAGTAATTCATATTGTTTAATCTACAAATAAGATATCACTTAATACCTTCAGGTTAAAGGGCATTTTGCCTTCTTTGACATGGCATATCAAGGTTTTGCAAGTGGTGATCCAGAAAGGGATGCCAAGTCTATTCGAATATTTCTCGAGGACGGTCACTTGATTGGATGTGCCCAATCATATGCAAAGAATATGGGACTTTATGGCCAAAGAATTGGTTGCCTCAGGTAATTCTCTAGCTAGATGTGAAAATCCTAAACAATTTATAATTTGTACCGCTTAATGCCAATTCTCCGGCAGCAAACATATGTGCTGTGTATTGGAAGGATGTTAGTATGTAGTTGAACTTCGACCTGCTGTCTTCACTTGATGAGATGCAGATATCTACTGAGCAGAAACCAATTCTAAGCCCTGAGTCAACCTTGTGAAGATCTTTCCTGTTGGAAATTTAAAATTATACTTCATACCAAATTTTATTCGTGTTATTTCCTTTTTGGGATGTCCCAAAATAACAGTCAATTATCTAAAATGATTTTTTTTTTCCAGAGAACTCTCTAATGATGTGATACAATTAACTCTCAACCAATACTTTTAAGCGCAATAATGTAAACACACAAATATACTTTTTCAACTTCATCTGAGACTCCGTAGCAGGTCAATCTAAAACTCTGTATCGAGTCAAACTAGATCCTTCATTTTGTGACAAGCAATGTCGCATATCATCATAATAGAAAATCATAATATGCAAACTGAAAGTGCAGACGGATACAGATATCTGAAGCATGGTTTGTGAAGTTTACCAGTGAGCCATTCTCTTAAGAGTTGTAATTTAGCTGTTGCTGTAATGTACTAATGAAAGTCTTAATGAAAGCTTCTGGTGAATTCTGCAAGGGTTTCTCTACTGCTTTTACCTAATGAAGTAGAGCAGAATTTGATATTTTGAAATGAATTTAGTTTCAACATTGGGCTTACTTTCATTCCAAGTTTATTTGATTAGTGTGAACATTAGAAACCACTAAAAAGCCAATGTTCAAGCACTAGGTGCCACAGCGCTGAAGTCTCGTGTAAAAAGGAGATGCATGTGATCCTTATAAAGTGATAACTGCTATTGTCATTGCACATAAATGCAATCATAGATGCATGCATACATAAATGTGTATACAAACATGTATGCTTATAACTACTGCATGTTCCTCTTTCACCTTTTAGGATCTACCAGGATAATACAAGAGTGATCATGCTCTTATTTTAATGCGTCCTATTTTAATTGCAGTGTGGTTTGTGAGGATGAGAAACAAGCTGTGGCAGTGAAAAGTCAGTTACAGCAGCTTGCAAGACCCATGTACAGTAATCCACCTGTTCATGGTGCCCTCATTGTTTCCACCATTCTCGGTGATCCAGACTTAAAGAACTTATGGCTGAAGGAAGTAAAAGTAATTTACTAACTTCTTTTGTAGTATTAATCCCAGTAGAAATAGGAACGCACGTTATTTAGTTATCTGGCTTTGGTTGTTAAGCTAATCCTTACTTCCTTAGTATGCTGCTCAGGAATATGGATCAAAATTATTTCTAACGCTGCTTCTTGGGTTTTCATGTGATGATTTCTGATATCAGCTAACATCTATTAAAAGATAAAGGAGAAAATGGAATATTGAAATGCATTTTGGAGGGTCCAAGGATTGATTAATCCTTAGCCAATTTGAAGGCTTAGGTTTTTCCGTGAAAAACCTTTCCGTTTAGTTTTAGAAGGCATAGCAAAAAACTGCAGTCGATCAAAATTAGGATTTCAATTTTGATTAAGGAGTAGCTAAGACAGACATGATCTTTGGTTGAACTTTTAAGGGAGTCATGTCCACATGAGAGATGATAAAAAGTTAAATGGACGACAGTTAGTCTCTGCCTGTGCCAATGCTTTCTCAATGCATGACTGCAAATTTTGTTCAGTATCTCTTAAAATACATGATTTGGAGTACTACTCAGCAATTATAGGAAGTCTTTTTTCTCAGGGAATGGCTGATCGCATCATTGGAATGAGGACCACTCTACGAGACAATCTTGAAAAGCTGGGTTCACCTCTTTCATGGGAGCACATAACCAAGCAGGTCTCTTAATTCATCTTTTTTCTCTTTTTCTGTTTAATTTCCTATATTTTCATTATGTGGTCATAAAAAATTTGTACTGCTAGCAGATTGGCATGTTTTGCTATAGTGGAATGGCACCTGAACAAGTAGATCGCTTGACGAATGAATTTCACATTTACATGACTCGCAACGGACGTATTAGGTAACATCATCTTCCCTCTAAAAATGCATTTTTTTCTCACCACTTTTTGGATGAGTATGTAATTATAACTTAATAATATTCACACTATTACAGTATGGCTGGAGTCACAACAGGCAATGTTGGTTACTTGGCGAATGCTATACATGAGGTCACTAAATCAGCTTAGAGATTTGTTGCTTGTAGCAACTCAGCCACAAAAATTGAGTTGGAGGATTTACATATGATCCCTATAGACTATTTTTTGAATCCCCCAAAAATAATAAAAAAATTCATGCATAACATTTTTTGTCATATAAGTCATAATAGCTGTATTCCCAGAATGGAAGAGGTATTAGACCTTCAATAACATGAGGATGACTCTTGAATCAAAAGAAGAGAGAAAACTTTCTTGATTAGAGAATTATTCAGATTGCCTTCTAAGTGCAGTTATACTTTCCGAAGTTGGATGTGGACAACTTGTGTTTGTTTTTGTTAAACTTACTCCATCATGTGAAATTTGCAATGGAAGATTTCAATTCAAAATTATGGTAAAGCAAGCAAACCTCGAGTTCATTTCCTTGTCTACCTTTCTGGCTATCATTAATCATCCCTCATTTGGGATCCAGGAAAACATGGGAAAAGAAGTATTATCATTTGTCCCAATAGGTCCATGATTTGGCATCATGGACACGAACCCATAATTAGATGGCCAGCTCTTGAATTTTTTCCCCTGACCATTGGATTGCCTATTTAGGCCCGCCCTCAATATTGTAGCATCTATCCTCGGAATGGTATCCTTCTGGAGTTGATTCACCATTTTGTCCCCCAATTTATTATTCTTGTTTTCATGTTACTTTATCTTTTAAGTTCTTTTGAGGGTATTTTGGGCATTTCAAGTATTTATAATATCTAATCATCAATGCTAAACAAAATATTGCTACCTTACTCAAAAATCAAATACCATAATTTCACATCCCGAATGCATTTTTTTTCTATTTTATTATTAATGAAACAGTATTTTCTATGATATATCCAGATTTTGCTCTTCGAATTTTAACTGCCCTTTTAGCTCTTGCCATTCTGATCTTCCTATATTTAGTTCTTTTCTCTATCGAAATTACAAGCATAGGGGATTAATCAACACTTTGGCGATTTGAGCATCTTTCTGTAGTCAAAAATCATAAAGAACTCCACCGAAAGTCGCCTGCTCTGCTTATCTTTTAGAAAGGAAGATGTGAAATCATTAATCATGCCACCAAGGATGTAAACCACATATTCTTCTCAAAAGTTTTATCAATAGTCAATACCATCGGCAAAGGCAATTGAGGCCCAATGTTTTTTAGAATGACCCAGATGGTACATGAACTAAGTTCAAAGAAATAGCATCATCAAATAAAAGGTCAAGTGTGTTTCTACGTTCTAGCCCATTAGTATATAAATTGGAAAGTTAGCTGCTAGAATAATTAAAAAAGAGCTGAGAGGGGAGGAACACATTAATTTCAATAGGGCTTTAAGTATTTGACAACTTACATGTAGCAATAGAGAAACACAAAGAAAAAGTGAAAACAAATGGAAATACACTGAAATCCTCTGGTGCTATGCTGTTCAAGAGAATCTGCTTGGATCGACATGAAACCACCACCATCATATTTGCTCCTACATATCAGAATCTTTCAAATTTTAACCAAAACAGATGTACAGGAAGGCAATGAAACTCGTTTAGCTACAAGGAAAATACTAGACACACCAACTTTGCTGTTAAACATAGTAGCCACTATATGTGCACAATACATCATAGGAAGCATCAAAACCACCGACTTGGGTTGAAACGCTTGATTGTGTCGACCAGAGATACTCTTCTTTTGCTACTTATCCATCAACTAAATGAACATCATATTATCTCTCATCACGTCCCAGCAGGATGGGGAAAAGGGAAATTCAGACCAGCTTGCCGGCGAATATGTTCTGGTATCAACTTGTTGATCAACTCTGGCGACGACACTCCTGCCAACTGCCATCATGAGAATTTGATGTTAAACAAGCATTTAATGGAAGAGAAGGAAGAGCTAATATTTTCTAGAAATGGGAATAAACTCCAATCCCCAAATAATCAACTCAACCTTTGCCACCTCCCAACCGCCTTTTGCACCTTTAACATGTTTGTAGAACACAATATCCAACTAAAAAAGGAAAATATGAACGAGGAGAAAAATTAGAAAGCATACTTCCTGCTTAAAATTAAAAAGAGGGGGGAAAGGGCGACCATTTGGGAGGCGAGCATTGGGCTCCCGAAGCTCATCAAAGAAAGGATGGGCACATGCTTCTAGCTGCAAGGAAAAAATATCAAGTTCATTAACTCAACCAGCTAATGTTGTGTGTAATTACAAATAAAACAATATATACAACCACAATTTACAGAAGATTGGGATCTTCTGATTGCTATTTACTGATTCGCTAGGAACTCCATCAGGGAATAGCAGAATGTTAAGTGTAATAAGTGATAACAGAATCCTACAAGAGCAATACAAACAAAACATACTGCTGTGCAGCGAAGATTTGGCGAGTACTGAAGTAGCCGTGAAGCAAGATCAATGGCCTCAGGAGGCATCCGTTTATGAAAAACCTGACACACACATATACATACAAAAAAAGATTATAAATATATAAAAACTGAAATATAGAGGTATACACCACAGAGAGAATCTATGGCAAAGGGATCACACCTTGTGCCATGGATGGGCTTTGATCTGGGGAAACCTGAAATCAGTGTAATTTGGATTCATACATCGAATTTCTTCTCGAGTTGGAGTACCAAGAACCTATTTGAGAAAGTCGTAAAATTAATAACGGTACAGCATTACTCTTAATTCTGATCCAAAAAAATGCAACGTAAACAGTGAAGGCACACCTTGATAATCTCTACTAGTTGATCAACTGCATTTTCTCCTGGGAATAGAGGCTGTAATAGAATAAAAGTGTGCATTGCACAAAGAAAGCATAAGAAAAATTATATATTAACACACATGCACCAGAACAGCAATGAAACAAACCTGGCCCAAGAGTAGCTCGGCGAGGACACAACCAGCTGACCAGATATCAATTGATGTTGTATACTCAGTTGCACCAAATATAAGTTCTGGAGCTCGATAATAACGAGAGCAAATGTAGGATATATTAGCTTCACCCTTCACCTGATATTATAAATTCACAATGTAAGAAAAACAAGATTCGAAATAGCAGTTCATGGGCATCCATGCATCAATAACTAACAATAATACTAAATTCATGTAAGCATTAAAAGACAGTGAAACAAACAGGCCAGTCCCCAGGAAAATTAATGTGCACCAATCACATTAAAGGGAGCAACAAGAAGTCGACCTCCCCCTGTGGGGATGCAAATTGATCCCTCAACCTATCATAAACAAAACATTTATTATGCTTTCTGTCTAATTCAAATAAACCAATTTTCCGTATTTCTTCCTTCGGCGTTCTTCTTCTATAAGATTCTTGGTTCTTCTTTATCTGAATCTCTAGAGAACCAAACAAGATACTTGAATAAATAGTCACCAAGCACATTGATTTTAAATCAATTTTTGGTTAGTTTTCCATTCTGACTTTGGTAAAGCACAAGGGAAAATGTAAATGGCATTCAATTGAGCAGGCAAGAATAAATAATTTGATAAATGCACATGAACACACAAGCAGGCATAGTGAAAGACACATTGACTCATTGAAACCTAGGGATCATTTGAGAGGAAATAACAAGATTAAGGCTGAGCAAACAAGACAATCGACTTACAAGAACTTTAGCACTTCCAAAATCACAAATCTTGACCTGGTGGGTAAGAGGATCTACCTGCAGACAACACACAGTATCACTTTGTATATTTACGAGGAGAGAGAGAAGCAAACAAAAAAATAAACAAACAATTCAACTGATCCAGGAGCGCACATCAGCCCTGGACATGGCAGCATTAAAGGAAAGTAGACCTAGAATCACTTACCAATATATTTTGAGGTTTTATATCCCTATGGGACACCCCAGCAACCGAATGCATATACGCAAGCCCCCTAAATAACTGAAACACGTGCAAATTTGTTTAGTTAGAGATAACTGAACCCTACAGAAGTTCCAGAGAAAAAGACCAAAAAGATAGATCAGAACCTGATAGGTATATAGTTTGACATATATGAGTGGCATCCTCTGATTTGAATTGGTATAATGCTTTAGGACCTTATACATAGTCTCAGGTACATAATCCATGACCAAATTAAGGAAAAGCTCATCTCTGGTTGTTGTAGAAAAGAAACAATGTTTCAGAGAAATCACGTTTGAATGATCCATCAACCGCATTAACTGCAGCTCACGATTTTTATACCGCCTATCCTGCAGAACCTTCTTTATCGCCACTGTCTCTCCCGTTTCCAAGCACTTTGCCTGCAGAAAAATTGCTGCAATTGATTAGCTCCAAACAGAACAGATCAAAACAAACACATTTTGATCATATCAGGACAAACCTGAAAAACTATTCCAAATGATCCTGTACCCACGACACGCTCAGCCATGTAACTAATTGTCTGCGTAAAGCACCACGAGCAAGCTCTTAGCTCCCATTAAGAAGATAATCAAGAGGATAATTAATTATCAATAAACATCATACAACCGAGTATCATAGTTTAGGAAAAGCAATAGCACGCCCTCGGCCCTACAATCTTGTTATTTCTATGCTTTTTTAGCATTTAAAGTGGCACTCCATGAGATGAAACTCGAAAATAGATTTAAACACCCACCCGTTTGGGCTCGCCATTTTTCCCTCCAATAGTAGTGGAAATAATGTGACCAGTGAGTGGATCATTTCCCTCAACCATAGACCCGGCCATCTCCTGCAATACAAACCAAGCTAGAACATCAATGCTCCACCAATAATGATTTCCACCAGCAATAACCCAATTAGCAGATACGACCTCACATTATTACCATATAGATCGGAAAAATTCAATTCAAGAATCATAAAGCGCCTAAGGTAAGAAAATAAAGAAATGGAATAAGGATAACAATCTAAAGTGAGATGCTATGCTTACAACCAAAAAAAGCATTGTCTGCTACGAACTAATGCTTTGAAGAAAGCATCACATGCCAGAAATCTTGAGAAGGAAACAAGCAGATACTATTATTTTAAGGAGAATAAACCGTCAACCAGCTAGAAGAAGCAAACCCCAACTCAAAATATTGAAGCGTCACCTAAAGTTAAAGAAAAACAGCTAAAGTTTGCAAAGAAAGTACCAAGTTTGGGAATAGGGTCAATACCTTCAATTTCAAAAGATATTTTAATTAAAAATAAGAACCAAGAGACCATCAAAGATCTATAGTTGAGACCAACATCAATCACTTAGCATATGCATTGCGGACGAATACATAGGCATAAAGCAAACAGAAAGACTTCAATAAACATGAAAAAGTAAAGATTAGCAAGCTCTACTAACCATAAACCATGAAGAAGATACTTCCCATTCAAAAATTACAATTTCTCTCTAAAACGGATGCAATAACTAAAGGAATCCCATAAACCCCAAAAATTACAGACAGAGATACTCTCTGTTTTCAACATAGTTCAGCTCAAACCCTCAAGTCTAGAAGTAAAAAAACCACGAAAAACGAACAGACTGTCAGATCGCAGCGGATACTCTTACTCCGATCCTTTCAAGAAGCAAAGATCGGGAAACAAGTGAAGCTAATCAGCTAGATCGAGTCGAAAAAAGGGGAGGAAACCTAAGGTTTCGCAAATCAATGCAGATAGAAGTTTGAAAGCCGAGAAAATGAGTCGAGAGCGAAATAGTGAGTGAGTGAGGTAAGAGTAAGAGTCGGAATACCTTGTCGGTGTCCATATTATGAGAGGCGGCGGTGGCGGCGAGCTTCACGGCAGCGGGAGGAGGTGGAGCATGGTCAAGAGCATTGTGATGATGATGATGATTCAGATGGTCGGATGGTGGATTATGGTGATGCTGCTGGGGTCCCACCGGCAACGACGCCATGTGACTTTCCTCTCTCTCTGGTTTATTAAATAGTTACATGTTACTTTATTGCTTCTCACTCTACAATATATATACAATATATATGATGTATGTATGCATGTTTTCTTGGTTAATTAGTTAAGCTCTTCGAGTAAAATTATTTTAAGGGTAAGAACTTGTTTAAAACAGTCTCATGCACATAATTATGTGATGTCCTATATATAATTAGTATTTCAACTGAAACCCAAATTTATAAAAATAATCATGAACTTAAGTCCATGAGACAGTCTCATGTAAGATTACCTCTTATTTTAATAGCTCTTTTTCACTCAATTTCGATTTGGTATAATATCATGAAATGAAGTAAAACATGATGGGTTCGAATTATATTTTATTACTAGAGTAACATTCATGTGTTATACGGGATTTGTCAGTGATGTAATATATATAGGAGATCTAAAATACTAATTAGAAATACTAAACGAATTTCAAAATTTAGAACAATATCATACAAATCATTCACTTAAAATCCCAAAAAAACTTTTTTTTTAACTACACCAAAACTTTATTTTTTGACAAATCACTTGCAATACATGGGTGTCTTACAAAAAATAAGAAAATTATCTTTAATTTTTGCGATTATTTTTTACAATTTAGATAAGGCTGCGATTAGTAACACATCTTTCACAATTCATTCTTAGTGTATTTTGCATTTTATATCAGATTGCCAAATTATATCTTACCTAAAATTAAAATCTTTGATTGTTGGATTATTTATTACTTTTTAGATATAGTAAATTGTATAGATAAAATATTTGATTTACCAAAAAAATAGATGGTATATATAGAATCTTTAATTTGAAACTATTTGTTATCATTTAGATTATATGTGGAAAATATAGAATATATATATATATATATATATATATATATATGGGGGAGGGGTTGCCACATGGATAATTGTGAACTGGCCACGTTAAAATGGAGAATGAAGAGTTGACAAATGTCTTAGAATAGTGAGGTGATTAATTACATGTGTAATATTTTTGTTTAGTATATAAGGTCGATGTTTAACGTAGATAACAACATTTGTGTTATTTCATGCTATTTGTTCATGATTTTAATTGGAAAATGATGAGGTTAATTAATGGTATTATTGTATGTTTTTAGATTTATTTTTTAAAATGCGTTTATTGCATGCTAGCTAAAGTTATACATACACAGATATTGATATTTTAATACTCAATTAATTAATAATCTCACTAATATAATATTATTGGTCAATCCCACTGACATTTGTCAATTTGATTCGTCGACCCGATCGGGTATTTTTAGCGAGTCGGGCTGTAATATTTAAGGCCCAAGAAAAAAAATCACGCCTATTTGCCCCAACTCATTGGTAAAAAATCGGACATTTTTAGTGTATTTTTATGGATTGGGTTGGATTGGGCTCTAAAATATTGAGACGATCATTGTTTGGCTCAATCTAGTCCGATTTTTGCTCTAGAACCGACGGGCTGGCCTGGCCCAACCCGATAGATTTAACAGCTCTAGCCCCGACACGAGAATAATATGATAAGTTAATAATTCTATAAATTGATAAAATAATACATGTAAACGAATTTATGTAGACATCATGCACATAGACGGATGCACAGCCCCACTATGGGGGCACGTGCCCCCGTATTTTTTTTAATTTTTGGTTGTTTATATTTAAAACCTATTAATTAGGATAAAAAAAATAAAGCATCATATTAACTTTTTGTATGTATTTTATAATTGTACCTATTTTATTTTTAATTGTACGTATTTTGTTTTATGAATAGGTTGCTTGTGAGATGGTCGCACAGTACAATATAAACAAAAAGTAATATTTCTCAATGTGAGCAATAATATTTTTAGTGTAAAAACTAATCGATTGTATGTATAACTAATAAAGTATATTGAGACATAGTATTACATTTTACTCTAGAAATATTACATTTTACACATAAAAATATTATTTTTTTTTCCGTCGCACATTGTGACCGTCTTATACAAGTTTTCGGCTTTTTTTGTGCCCTACTCGTAAAATTCTTTTGGATCCGTCCCTGAATTCATGCAATATATAAATTAATATTTTCATAATGCATGTAGATTTAGAATGACTTAAGTTTCATTTGTTTCTTATTGATGTCACCTCAAACTGATCTCTGACTATTCTCAACTAAAATTACCATGGGAGAAAAACAGCATTAGCAGCACAATTTTGACTTCTTTTTCGTCGCCCTACTTTCTGATGTATTTATTCTTTTGGGGGTATTATATTTCCAAAATATACGACTAGTGTACTTGTAATGTACGAGAAAATACATTCAAATAGAAATATTTCTATTAGGCGAATGTAATAAGAAGACAAAAAAAGGTGGGGAATGAGGAAGACCCACGCAACCAACTGGGAACGTAGGACCACGCGCGGTCCAATTCCATGTGAGTCCTTGTGGGACTACACTAATTTTGGATCAAAGATTTTTGGCTTCTTATAACACATGGCCAACAATTTGGATGTGCCCACTCAATTCATTCAACTTTCTTCCAATAATGTACACCTAAAGTCTTAATATTTTTCAAAAAAAGGAATTAATTAAATTTTATAATTTATCGTCCATGACAGGAAGAGGTCTATAAAGGACTTGGTAATCTTGGGAGAATAACTAGTTTTCTAAACTTGCTACTATCAATTAATTGTGTCAAATTATTTCATATTTATTTTCAAATGAAATTGTTATTAGAAGGGTTTTATTTTTCTTTAAGTGATCCTCTCGCCTAGATACTAAAATTATTATAGGGAATAGTTATTTAATGTCTAATAACTTTAACATGTCTCTCACATGTAGACGAACTATTTGTTACTCAAGTCTTTAGAATATAACTTTTTTCTGCTACATTTCTTGAATTTATTGTGTTGGAGAAGGAAACATCTCACATTGATTGAGCACGCGAGTGGACTATCACTTATAAGCAAGTGTTAAATCTCTCTCCACCAAAATGTGTATTTTCAATGACAAACCCGTGAGCAAATCAAAGCGGACCAATCCTCTTGGCCGATCCGAGCCACCCAGTGCCACATCTTTTGCATCATGTGTGAGAATGTCCCATCAACTCCCACCGCACATAGTCCACCCACATGTTGGGGGTTTATGGCGGGGAAGGATACATTCCACATCGATTGAGTACGCCGATGGAGTGTGGTTTATAAGCAAGGATCAAGCACATCTCCTCCAAGAGGCATTTTTTTCAGGACAAACCCCTGAGGATTAGACCAAAGTGGACAATACTATGTGGGCATACGCAAGCTACCCCGTGTCACATCATGTTGTGTTTGTCTTGTAGGAGATAATTAACGTATATAGTTATTGTAGTAGAGAATTAGCATTCGTAATTACAGAAAATAAGTTGGGATCAACCTTGTGCTCCACTGGTAGAGAATCTAGAGACTTATTTTGTCAATGTGATTGACTTGGGTTCAAATTCATATGAGTGTGAATATTCTCTCCCATACTATCCTCTATTGTACTAAAAAAATAAAATAAGTTAAATCTATTCCCAAAACAAAAACAAAACAAAAAAAGTATTAACAAGGTTAGAGTGGCCACAATTCGAACCGCCGATTCTAGTTATTTCAAAATGAGGAACTGAAACTGGTTCTCCATAGTTCCGGTTTAATAGGAATCAGTTTCTATTTTATATTTTGATAACATTTTGAATTTAATTTTTTTATATCAAATTTAGTTACAAAACAATAAGAAATATGAAAATAGAATATGAATTGGACTTAATATTCGTAATAATGTTAAGTTTTGGACTTAATATTAATAATACTAATATTTTTTTGCCTACATATCCTCTTAAGGTATAGAGGAATCAAATTTCACGTATCTCGCTTATAACATTTAGTTTAAGTTGTGTCTCATGCATTGCGAATATAAAATATCATAATAAACATTTAACATTTCTTTAAAGATATTTTTACCCACAAAAATCGAGAATCATTTGTCTTAAAAGCGGGTGGTTATTCGAACGTGCCGGTCAAAACCCGGTTCCATGGTTTTGAGACCAAATAACTAGAACTGAGAATTGACCTACACGATTCTATTTCCAATTTTAGAATCAAGTTAAACTGCCCAGCGGTTCGATTCGGTTCCCTTTGGCCACCCCTAATCAAGTGGTCGAACTAAACCTGGACTAGCAATTAACGGACTTCGTACACCAAGTCATCAACTTAACCCTTAACCGCCTAAGATTTAAGGGGTGATCATGGTGTATTTTGGGCATTTTTCGATATTTGCAAACCGAATTGCTAAGTGTGGTTCAACTACAAAATTGATTTAGTCGCGGTTTTTAGAATAAAACAAACATATGATTTTCAATGGTTTTTGAGCGATTTTAACGTACAATACGTGAATATTATATGGAACAATCAAACCGAGCAAAAATAAATTTATCAATTCGATAACTAAAAAATTAAGGATATGTTGTCTCTAAATTGAATGTTATAACTTCAATAACATATAATAGTTGAATCTAATAAATATCAAAAGTATTTACAATCACTACAAAAAGTGTTTCTCATATTTTAGCTTAGAAAATCAATTTTTAGTGTTTACAAGTGTCAACTTCTAATTCTGCTTTATTTAATCAGAATCTAAAAGTATGGAGAGGGTGCGTACTTTAGATTTATGTTTATGCTCATGGTTTGACTTTTACAATTATATAAATACTTCTACAACTTTTCATCAAACCCTCTCAACTTCTGATTCTCAACTTTTGATTTTATTTTCAAACTCTACCAACTTCTGATCCCAACTACTACTACTTATGTTATAATAAATTATTTTTTCTAAAAGCATAAGTTTTGGGATACTCTCCCATAACTTCAATATTTCAATCTTCATGTCACAAATTTTCCTAGCATAAATCTCATTATATAATTTACATCATAACAAGAAATGAAGGAAGACAACTTACTGCCTAACTATTAAGTAAATTGACTAATATACCCACAATAAACCAGTGAAAATAATTAAATGTGACATCACATAATTATACACAAATATACTATAAATTGAGAGAAATATAATATATATAGCATTCTACTTGTGGTGCGGTCGATGCGGCTTGAGACATCAACTTGTAATTGCACCATCTTATGTTGTGCAGTCTAGTTTAAAAATATTAATCGCAATTTTTCGATAAATAAGCAATTACAGTGGTGAGGTTTCATTCGGTCGGTTTTAGCGGTTTTTAGTTTTTATTGTTCAGCCCTAGATTTAAGGATATAACTTTTCCAACCCTCAACTGACGATTCTCATCTGCTAAACCGACGAGTCGGAACCATGGCAAGGTAAAGTCCTATTTTTAAATGCAAGTGGATTGTTACACAAGAAATCATAAGTGGAGTATAATTTAGTGGTAGAAGTTTGTGCTTTCGAAACAATTGATCCAGCTTCAATCTCATATGATTAGGGGTGATAAATCATGTAATTGTATCATGTTTCGTGTCAATACGATAAGGCCAAACACAAACACAAACACAAACACAAACACAAACACGACACGATAAGGGTCTGCTCGACAAGAACACGGACACAAAAAATTTCGTGTCGACCACGACCACGATAAGTCAAAAACAAAAAGAAATTGATTTACACGTTAATACACGATAGCAAATTACACGATATGACAAGATATTACGACAATACGATACAAACATACAAAACGAGGTTATCATGTCACTAACAGGTAAGCGTATCATTACCGTGTCACTAACGTATAAGCGTGTCATTATCGTGTCACTATCATGTTCATGTCCTTATCGTGTTTACACGAACACGACACAAAATTTTCATGTCCTTATCGTGTCGACACAATAAGAACACGAACACGATATTGCTAAACACTAACCTGTTATTTTCGTATTATTTTAGTGTCGTGCAACCATATCGTATCAAGAATTGTCACCTTGAGTGTGCGTTTTCCTACTGCACCCCTTGGAAACATGGAGATGTAAGCTAGAAAAGAGAAAAAAAAAAAAAAAAAAAAAGGAGGAAAGATAAGAAAATATTTATTCTAATAGATATCTTAATTTTATGAAACTAACCTTCGGGTAGTTTTTGTAACCTACCCTAGAAATCAATACTAGTTGACTTTTTGATTTTTTGTTTTCTTTTCCTTTTTTATGTGTAATTGACAAACTCAAATGCCTAAGCTAGTTATTTTGAAATTAAAATTAAAAATATTTAAGTGTGGAAGTGTGCCAAACTAATGAAATGACAGAATCATGTGTAAAGCATGACTTCCATGTTAGAAAAGTCCCATTTCTTCATAATCACCATTCAGAACTGCCTCTCTAGTTCATATAAGACTGCTACACCTTATCCTTAGGGTGCAGTATTGAAAACATAAAATAGAACACCTTTAGGTACAACAAAAGACTCAGTAAAATTGAATCTAAGTTGATTCAGATTGTCATTGCATTTGCAATCTGGTGTAGCGGTCTGCAGCCATAGACAAGGATTGTATTGAAATAGGGAAAGATGGACCCATCTGCACATTCTCAAAAGACATTCCATTAGAAAGAAAAGTGATGTCTAGGCAATACATCAAAAGATTGAAATAAGAAGCAGATAACATCGGCCGTGATATGTAAAAGATATGCATGTGAAATCGGAATGTAGAGAAGAACCTCCTAAGAAAGCAATGAAAGAATTAGCGAAAAACAACATACGAGAAACACACAAGTTATAGAACAGCCAAGAAGACTGTAAAATTTCAATGCTACCCCACTGATAGAGGAGATAAAACAGATCCTTGTTACATTTCGGATTTAAAGGAACCTCAGGGGGGCTTTTGTAATTATCCCTTTAAAGATACATGTGTTAAAGAAACATCATCTGCTCTCAAAGAAACAAGAAACAGCTTAATCCAGTGGAATTTATTTCCTCAAGCTAAGTTTCACTCAGCAGATGGAAATACTGGACTTATCTGCGGTTTACCCTGCCTGAGTGGCACTACGTAAGCATATTAATTTTTGGCTGATAAAAAGTTTTGACTGAATCCACGGCATGTCACACGGATACCAAACTAATGGTGTTGCAAGCTTACCTAAAAACATATTTTGGCGTGTAAAAAAGAGTAAACCTGGTTTTAGTGAGCACATCTGCGCTCTTCCACAAATTTGAAACCACATGCATATTTAAGTCTTGGCTAGTCCAATTATACACAAAAACTGGTTCAATTTGAAATGAACTCAAATGTTGACTGTAGTGGATTATTGCTAAATTAGAGAGCGTAAAAAAAAAAAAAAGAGAAAGCACGTGTTAAGCTTTAGGTTTATTACTAGAAGGGCTTCATATGTCAGACACATAAAAACTGAAATCCATTTAATCTAAAATTCACCTGCTTAGAAAATATAAACTACTTAAAAATATGTGGTCTCACGAATAAACATTTCGAAAAAAATCCTAGCTAAATACTATTGCATGTCCTCTTCCTCTACAATATCCGTAGTTAGAACCTCAAACCACAAAATCATTTCTATGTTTTCGAGTCCAGGAACCCTATATCTTCCAAGTATAACTGCTTGCTGATATGTTTGCACAGAGGCTATATTCTCATCTCTAATTACTCAGTAGTCTAATGAAACAAATATTTCATAACAATATCCGTGCTAGCACTAACATTATCCACTGACAGAACCAGTTCTAAACATTAGGAGCAACACTCATAATGTTTCGAAAATAAGGCCACATTTCAAGCATTTAAGGATTTCCCCCAGCGGCAGTTCCATGTGTAGGATTTTGACACTGGCAGTTTTTCCAGTTTAAAAATGTTTCACAAGTATGCAGCAAGTGCTACAAAACAAGAGCATATATTAATGGTTCTTGGGGGGTTGTAGTCGTCCAAGTAACAGTACTTATAGCCTTTGTTAGTTAAGACTCATATGTATGAATAACTAAAAAGTACTTCCGTTAGACGTACACATTTTAAACCTCTGTGTAAATTTGAATTGAAACGGTTAGTAGCCATATTATACTTGCACATACAATACTTAACGATAAAACTCTATTTTAATAAATATTTATAATATTTCAATATAAATTAAAAATTGATGTTATTTACAAGTATTAATCAAATATTATATAAATCAAAAATAAAAACTCTAATAATGTGAATATACTAATTATTAATAAATAATTATCTTTTAAGTCGTCTCATAATTAAAAATTAAATAATATAACATTCTTCATAATTTAAAAAATAATTAAAAATACAATTTATATAAAAATATTTACAAAATAAATTAAGCCGTACTTTTGCTCCCATAAAATTCTTTTACATTCGTATTTTATCCGTACATTTACGTATCTGTATATTCATCGTCTCCGTATTTTTTGCCAATTTTTTCGCCATAACTTTTAATAAATGTTTGTAATATACTCGTACGTATTAAATAACGATTCTTTCTCATCTCGTATTTAACAAACTACACTCATAGCATCATCAGAAATGGGAAAAATGAAATTCCGGTTTCTTAGCTTATGGACATAAGCATTATATGGCACCAACTAGAGAACCTTATAAGCATTGCGAAAGACATGAGTCAATTCATCTGAAAATATTCCCACTTTAAAGAAACTAAACCCCATCCACATCTTGGTATTGAAAGATTATAGCCTGTTATGCTATATAATTCAGATATATGCTGCAATTCCAATTAGACCAATTTTGTAGCAAGCAAAACAAAACAAGAGCATGCTGAGTTATGGGCTTACCGTGCTACAAATGTGGAAGGAGTCTACATATCCAGCATATTTGGAACCTGCAAATAATACAACAGGAAATTTGATTAAGAACCAAGGAAAAGTATAAGCACACTCTCAAAGAATATCGAAACTGATTTACACTATCTTAAATGTACAATCAGCGCCACATTATACTTTATTCAGCTCATAGTGCAAATGCATGGATCACATCCTTCCTTCTAAAGTACAAGAGTGTCAATTTGACAAATAATTTGTTTGCACAATGCAGCGAGCTGCAAATTCACTACAGAAAGCTTTCAAGCCACAGTTGATTTGAGAGATGAGTATAACTGTAGTATTAATCCTTCCTGATCTTAGTGAGCTTTCATAGAACCAGCAACAGGGTGATCAATGCTAGGTCATTCCAGGTCACATATGTTGGAGCACTTGGTTATCGTAAGGAATTCGAACAACTTCTTTGAAAAATAACCGCCTGTGGAATATTATTCTCACGGGCTTATAAGCTAAATGACAATTGGCACATTACACCCAGTTGTTTCTGATGGATTTTCATAACCTGCTGAGCAAAAAGGATATGCAATCAAAATATTCAAGTTATGAGATATATCATGCGCGATATGGTGTGAAGCTCCTGAAAGACAAAGAAAATAGAGAGACCCTAGTGATTTAAAATATACTTCTTTATTGATGGTTTCATGGTAAGCTCACTAAATAAATTTTGCTTTCAGTCGCATGTGGGTCAGTGTAATGTAGTATAAATCTTCATCGGCGTTCAAGACTTTCGGGTATCATGAATGCATGCACATCATGACATGTGCAGTTTCTGCAGAGGCTTCATATAGACTTGATAGAAGCTTCTTTTCTTTCCCTTTCCTGATCATTTTGCAGTATGGGTGCCACACTAAACATAGATCTTCGAGGTGAGCTTTTTCAAGTCTATGAAGTATGCACTAGTGCATATACATGTGAATGCGAGTATGAGAGGCATAGGTATTAAGATACTTACAACTGTAGTGCTCATTTTGGCACTAATTCAGTGTCAAATCGCACTGGTTCACATTCATTAAATTAGGTTCAAATTTTCAACAAATTCAGTCCTTGCCATCAACTCTCAGTTAATTGCTAATGGAGTTGTCATATGCAAGAGACTAAAGCTAAAAGAGAAGTCAAACTTAATGGACCAAAACTGTATAAAATGTTCTAACTTAAGGACCAAAAGTATAATATTTTCGTGCTCGTGCAATGCAGATGAGCAACTGTGTATTTGTATTGGGACATTAAGGAGCTCAAACTCAAGGACCATTTATATTTAAAATTATAAACATGAGAAACTAAATGATGAGGGTAAAATAAGAGGGGAAAAAAATATCCACACAGATATTCATCATGGTCACCAAAATTATTGGAAGCAATACCAAAGTATGAATTAAACTTCTTGAAAGAGCTTAATAACATCTCACCAGAAGAAAGATTGATTGCTAAATACATTCATTTTATAGCATAACAAACTCAAAATATAAGTCATATGGTTAAAAAGTTTTTTTGATCAATATAGGAAGTACATTAAACAAGATTGAGGAACAAATAGCTAAAAATCATCTTAACTGCCTCAATATAATTGGGGAGAAGTAAGTATCTCTGTAAAATTCCCAAAAACACAGGTATCTTTCTAGCAAAGCAACCTTTAACAAACTGACAGAAAAAGGAACATGTCAATCAACTGTAAGAAATGTAAAGATACTTGAGTGACAGGAAGCGCAAGAGTCTTATGGTTTTTCACCAGCATATTGATTCCAGAAAACACCCACAAATACCCAGGAACTAATCCATTTCTGGTTCTTATATGATGAAGTTTTCAGTTAGTCAAGAAACATATTTATCTCTACACTTTATTATGAATAAATCTTATACAAAGCTTCATCAGAACTGCATAACAAGCACAGTTGAGAAAATTAGGTAGGACTAAAATGCAAGAAAGACTTTATGTCATCATCATGTACAAAATTAATTTCTAAATTTTAGATTTCCCATCACATGCAAAACAAGTATTTCTTGATGCAGACTAAATCTACCAAGAACTTTATCATAGTTTTGCCCAATTTTATCCTAACCAAAATTGGCGTACAATGATGTCCACTTACTCTTTTTCAAACCAGCAGGTTTTTCAAGCAAAAGAGCATTTACAAAAGCACCAACATTATCCCTTAAAGCATCCTCTGGAAAGCTAATCTGCAAAATTATGAACACAGGAATTAAAGCTACAACATGGTTTAAGTGAATCAAAAGCTTGTACCTAGAAAGAAAAGTAGCATGGTGAAAAAAAAACATACCTTCCCAAGTCCTACATGTACTATTGCAGTTTTGTCTTTTTTGAAATGAACACTTGGCTCCTTCGCTTCTTTGACTTTCCGAGATATGTCATTGGTCAATGTACCTTTCTGCACTTTAAGATGCTTGTTAGACATTATTGCCACCTCTTGGAACTGTAAAGTGATAAGATGCTGATAGAACTGACCTTGATATCTGGCATTAATTTTTTAAGATTTCTTGATAGCTGCATAGAAATGACAATAAGATAAAGCGTTTGACAAAAGATATGGTAACACGGTTATGAAATTCAAAAAAGAAAAAAAACTAAACCTTTTTCACATGTTCCATCATGGACGGAGTAGCAATACACATGTCAAAATCTACTTTGAGTTGACCTGCATGTAATCAAAATCAATCTATTCAGCTATGTTGTATGCCAAATTTCTAGAAGCCAATGCTTGAAAAATGTTACTCAGCAAAAGATTTATGCTTTTCGGTTTCATAATAACATGATAAAACAGAAAGGAGAAAGGACCAGTAAAGACAACAGTAACTAATGGGCTTCCATAATTTGGTTTTAACTCTCCAGAAGATAAAAGCAGGAGTATCTCCTACTCTTCTCTATAAAGGTTATATATGTGCTGCTGTGTAGTTCAACACAAGTCGTACTCTCAATGGAAAAAAAATTCAGGATTATAACGAAAAAGAGAGAATGGACAAAGAAACTCTTGATATATTCTACTGTTTGGTAATTTTCACTAATATTCGACCAATTACAGCAAGGTTATTGGACCAAATTAATAATTTTCTTTAAGATTTTTTTCTTTTGTATCTTACCATATACCGATTAATCGTTATTTTTTCAGGAACAGTGGAAGGATGGGGCTTTCTACATCCTAGAAGTGACTAACAACAAACGTATTACATAGAGAGTCTGGTTTAAGTGCTGATTTGATGTATGCATGTTGTATGTACATCCAATATAAACACTCAAAAGGTTATTCATAAATATGGTGTAACAAGGACAGTGGTATATCACCAGTCCAGATATTCTCCACCAGCTCCGGTCCGCCAACAATATCAGCTCCGGCATCTCGAGCCTCATCTGCAGCAGCTCCTTCGCAAAGACAGCCACTCGATTTGTCTGATAAGGTTTCCATTTATCAGATGAAGAACTATAGCAGCAAGAACATGGTTAATGAACTAGTCATTTAATTGAGCCATTCGTCTTACCTTGCCAAAAACGTGCGGAAGGCGCACAAAACCATCCAGCTTCTGCATTTCAACAAGAGCCAAAAAAGTTTAAAGATAACTTCCTATCAAGTATGATTTGCACTAATAAATAAAAAGGCGTAATTTCAGAATTTAGTTAGCCATTTTGGCATGGTATAAAACAGATATCAATGTGTACGTGTCAGTAAAAGAATATTTAAGAAAAAAAATAGAATATGTGTTTTCCTTGTTATGTGCTCCAAAAGCAATAAAATATACTTGTTAGCAGGTGAGTGAGATAGCTTTGAAGAATTGGAGTATATATATATTTATAAAAAAAAAGGACATCAAAATAACCAGGAAGCACTTTCAAAATCTTTCCTCCACCAATCAATAGACTAAAGATCTTGGCCAACAGGATATCAATGTGCATATATACATACATTATTTATTATTTAGGACTGACAAGTATGCTAATCATATCACCCTGATTCCAAAAAAGAACACATGGAATGAACTATCCTCAGCAACAAATCAATAAGATTACAGTCTGATATCAATAAACTAAGTAGAAGTGGCTAGAACTAGTTGTAACACAGAAATGCAACTACTGCTTCTTTAACAATTAAAGTATGAGAATCAAATAAGATGGAAATGAAATGCGGAAGTGGGATCGAGCATGACAGAGTCAAAGCAAGGGCTATAATTGGAAAGTCAATGAGGCAAATACAAGCCATCCCACTGAGATAAAAGTGAGAGGAAACTTAAGACCATTATACCAGAAGTAAATTACAAAGTTGACCAGATAAGACGACTTCAATGAAAAGATATTCATAAGCATTTCCAGAATATGAGGAGTCTTACATCAACTGGGAGCTAGGTCAACTACATTCCGTATTTATTCACTCAGCTCATCCGAGATAATTAGAGAGAAAGAGAGAGACATAGATCAAATTTTGCCTCCTGACCTTGTCTTTTAACTTTCTGTGCTGTATTTTCCTGTCCCATTTCTTCAATATAAGAATTTATCTGTTACCAGTATATTGAATATGAATTCTGACTCAAAATCATGCAGTTCAGGAAAATTCTCAATTGTTACTAACATATGACGAGAAATTTTCAAATAGCACAATATCAAGGATCAGCTTACGTATTTCTGGCCAATCTTTACATAGTAAGAAAGTAAAGTTTAGCATGTTTCTCAGTTAATGTCAGTCAACAAAACAAACTTTTGTTTCATGCTTTTAATGGTATCAACATTTTTCCATTATCACTGATGAATGCAGGAGATACACTGCTAACATAATTGAAATAGGAAACACCATATTTCTTACATTTCTTGACAGAACTCCCAATGCCCCCTCCCCATTTTTTTCTGTTTTTTTTTTTTAAAGAAAAAACCTATTCATATAACCTTGAAAGCATAGTGGCATTGTCCTTGATGCTAGTAAACAAGAAAAGAGCAATGCACATACCAGATCAGTTCGCCGCAAGTCCGGAGTCATTCTCACATGTGCTTCTAAAGTTTCATCAAAAGTTTTCTTGGCACTAGCCTGTACAATTGCTAAAAAGACAAAGGAAATCACAATTAGTATCAAGACAAGGAGGACAAATATGGGGACAAAACATGTTAAGCATCATAAGTGAAGAAACAAAAAGTATCAGAAGCACATAAAGGCAACAACGTTGATACTGACATTAAACTTGGAGGAAAAATAACACCATTGAACCTTCAGGTTGAGAAAACATGCACACACACCACCAACAACAACAAATACATCTCCATGATGGGTCCAGCAAAAATAATAGCTTCGCCAAGATTTGGTAATAGAGAGGCCAACTTCAACAGCTCATCATGGGTTCCAGTTCATTTATGGTTTGAACAAAAGCTTAAAGTGGGTGTTTGTGAATCTGTTTAGCAGGTAAGAGAAAGGTACATATGAATCTGACATCTAGAATTCTTAATTACCATTCTATCTGAAGAAGTTTTGAGAAGATTGATTTTTTGAACATCCAACCTTGCAACTTCCTTCGGCTGGAGCATTATGGTCCTGAACTTCAATAAATGAGGCCAAATCTGATTCCATGTCCCACTCAAAGGGACGGATGACTTGAGACCATAACAAGTCCGAAGAAAGAACCAACTGTTACAGAAGATGGAAGTTCACCATTTTATTATACAGCTAGCTATTTGCCATCATCTTTGATCGCCTGCCTCATGACTGAAGTTCGCGTATAGTGCTAGTCTTTAAAAGGAATATATAATGATAGATAGTTTTTTGTTTGAAACTTCCCCAGAGAGTAGACCTTATGTTGCTTCTCTCAGGGCTATGGATCAAGAATTTACCAGTCATACAGCAATATGGCAATAATCCTAAGAAAGAATATACAGCCATATTACAATATTTCCTCAACTATTTCATTTACTCTGGTCTATCCATTTTCAAGTAATGTTGCACTCAAGGAATAATTGGATGTTTTCAGGCAGTTTATCTGCTTATCGTTTTATGCTTTTATTGGTACTAGATACAAGACCTTATATCCATGTTATTTTGGTTGTATAATTTCCCACATTTTTTAACATCAGTCCTAAGGGTTCAGGTGCAAATAGTGGACTACAAACCAAAACCCATCTCTAGTTGTGGTACCGACCTACCCAGTTGCATGAAGCATATGTGGTAGTATAATTACACCGCATAGAACCAGCATAAAAACAATAAATCAATAAGCACAAGAAAATACCCATTCGACTAGAGGATAAGAGGATTATTGTAGACGTAAACAGATACATAAACAAAAAGGAATAAAATATCGGTTCGGACATATTTTCAAACCTCAAGGTGAGTATCAACAACAAAATCATTTTATCACAGAGAGAATACCATTCGTATTAAAAATTCAGCCTGACAATCCTTGTACGTCAGAATAGGATCCTTTGGACTATACAGTAAGTATTTTGAAGACATAAAGGAGTTATAGACTACTAAGCAGTTATAATAAAAAATTGTAGGATAAAAAAATGTACCGTTACTGGTAAATGCTAAAAATTATGAGGCCTAATATGTATCACATACAACATCAAATAAAATGAATTTTCCCTAAAGTAGTTAGGAGCAAAGTACTATGTTTTAATTGATTGATGGAAGTTTGAAACACCCCTTTTAATCCAAATGGAACAATTATGTGAAATATACAAATAAAATATTTAAACCACATTGCATGTACTCTGTGTCATTTACCTCTATATGGTAGGTGCATCACAAGATAAATTAACTCCTATCCACTGAATGTTAACGTTGTACAAAAGCTATACAATAACTAGCACGAACTTCATATCCATCAGTTTAAAATTCAATAGCCATGGCCCATGGCAAGAACGGGAAAGTCGGGCTATTAATACATCACCCCATCAATTTCAATGTGCTTCAAGTGTACACTAGCCTGCAAGAGATGGTTTTCCCTTACTTAAATTGTTCTTTAAATATTTCATTTATGTTTCACTTATCTTTGTTTGGCTTTTTGATTTAGAGAGTAACATATTGCTGAATGTGAAAGCAAATCAATCAAAAGGTCAGCCTTTTTGGCTCTATTCATTGGTTGACCTAAGGATGTCAACCATGATTCTAGATAGTGGGAACATAACACTAAATCACATTCTCCATTTCTGTATTGAACTGACAAGAATCAAGAGAAAACATAATTGTTTTAAAAATTCACAACAATGAATCACAAGTTGTGAAAACTCTTCTAACATTCATAGTCCCATTGACAAACGAGGACATCATATATCTCCCAACTAAATCAAGATTTTTTTCCCTTTCTTTTTTGCTTTATCTTTTCCATTTTGTCAGAATAAGGGGTTCAAACATGGAGCCTGTGAACATATGCACCAATGACATCATATATTTAGAGAGTTTTGTATATTTCATATTTTTAGAGAAGCTAATACTGTGGCTGACAGTTTAGCAGATGTTGGACTTAATATGTCTCATTGCATAGAATACTCTCCCCATAGTATACCCCATAGAACTTTAGGATTTAACAGAATTGATCAACTAGGTATACCTTCGTTTAGAAAAAGTAAGAGGCAATAGACTGGTGATTTTGATGTAGTTGGTAAATATTTGATTCAATAAAAAGGTCGGGGATGTGTCCTTAATCCCCCATCCCCATGAGGGATGTTTCATGCAAAAAAAAAAAAAAAAAAAAAAAGAATAAGGGGTTCAAAGAAGCACCACATTAATTTTCTAATAACAGACCGTCTTCTGAATCCAACATTGATAAATCAATTTGCTACAAGCGGATGTGCAGGATTTTAGCAAGTCCAATTCCTTCCTCTTAAAGATAAGGCCTAAATGCTAGAAAAAAATTAAAAAGAAAAAACACAAACCTATTCCCAAATTAACCTTATCAAATTGAAAACTACAAATGCAACATGATTTCTGATACAATGAACAGAACGGAGAAAAAGGATTAAAAAACACTCGAAAGAACCGACCTTTACAAGCTGAATAGCCTCCTTTAGATCGTAAATCACCTTTCCTTTCTTCTTACTGTTTTGATCAGTATTCTCCACCTTAACCAGCTTTGGGAAAGGCAAACTCTCCTCCTCCTCCACTTTTCCATATGCTAACACCCCTCTCCGTCTGTACTCCTCAATCTTCCTCCTCTCCATCTCCAACCCCGCGTTTCTATCCCCCTTCTCCTCCTCTCCCACTTTCATTCGGTCCTCGGGCAATGGAGCGACCCGACTCGGGTAAGAAACTGGGGAAATTACAGGTGCGTCCTTCATGTACCGCATTTCATCCCGGGTCCACGACCGGGTTTCCCGGTTAACGGAATGCTGGGAATCTAACGATGAGGTTTGTCTTTCAGATGGAGATTCCTGCTGGTTTTCTTCAGATGGTGGAGGTCTAGGTTTAGTCGGGTAGGAAACCGGTTGGATAGGAATGGGATTTCGTAAGTTTGCGTTTCGTTCGGTGCTAGGTTCGGGGTTTGGAGATGGTTGGGGCTCGATGGAGAAGTGGCGGCGAAGGAGATAAACTAGGTGGTGGTTCGGTGGTGGTGTCGGATCGGGGAAGCAGCGGCGACCGGTTTGAGAGAGCAAGCGTTTGAAGGCCGCCATTTTTGTGTGTGCGGAGGTGATTTTCTGGAAGTGCAGTCACAGAGAAAAATGGGGTTTTAGGACTTAGGTGAAGGGTTTTTAATTTCTTTTTGTTAGTTTACTTTTATTTTTTATTTTTATTATATTATAATTATAATTATGGAGTTTTTCCTCAAAAAAAAATATGGAGTTGAGGTGGATAAAATGTGAGTACTATTCTCAAGGAAGAACATAAAAATTGCTATGTTAGGACTCATTTGATTTTTTGTATTTTTCATTTTGTGAAGATTTTTTTTAAATCTGAATTGTTTTTTTTTTATGTAATTAGACTAAACCTCAAGTATAATTTTTATAATTAACCCATTGTTTTAAATTGAAATTCAATATCTTGTTTAAGAGTGTTTTACTTATTTCTTAAGCAACAAGGGTTTATTTCAGCTTTTGATTTCATCATTGTTCTGGTTGGTTGGTTGAACTCATGCAAGGAAAGGAAGCAAAGACATAATAATTAAATAAAATCAAGCCTCAACTTATATCATGTTTTTTTCTTAAAAAGAAAAACTATGATTAGTTTGATAGTTATAAAGCAGATGCAAAATTTGAACAAAGAGGATGAATCGAAAACATGCAGACCAACTCTCAGATGTTTCTTAATAGGAAACAATTACAAACTCATTACTTCAATGAAAATCAGATTTTCGCATATTTGACAAGATGACAGACTCATTATCTGTCACCTAATTGGATGATGCTCAAGTCGTTGTAATTCGTTTAAATGCCTGGTATATGTTTTTCACTTCAGCACATCATTTACAAATTATGACATCATCACATAAAAATAGATTAATGGAATGTCTCATAAATCCATCTATATGGCATCAATTTTCCGAATTCTCTCTCTCTCTCTCTCATTTTTAACAAACTAGTACACACCATATCTATGTAATATAGAATTTTTTTAAATTTAAAATATTTTTAAAAACCTCATAAGACCATCTTCGAGTGGATGAATGTGATCTACCACTACAAATGTATGAATAGATCAAGCAGCCAACTTTGTGAACTTGGCAACAAAAAGTCCACTTGTTGCTGAAGTGAGTGGATCAAATCGTAGAGTGTTTGGTATTCTTGCTTGCCTACAAGGCCAAGTCTTGGCAGCTTCTATCTCCACCAACTCTGCGAAAACAGCAAAATCAGAATAAGTCTTTGGATCAAACCGAGTCGCTCTAACCCATTTAAAACACATACACTAGATTCATTGTATTAATATTAATTGATACTATTCATGGATGGCTATTTATAAAATCCATAAACCCAATATAGAGTCATCTTTATTATTCAATTGCAATTTCTAGCACTTCTGTAAAACATTTATCAAGAAATTTCAAGGTTTGATGATTGGCTTCATTCTCATGTCGTAATTTCAGACTATGGTACGATCTACTGACTACCTCGTTCTCATTGATTGTCCCCACCCCATGAAACTTACAATTATTGATCTTAAGCTATCAGATTTTCCAAACCACCATTATGGGAAGATTATACTAACGGAGAAACTATTAAGGCAAATGCACTGCAATTGGAAAGATGGAATCAGCCATATATTAGTAAAAGCACAGCAAACCCACCAGCGGTTACATGTCGTGAAAGGAACTGCTCTACCACATCTTCATTCTGAGCAACAGTCAAGCTATTCATCAAAAGACAAACATAAATACAAAAAATTAAAGTAATTTTAAATGAAAGGCTCAAACAATTTGAAGGAATTTTAAATGAATGCACCTGCAGGTAGGGATGTAAAAGAATCAAATATTCTTTATTCGATTCGCGATTCGAATGAATATCATGATTGAATTCGACAAATTCGAATAAGAATTCAAATAAGAATATATTTTTTGATTCGTATTATTTTGAATTGAATTGAATAACACAATATTCGATTCGATATTGAATCGAATATTCGAATAATATATAGTTATATTATATATTACTAATAAATACATATATATTAGTATTGAAATACATATATATTAGTAATGATATTATATATATGTATATATATTTCATAATTCCTATGTTAATTTAATTTATTACCAACTAGTACTTATTTGATAAGTTTTTTATTATTCAGATTTTAATTTTATATTATAAATTAGTCACAATTTAAAGAAAAAACTATATAAAATAATTAAAAAAATTCGAATACGAATATTCGAATCGAATCGAATATATTCGAATATATTGGTCGAATCGAATACGAATATATTTTTCAATTCGAATAATAAACGAATACGAATACGAATATTCGAATATTAGTGGTCGAATCGAATCTGTGAATATTCGATTCGATTCGATTCTTTTACAACCCTACCTGCAGGTGCTGTAAACAAGACATCCTCCAACTTTGAGCAATCTGAATCCATTGGTTAACAATTTTAACTGGAACAAGAAAAATCACCTTTCTTAGTGAATGGAAACAAAGGAAACTAGTCTCGGAGGAAAAGGAGGAAAAATGGACCAAACACGTAAATTCACAAATGACCCTGGCTTTTTAATATGATGGTCTCTATTAGAACCAGAATGATTAACATGGAGAAACAGGAAATCATTTTGTAAGATGTTTTACAAACGCAACAGTTATATGACCACATAACGCGAAAAGATAATAAACAGGAGGGTCTAGTCCGCACAAGGATAAACTAGTGCATCTGGTAGCAAGTAGCTTGGAGTAAGCTATAACAATAGGCTTGCACAAGACCCCAATACCATACTGCTTTAGGTCTTACATATACAACAAGCTTTATTACCCTACTCCAGGATTTCATAAAGCATATAAATGATAGCAAACTAGTACGGACATGCGACCAGAACCATATGTAATCTTCTAGATCATACGCAAACTGGTATCAAATCCTCTGCATCATAGTCATTAAACTCTAGCAAACAATATGACTAACACCACAAGTGAACCAATGTAAAGTTTACACAAAAATCAAGTCATACAAGTAAAAGCAGATGTGCACCTGAAGAATAGTCACGTCATCAGTTCTATCGGCATCCAGTACACGGCGTGAAAGTGTTGTCCAGCCCCATTGTTCAAACTTCTGGATGTGTTTAATTGAACCATCATGTGTGCATTCTGCATCCACAAGGACCTGAACAAGTCGGTAAACTTTTAGCAGAAAGGAGACAAAATACTGGAAAGACAGAATCGTGATATAAATTATGTTAAAATTGCACGAACAAATCAGGCAAAACACAGAACTATGAGATGACTGTAAACACTATGATGTACCTTATCATAGCCGAATTGTGAAATCTCTAGGTCATTAATGTTTCGGTACACGTCGTGTTTACTAAAACCAACTACCCCAGAATTACACCCATAGAATATAAGTTCTGGATCTTGCATTTGTGAAAACATTTTAGAAGCGATATTTTCCCTAGCTTTAGCCATTCTCTTTCGTTCTTTCCATGATCTGCGTGGCGTCCATTGATTGTATATCTCAGAATTGTCATCCACTTTAGCATTGCCTGTTGAACAATAATATTCCTTCATGACAGGAGAATATGACCATAAAGTAGAACCACATTTTACAAAATTAAAGAACTACATGACTTTTTGTTTTCAGTTCATTACATGATTTAGAGTTTGATTGAACCCTCAATGGAATAAGTGAGAATGTTGTTCCATCCGCAACAAATAGACGACATCGGTCACCAAGAGCATATTTCTGCAACATAGTTCTAGAAGCTGCTAACCGATGTCTAGCCACATCGACACCAGTCACAGAACCTGAACAACCAAGAAGGTCCAATATCATACAAAGTTTAGCACCTGCAATACAGATGACAGTGGTAAATGACAGAGGCAGAATAGTTAATCAGATTAACTTAAGAAAGCATTTTAAGAGATTATATACAAATACATGCATACACAAATATACAACACACACATTGACATTGAGGTGTTGGCATACATAATAATACAACACGGTGCATTGGAAAATTTCAAACAAGATACAAATAATTGAAATTGAATTTAATGAAAAGGGAATAAGTTTATCCAAATGACAACATGAAGGAAGCACAAACCAGGAGCTGCACAGAGGTCAGGACGTGATCTCCTGGTGAAATACCCAAAGCTAAAACAGCAGCTCCTGAAGCTGCATCTATACCATATATCTACAAGATGAAATCAAGTTACTTAACAAAAAGCTTTTTGCAAACATTTTGTCTAGTTTTATAAAAACACACAAAGAATCACAGATAGTACTTGGAAAACTGGGGCAAGCAGAAGGTGAACAAAAACTAGATAGACCATAGAAAAACAAGACATTATCCTCAATAACATATAACTATAAAACAGTTTTCTTATGCAATGTTTGGATCAAGGATTTTAGCAATGAGCACTCTAAGGAAAATGGTTCCATCAGTCCAAATAACTTAACTTTGTGCTTTAGATTCAATTGTTTTCCTAGCCAGAATTCAAGGTCCAAAAATTGCAATCGGAAACTGAGATGCATGCCAACATCTATGTGATAACAACCCCTAAGCATCAAATGTTTAGAATTCACATATGTCACCTTTCCTTCCTGATATGCCTTTGTGCTCGCGATTTGAACATCAGGCGGAAGATAATAGAAGTCGGGCAGCCAAGAAACTTCTTTAAGCTTACATTTAATCTCAGCTTCAATTTCTGGAAGCTGGGCTTGACATCCTGGTTTCAACCTTCCAGTAAAAGATTAAAAAAAACAGATAATACATAATCACAATCTTTCTCATAATAAAATTAAGCATATTCCTAAATGTATAGATAATAATACTTCAACTCGCTTGCAACTTTAGAACTAGTATTATTTTTTGTGATTTCAGATATGTTCTTTCAAGTCGGGCCGATTAATTTTCAGCTTATGTGGTATCATATACAGCTACGTAATCAATTCGTTGTAGTCATAACAAACATAACTAGTATTTATTTACGTAAGCATAAGAAAAAGTTCCGACTAAAATCCGAAAAGGAAAAACAAGAGGAAAAAAAAAAGGTTTCCGGAGAAAGGATACCTAATATAACGAGGTGTAGAGTGAGAGGAAACATAAATTGAAGGATCCAAGCCGTTTTTATTGAGAAAATCGAGAAAGGCTTCCGGCAGTGGTGATTTGGAGGGACTTGCTACCACCTCCCCATCCATGGCATAAAGCAGAGGGCATTAAGAAAAGAAAAGTCGAAAGAGATGAAAAGCTTAATTGACCATCAACGTTGGTGGAGGACGGGTCTGGTACGATGAGAGCGGCGGCGAGAGGCGGCGGAGTGGAAGTTATGAGCGGGGAATTTTTTGGGAAATTTGATAAAATACCCCTTCCCATAGTTTTGATTTTTGCCCCGTATTGTTAAAATCAGATTTTTGCCCCTTTTCTTATCCCAAAAAGACCAAAATACCCTTTTACATTAAAAAAAAGAGAAAATGAAAAGGCTGAAGAGAATCAAAACATTCAAAAGCAAAGCAAGACCGCACATGAGACCGCCCGCCGTCGCCCGCTGCCCGTCACCTGCCGTCGCCCGCCGCCGCTGTAGACTTCTATTCCAACACCACCATGAGTATAAGATTCGCCCCTTCTCGAGCACCTCGGTTCGTCTACGAGCTCCAAAGTTTTTCTTCTTTCAAAAACGTATTTTTATCTTCCTCCATAATGTATGTTTAGTGTGTGTGTGTGTGTGTATAGTGATTGTGTGTAGTTTTGTAAAGTTGGTGTGTAAAAACTAGGGTTTTAGTTTTTTTCATGTTGAATATTGAATTTTGTTTGGTTTTTTTGATGTAATTTTGTACAAGATTATAAAAACTAGGGTTTGGGATAGGATGGTGATAAGAGTTTTGGATAGCACATAATATTTAAATGATTTGGTAAACTGGAATAAGGTGCATGTGTTCTCATGGTTATTTGGCATATCAAGAGCAAATTATCTAATGTTTATGTAATTAGCAAAGAGCTTTGATGTTATATGAGAGAAATATTATATAATCCGGGAGTTTCTTATTATGGTTTAGTTGTATCTGAATTTATCTGAATTTTGTGCGCTTTATGTTCCCATGGTTCATTTATCTGAGCAAATATTATATGAGAGCTTTGATGCATATTGTTTAGTTGTATTTTTGTTTAGTTAACATGAATTTTTTCATGTTATCTACCTATATGATTGTGTGTAATTTTTCAAAAAGGTCTGAGCACAATCAACATGCATTTTAACCTATCCCACATGTCTGCCCACACACCTTGTTTAAATTCATGTATATATGTGTGTCCACATGGTTGCCTACATGTATGCCTATTTCATAATTTATTCATGTGTTATTTTCTAATTAGCCTACATGTTTGCCCACATGTATGCCTCTTCATAATTTATTCATGTGTTATTTTCTAATTAGCCCACATGTATGCCCACATATATGACTACTTCATAATTTATTCATGTGTGATTTTCTAATTTGCCCACATATATTGTTAGATAAATGTTTTTATCATGATTTTGATGATTTTGTTCAAATGAGTTTTTATACCAAAACAATGTCCCTAAATGTTGTCCCAACACTTCCGATCGATCTAAAATGTTTTTAACTATTTTTGGAGTATTTCTTGAAGTTAATATTCGATTTAAAATTGGACAACACTTTTGTTTCAACTCGACCGGTCGCCCCATAGGCAACCCGTACTGAGTTGAGTTTTGAAACAGAAAATGGGGCGTAAGAAAAAAAAGAAGCGAGGCGGCCGTCGACCAGGTGGGCGGCCGGTGTGGTCGGCCGGTCGGCCGGCGGGCGACTTTACTGCACTGCAAGTTGGATTTTGTTCCAGGACTTCTCTGTTTCGTAAAAACGTCGAAATGGCAAGTCACGGTGAGGGCGACCGGTCGCACCCCCTTCGACCGGTCCCCTGTGTAAAAATTCGCGAGAATTCAATTTCAATCTTATCTCTGTGAGTCGAACCCTATGTTTGACAATGACAAACTATCCGTTGCGTTTTGCATGCCTTTTCCCTATTTTGTGGGATTGATTTCTAATGACTATATTGATGATTTTAAATGGTTTCTTTTGCGGCAAATCACTCCCCGAGGAGGAGCCAATGTCCGGAAATCAAAGCCAAGACCTCTCCTATAAATAGAGGCTTCATTCAAGCAACAAGACACAACACTCCATACAAGCGAAAAAGAGCAAACAAAGCAAACACTTTCATATATCTTGTTGTATTAGCCTTAGCACTTTCACTTGCACAAATTTGAGGTCTAGGCTTTCAATTCTTGATTACACTTGTACTCATTGTATCAATCATTATTGAGTTGTAATCTTGATTTTTGTCATCATTCAACACAAGACATCCTTGTGAGTATTCTTGTGGTAAGAATACACTTGGGTGATCTAGGTGATAGGTGTTTGAAGGTTGTGGTAATCTTCAAAGGTGTTGAAAAAGGATTGTGGTAATCCTCGAGGTGGTGTAAGAGGGTTGTGGTAATCCTCAAGGTGTTGTATTAATTTTTGGTAAATTAATAAAATCTTTTTTCTTTTGAAATCCATCCAGGATATCTTTGGGGTGGTAGAGGATTAGGCCCTAGGTGGGTTGAACCTCTTTAAATCGACGAGTGTTGTTTTATTTCGCATTTACATTCTCGTCTTTGGTTGATTATTCGAAAAAAGAGGGCAAAATCGAAAAACCGAGATAATCTATTCACCCCCCTCTACAGATTATCGTAGCCACTTGGACTAACAAGTGGTATCAAAGCCAAACTCTTTGGCTAGCTCGTTCGAGTAAAGAGGAAAGATTCATGGCTACGAATGACGCTTATCTCACCACCAGGCGCCTCCACCAACAAGCCACCATTGTTCGCGCCAACAACTACGCATTTTGGAAAGACCGTATGGAGTGCTTTCTACAAAGTGCGGATTTGACATATGGAATGTGGTTATTGAAGGAGTTGATCAACCAACAAAAAAATGGAGGATGGCACCTCGACTCCTAAACCTTTCAAGGAGTTCGATGAAAATGATAAGAAAGCTTTCTCTCTAAACGGTAAGGCCTTAAATATTTTGCATTGCTCACTTACCACCACCGAGTACAATCGCATACGAGGCATAAGGTCGGCACATGAGGTTTGGGAAAAATTGGAGACTATATATGAAGGGACAAAGAAGGTCAAGCAAGCTAGAAAGACCATGCTTGTTAAAGACTTTGAAAACTTTAACATGTATGATGGTGAAAGCATCTCCAAGATGGTGGAAAGGCTTGACAACATTGTCAATCCTCTTGTGGCCCTCGGTAAAGTCATCTCAGAAGAAGACAAAGTGAGTAAGGTATTGAATGCTCTTCCGGCTCATGGTCCGAAAAGGTGACGGCAATCACGGAAGCACAAAATCTTGAGACACTCAAGTTTGACGAGCTCATCGGGAACCTCCTCATCTATGAAGTCTATCTCAAGGAGAGGAAAAATACCAAACCAACCATCAATCAATCGGGTATGCAAAATATTCGAAAGGTCTTGCTTCCTCTTCTAATAATGCATACTATGATAATGATGATGATGATGAGGAGACGGCGCACTTGTTCGAAAATTTGCAAAATTTGTGAATAAAAATAAAGCAAGAAAACCAAGAGATAATGCTTGCTTTAAGTGCGGAAAGCCAGGGCACTTCATAGCCGATTGCCCAAAACTCAATGAGGAGGAACAAAAGAAAAAGAAGCTTTTTCCGAAAAAAGAAGGCTCTAAATGCGGATGTCAAAACTTGGGATGAGCTACTCGAGACATCCGACGAGGAAGGTGAAACCGAACATGGTCTTATGGCTATGGACGATGAAAATAATGAGGTACGCTCTAACTCCTCTACCTCCTCCTTAGTTGATGAATTGCAATGTGATTTTGATGAGTTGCAAAATGAATTTCAAAAATTAATTGTTAAATACAAGAGTTTAAAGAAGGAGCATAAAGAGCTTAAAATAGAAAAGGATAAATTATTTACATCTTATGAGACTCTTGATCATGTTCATGCTATTACCCTTACTCAAATTCAAACTCTTGAAACCGAGAAACAAATGCTCACTAATGATATTGATAATTTGAAAAAGGATGTGCATCGTTTTAATTTAAGCACGGATAAGGTTACTAAAATTTTAGATGCACAAAGAGGTGAGCATTCAAAACAAGGACTTGGTTACAAACCATTTCAAAAAGTCTTTAAGAAAAATAACCAAGGTCCGAGCTTTCATACGTCTTTAGTAGCTCTCATACTCCTACTTGTTTTTATTGTGGCAAAAATGGACATTATGCTAATAATTGCAAATTGAGAAATAGCTCTAGTTATATTTGGAGACCCAAAGGTCTCAAAACTAACCCCATGGACCCCAAAATTATAGGGTACCTAAAAGAAATGATTTTGTAGGTAATAGGGGCTATAACAACCATGGAGGATTCGAAATGGCTCGTGGACAGCGGATGTTCACGCCATATGACCGGGAGGAGAGAGCTTTTTACCAACATCAAGCTCCAAGAAGAGGTATGGTCATGTTCGGCAATGGCAAAGGAAAAATTCTTGGAAATGGAGAAATTGGTAACTCTTCTTTCTCTCTTTGTAATGTTCTTTTAGTAGAAGGGCTTAAGTTTAATTTGATAAGTGTTAGCCAACTTTGTGATTCAAATTATGATGTTTCTTTTAATAAAGAAAAATGCCTTATTCTTAAAAATGGTAATATTATTTGTGAAGCAAATAGAAAAGGCAATCTTTACAAAATTTGTACTAGTGATTTGGTTAGTCAAAATGTTTCTTGTCTTTCGCCAATAATGATTTAACGAGTTTATGGCATAGGCGACTCGGACATGTTGGATACAAGAATTTGAAAAATATTTACAAAAACCAACATGTAAAAGGACTACCCAAATTGAATTTTGAAAATCTTGGCTTATGTGACACTTGTCAAAAGAACAAATTAGTTAATAGTAGTTTTAAGCCCAAAAATGAAATTTCCACTACCAAACCCCTACAATTGCTTCACCTTGATTTGTATGGGGATATTGTACGACTAGTCTAAGTGGAAAACATTACACTTTCGTTATTGTCGATGATTTTTCTAGATGCACTTGGGCTCTTTTTCTTGCAAATAAAAGCGTCCGTTAATGAGTTTGTTAAGTTGTGTAGACGCATTGAGAATGAAAAGGAAGATACTATTAAAACTATTCGAAGTGATCGAGGCGGAGAATTTGACGGTGAGTTTAGAGTCTTTTGTGAAACCAAGGGATATACGCACAATTTTTCGGCTCCAAGGACACCTCAACAAAATGGTGTAGCGAAAGGAAGAATCGGACGCTACAAGAAATGAGTCGGTCCATGCTCAATGAATTTTCTCTTCCAAAATATTTTTGGGCGAAGCGTAAAGTACCGCTTGCTATGTCACTAATCGAGTTTATATTCGTCTAAAATGAATAAAACTCCATATGAGCTTTGGAAAGGAAGAACTCCAAATATTAGTTATTTCAAAATATTTGGATGTAAGTGCTTTATTTTAAATACTAAGGATCAATTGGACAAACTTGATCCTAAAAGGCCGATGAAGGAATATTTATGGGGTATTCAACCAAGAGCAAAGCATATCGGGTTTACAACAAGACTAGCATGGTTGTTGAAGAATCTATTCATGTCAAATTTAATGAAGCCTCGGGTGTTGAAAGAATACCCAATGAGCGATAGTGATGAAGAGGATATTGTTGAACCTATTGTTCAAAGTGATGCTCATAATGATAAACCTTCTATTTCATATGATCAACCTTCAAGTTCAAATGTTCCTCAAGAAGATAGGGGTGATACTTGAATCTTCCCGTAGCATTGAAATTTAAGGAGATCACCCAAAAGATCTTATTATTGGTGATCCCCTTGATAAAGTAATGACTCGAAGGAATTTTGCCGAGAAAGCTCTTATATCTCAAAAAGAGCCTAAAAATGCTAAGGAAGCTATTGAGGATGAAGATTGGTTTTGGAAATGCAAGAGGAGTTGAATCAATTTGAAAGAAATGATGTATGGGAATTAGTACCTTGTGTCTCCATCTCAAACAATTATTGGTACAAAATGGGTATTAGGAACAAACTTGATGATCAAGGCAACATTGTTGAAATAAGGCAAGGTTAGTAGCTCAAGGGTATTGTCAAGAAGAAGGTATTGACTATGATGAAACTTTTGCACCGTAGCACGTTTAGAAGCTATTCGTATTTTACTTGCCTATTCTTGTTTCAAAAATTTCAAACTTTACCAAATGGATGTTAAATCCGCTTTCTTAAATGGTATTATTCAAGAAAAGTCTATGTAAAACAACCTCCGGGGTTTGAAAATTTTTCTAGGCCTAATGATGTTTATAAACTTAAAAAGGCTTTGTATGGTTTAAAACAAGCACCCCGTGCATGGTATGATAGACTTAGCTCTTTTCTTTTGCAAAATGGTTTTACAAGAGGTAAAGTTGATACTACACTCTTTGTTTTTGAAAAAGGGCAAGATTGTTTACTTGTGCAAATTTATGTTGATGATATTATCTTTGGTGCTACTAATGAATCTTTGTGCAAGAAATTATCAAGTTAATGCAAGGTGAATTCGAGATGAGTATGATGGGGAGCTAAACTTCTTCCTTGGACTACAAATCAAGCAATGCCAAGAAGGTATCTATATTTCACAATCAAAATATACAAAGGAACTTTTGAAAAAGTTCGGCATTGAAGAAGGAAGAACCGTTTCAACTCTATGGCAACCAATGTCAAAATTGACAAAGATGAAAAAGGCAAGTCGGTTGATGAATCCAAGTATCGAGGTATGATTGGTAGTTTACTTTATTTAACCGCTAGTAGACCAGGACATTCTTCATGCCGTATGCCTATGTGCTCGTTTTCAAAGCAATCCCAAAGAATCTCATATGAGTGTCGTTAAAAGGATTTTTCGATATTTGAAAGGCACCATTCAATATGGTTTATTTTATCCAAAGAATGAAAATTTTTCTCTTAAAGGTTATAGTGATTCGGACTATGCGGGAAATATTGATGATCGGAAAAGTACTTAGGATCATGTCAATTTTTAGGCGATTGCCTAGTTTCTTGGTTCTCAAAGAAACAAAATTGTGTTTCACTTTCAACGGCCGAAGCCGAATATATTTCCGCCGCATTTTGTTGTACTCAACTTCTTTGGATGAAACAAACCTTAGTGGATTACAAATGCTCTTTTGAAAACGTACCTATCTTTTGTGATAATATATCCGCTATAAATATTGCTCAAAACCCGGTTCATCATAACCGTACTAAACATATTGAGATTCGACATCATTTTCTAAGGGATTGTGTTTCAAAACGAAAAATTGAGATATCGTTTGTGCCATCTCAAGATCAATTAGCGGACATTTTTACAAAACCGCTAACTTCCGAGACTTTTGCGTCAATACGAGCTCGGTTAGGCATAATGCATATTGAATGAGGTCTACGTTTGCATTTTGCATGTTTTTAAAACTTAGGGGGCTTAAAAAATCGGATTTTTGGTTGAAAATTCGGATTTTGAAAAATTTGTCAAACAGTGAAATTTGAAGAGGTTGAGGGCAACCGGTCGCCCTCAACGTCGGCCGTCGCCCTCAACCACGACCGGTCGCCCTAAGCCATTTTTTTGGTTTAAAATCGTTCTGTCTTCAGCATTAGTCATTTTCACTCATTTTGGCCATTTTTCGTCCCCTTTGCCAAATTCACACTAATTTCACTCAAAATTTGTTTTCATGAATTCAATTCATATCATACACCTTATATGGCTTGTTTATCATCATCATCACTCATCTTTACCGATCGAATGGTAAGAATTCTATTCCTTTTGCTCAAATGGGTTGAACCCTCGAGTTTATGGCTTTCTTGTATATTTCTTGATAATTTTTGCTTATGATCCTGTTGAGATTAGTTATTATGTTGTATTGTATGATGTTTGTTGTGGATTGGTGATGAAATTTTTGGCTTGGATCATTTACAAGGGCTATATACAACTCTTTTTATTTTCACGCCCCTGATGTGTTCGATGAAATGTTTCAATGAAAATTTCAACTTCTACATGATTCTCTCGCTTCCAAAAGTCTTCTATACTCATTGAGATCATGTTTTGGGAAATAAAACAGCGTATGAACTCTTCATGATACATTTCTCCCATTTTCTTTGGTTTTTAAGCCTAAATTGCTCAATGGTTGATAAACCGAGTTCTTTGGCGCACTTTGATATACTTACATGATGTTTCTATCATCCTAACATTCTTTTGATGATTCCAAAGGGGAGAAACATGAATTTGGCTCGTTAGCTCAAAGAAGCTAATAAAAGCTCATGATAGAAGCTACAAGCTATGGCTTATTAAGGCCATAAGTTGTGAAGAAAACTACCCAATGACTGTTTTATGAACTTGTTTGCATGGATAATAAGTATTTTTGGGGGAGCTTCTAAGCTCATGGAGTTATTGTTTATTTTGTAAAAGCTTGTGCTTCTAGCTTATGCAATATTTCTTCTTAATGTGCTTGTTGATAGGGGAGCTTTTGTAAAATGTTTTTAAACGGATAGTTTACTCATAAACCGGAAAATTATTTTGTTTTTCGAAATCGTCCTCTTGAAAATTGTTTTGGTTTGTAATCATCAAAAGGGGAGTTTGTTAGATAAATGTTTTTATCATGATTTTGATGATTTTGTTCAAATGAGTTTTATACCAAAACAATGTCCCTAAATGTTGTCCCAACACTTCCGATCGATCTAAAATGTTTTTAACTATTTTTGGAGTATTTCTTGAAGTTAATATTCGATTTAAAATTGGACAACACTTTTGTTTCAGCTCGGCCGCCCCTATAGGGCAACCCCACTGAGTTGAGTTTTGAAACGAGAAAATGGGGCGTAAGAAAAAAAAAGGCGAAGCGGCCGTCGACCAGGTGGCGGCCGTGTGGTCGGCCGGTCGGTCGGCCGGCGCGAATGCACCGCAAGTTGGATTTTTGTTCCGGACTTCTCTTTCGCAAAACGCGTCAAGGGCAACCGGTCCCACCGGTGGCGACGTGAGTCGGCCGCACTCCCCTTCGACCCGGTCCCCCCTGTGTAAAAATTCGCGAGAATTCAATTTCAATCTTATCTCTGTTGATGAGTTGGTCGAACCCCATGTTTTGACAAAGAAACTATCCGTTGCGTTTTTGAATGACTTTTCCCTATTTTGTGGGATTGATTTCTAATGACTATATTGATGATTTTAAATGGTTTCTTTTGCAAAGCAAATCACTCCCCCAAGGAGGAGCCAATGTCCGGAAATCAAAGCCAAGACCTCTCCTATAAATAGAGGCTTCATTCAAGCAACAAGACACAACACTCCATACAAGCAAAGAGCAAACAAAGCAAACACTTTCATATATCTTGTTGTATTAGCCTTAGCCTTAGCACTTTCACTTGCACAAATTTGAGGTCTAGGCTTTCAATTCTTGATTACACTTGTACTCATATTGTATCAATCATTATTGAGTTGTAATCTTGATTTTTGTCATCATTCAACACAAGACATCCTTGTGAGTATTCTTGTGGTAAGAATACACTTGGGTGATCTAGGTGATAGGTGTTTGAAGGTTGTGGTAATCTTCAAAGGTGTTGAAAAAGGATTGTGGTAATCCTCGAGGTGGTGTAAGAGGGTTGTGGTAATCCTCAAGGTGTTGTATTAATTTTTGGTAAATTAATAAAATCTTTTTCTTTTGAAATCCATCCAGGATATCTTTGGGGTGGTAGAGGATTAGGCCCAGGTGGGTTGAACCTCTTTAAATCGACGAGTGTTGTTTTATTTCCGCATTTACATTCTCGTCTTTGGTTGATTATTCGAAAAAGAGGGCAAAATCTGAAAAACCAAGATAATCTATTCACCCCCTACAGATTATCGTAGCACTTGGACTAACATATATGACTACTTCATAATCTATTCATGTGTGATATTCTAATTTGCCCACATGTTTGCCCGATTATACCCACACATTACATGTATGCACACTTCATAATTTACTTTCATGTTAGTTTCTAACTAGTCCACATGTTTGCCCACTTCATAATTTACTCTCATTTCTTATTTTCTTATTTACAATTATTAACAAATCTATATTTTGTTTTTAGGTTGATAAAATGGCACTTGTTCCCCACGAGAATGATCGGTTCAGCAAAGCTAAGTGTTCGTTGCAATTTGACCAAGTACATTGGAAAAAATTAGAGAGTGTCTCAATGATCACAACATCAATAGATTCAAAAAAATCATGTTTTGGTCATTTTTTGGATGTGGCAAAGATTGGCCTTGTATGGTTATGTTTCCATGAGCTATTTCTAGTTTAGTGTTAGAAAATAAATTTTCAGAATTTATTGGTTTTAGGTGAAAACTGGAATTATGTTTGGATGAGTGAATGAGAATGAATTTTATGTAGGTTTGGAAATGAGATTATGTTTGGTTAAGTAGTTTTGAAATAATATTTTATGTATATAATAATTTGAAAAGTTGATAGTGGTTGAATATTTTAATTGAATATATAATATTATATTTGTAAGATTGTAAGCTAGTGGGTCCCATTAGATATATATAGTAGTATTTTAAATAGATAAAGTTGGTAATGGAGGGTCCCACATATATAATTGGATTAAAAAATAAGAATAGTGATTGATAAGTGGTGTAGGGTAGTGTATAGAGTTAAGAATTGAAATTGTATGTGTTGAGATGATGTTTTGTGTGAAAAATGGAAAGTGGAAATGATGATTTCCATTGGAAATTTTAGAAACAAACATGATTTCATTTCTATGAATAGTTGGAAATTGGAAATGGGGCCTTGGAAACATAAACAAACAAGGCCATTAAGTTCCAAGACCAACTTCACCTACATTTGCTTTTTTAGGCAAGATACATCCAAGTCAACCGATAAGATAATATTCCATATCAACAACAAAGAGGTTGAGTTTGGAGTAAACGAGTTCTCGTTGATTACATGACTTTCTTTTGGTCCTAAGTCAATTATTCCTTCTACTTCCACTATTTTTATAATTTTTTAGAAGGATTGAACCATCGTGTCTATCGGATGTGGAAGGCGATTTGGTTAGTTGCTCGAGAAAGGTTAAAAGGTGATGGGGATGTTACTTTGAAGTTGGCCTTGTTGTATTTTTCTCTACGATTGCTCTACTCATTAGAGATCGGAAAAGCAAAAAAATTAACGGTGAATATATCCACTTAGTTGAGGATTTAGATGCTTTCAATTCATATCCCTGGGGTCGGGTAGCCTTTGAGTTTTTGGTGAAGGAGACCCGTACTTGTATGAAATGAAGAGTTAAGGGCTACCGTGAAAGAAAGATGCAAAAGCCGAACCATCTATTTGAGCATATTGATACTAGCTGACTCAAAATTTTCCTTGTTCTTTTCCCTAGCAATCAAGCAAAGAGGCACAAACAAAGTCTTCTTTATTCATACGAACTAGAACTTCGACATCATCATCATCATCATCGGTGAGTGGACATGGCGGCAATGGATCAATGTGTTCATAGCAAACCAAACCAACCGCTTAATTCTATTTCGTAATCATCGGGATTGATTTTACACAATGCGTAAGATTTCTCCAATAATTCGGAATACGTGACATCGCACGGGAAGAGAACAATTTTTGATTGCTTTCCGGTAAACCTCCAACGGTAAGTATTCATGTCACAGTCCCAAATACCATCCCACACAATCAATATAGGACATGATGTACCACCTACAAACAAAGTCATGATATAAGATAATTAATTAGACATTCTACACAACTGCCCACATTTCGGCCCACTCTCCTGCCCACCCCATTTTTGTTGGCCGAAAATAACGATTCCACATTATTGGCTGATTTAAACAACAATTACAATTACGTATTCACTCTATACACTATATCTAACAATAACAAATTATACCCATTCAAAAAATCTAACAAAGTTGTCAAAAATCTAACAAAGTTGGCTAAATGTAACATTTATCAAAGATAATAAGCTTCAATTCAATGAATAACATAAATACCATGAAAACTAACCTTTATCCATAACTTTCTTGCACAATATAGATAATTTTGATCCAAATGCCCACTAACTATCGAGCCGCTTTTGCCCATTTTCGATCCAAATATCAAGAACAAATTTCAGATTTTTGTGTTGCCCTTTTTTAGCATTAGTAGATAGGTTTCCTTTTATTTTGTGATCTTCAATATCTTTAGGTCGATTCTTGCTTCTAGGGTTTGGTCGATAGATGTAGTAAAATGGGTTTCCTCTTTTTTTTTTCTTTTTTTTATGTAAAAGGGTATTTTGGTCTTTTTGGGGAGAAGAAAAGGGGCAAAAATCTGATTTTAATAATAAGGGGCAAAATTCAAAACTACCCCTAGGGAAAGGGGTATTTTATCAAATTTCCCAATTTTTTTTCCCTTTGTTTCTCTCTTTTTCGCTCAGTTGGTTTTACCAATTTACTGTCTTGCCCCCTATTTTTTTTTTTCGAAACGATAGAACATAACATTAAACTCGAAAGAAAATTTACAATGAGTGGTCAACTGACCAAGAATTCTCTTGGAAACAAGAACAAAAACCTCCAAGTAGAACCCGAGAGATCCATCAGAAAAGATAGTCTAAAACAGTGAAGGACTTGGCAATATGACATAGCATCAAAGCCTAACATCAATCCAACACAATCCCAATAAAAACAAAAACAAGGTCAAGCAAACATTTTATCAATTGAAACTGATACAGTACAATAAACAAATGAACTTGATCTTGAAACAGAGGCCAAAATCCACAACTTGAAAGCCCTTTCACCAACCACACGGCACTGATGTAAACATCCTACCAAATCCGCTAGAATAGGACATGAACAACAACTTCAGATTATCATTCCATCAAACACCCAACTAAAACTCCGAAAATCGGCTAGAAGATCAGATTTTCAACAGAACACTGCATCTGTGCACATTAACTCAGATCCATATTCCTATTACAGCTTCCAAATGTAGTCGGCTTCAATCATTCGCCTCAAAAAAATACCAACAATCAACAAAAACAAAAAAAAACAAGAAAGACAACGAAAGAAAAAAAACATAAAAAAAAAAAGACCCAAGAAGGAAAACAAAAACTCCCATGGAGGGAGACAACAACTCTCATAAAGAGAGACACGCACACTCCCAAGAAGAGAGACACAAAGCAAACAACAAGAAAAAGGAAAAGAGAGGAAAAGGGTTGGTTCCCCCATCCTCTCTAATGGGAGAATGGGGGAAGAAGAGAAAACTTACGGTGGCTTGGAGAGAAGAGGGAGAGTTAGAGAGAGAATTTTTGAACTTTTTTTTTTTTTTGAGAATGAATTTAATTCATAAACGCAGAAAAACTTACAACCGATTACAACAAACGGATGTAAAACAATTGCAAGCCTACGGATTATAGACTATCTGAGATCTAAAAACAAATTTTAAACCGCAATGCATCCGACTAATCCATAGATTGAACTTCGCACTTAGTATTTGGACAAAACACATACCAAAAACTTGATCCCGTTTACATCACATATCATCCGGTAATAAGACATCCGAGTCTTTCCGAGCAAATCCACACGAGGGACAAATAAAGCGAAAAAAGCCACTTATTGGGACAAAACAAGTCATCTATTGGGGACAATTAAAAACACCATTGAGAAAGATAAAAATCAAAAGGGAAAAGATTGGCCTCTCCCTCCCTCGGATCCACACCATGATCCATCTCGGCAAAGTCACATCCAAAACCGCCACCACCACTAGTATCACCTCTAAGCCTGCAAGCCAAGTTCGGAAGAAAACCATACCTGCAAGAGAAGAAGAATCCACCGGAAAGGAGGGGCTGGTGACCGGAGACCATGGGATATTTGGTCTCCGGCCATGGTAGAGGAGGGGCAAGATGGAGGAAAGACAAGGTGGGAGAGAGAGAGGGAGGGGGCGGCGCTGGTCTTGGGGGTTAGGGTTTGAGAGAGAGAGTTTCTTGGTTTTTTGGACTCTTTTTTATCCATACTGTCTTGCCCCCTGCACCACTTCAAAGTTTGAAGTGCAGTAAACAATAATTACTTTTTGGTCCCCCATCTTTGCGTTTAATTCAGTATGGTCTATCTAATCTAACATTCTTCAAAATCAGTTCATTTACTTTCAATTGTCATGAAATTTAAAATTTGTTTGGTGTTATACTGTTATTCCATTATTTTGGGAAAATTATTTTGGAAAAATATTGTATTCGGAATGATGAGTACATCATGAACATGTGTAAAATGAAATGTGATTAGGTCTTTGTTGAAAATAGCACTACGTTGAATCTTGAAATATATTTTTCAAATGTTTTATCAATATTATTTGTTGGTGATTTGTGTTAAATATTTCCGAATACAAATATTATGTTAATGCTGTTTTGTTGAAATTAATGAGGAAAAAAATATATAAACACTTTTGCAAAGCACTAATCCCATACAATAACACCATACAAAACCTTTATTCTTACAATATAACTCTACTCGTTAATTCTTAATTAAATTTAATATGTATGAAGGACTAAATAATATAATAAATAAATTTCTTAGCATTACCGCATTAGTACCCAAGCAAGTTCAAACTTTCAGGAACATTTTGGTTCAAAAAATATAGTATAAGGAACTAAGGGAGGTTGAAAGTAAAGTAATGGTAAAGATAAGGGGCGAATAACAAATCATCCGAAAGATTGTTCCGTTGCCCCTTTGTGAATTCTGAAAGGAAAAAAAATGCGCAGAAAATCAAGAAAATAATCCTTCGAAAATTGATGATGAAATGAGCAGATTCTTTGTCTGCACAGTTATTTTCTGCTATTTGATCAATCCCATTAGTTCAATCGTCCAGTTGAAATCCATTTCCTCCTCATTCCCGGACTCTCCTGCCAGATTCAGTAGCCACAATACTTTTGAATTTGATAATTTTTTTGTTTCTTTTCTTTCGTGTGGTAAATTGAATATTCTTTTTATTTGGGAATTTGTATTTGCAGCTAAAGAGCTGAATGGTAGCTTAATCTGCGGGGAATTGCGATTGGCTGATCCACTCGACGCCTGTTCGTCTCTGATCAATGAAGCCGAAAACAGTGATGCCGAAAGCGCGACCATTGTTCTGATTGTGAGAGGGAAATGCGCGTTTGAGGAGAAGATCAGAAATGCACAGGAAGCCGGGTTTCATGCGGCCATTGTATACAATGATCAGCACAATCACAACCTCATTGCAAGTGGGTCAATGGGATTTTCCTAATCTTTTTTTTTTTCTATTTTTTTAATTCTAAATAAGTATTTCTTGTTGAGGTGAATTGCAGCCTTAGGTTTGAAAGTTGGAAACGGTTTGACATCGATTTGAACTGGCTTGTTGGTCCTTCTTATTTGTTGTATACATGGCTTATGGGAATGTTATTGAGCTTCATATGTTTCAAAGTACATATTCAAAACTAAGTCAAAATTTAAGGTTGTTGGCAATTTTCAGAGTTATGTGTTGAAGAATTTAACACAGTTGAGTTCGTTTACAATACTTTGTGTTCCGTTGGCTTTTAGCTGCATGTTCTTGGTTAAGCATTTTTATTTTGAAAAGACAGAATTTTGAGTAGGAAATGTGTCCCAGCTAAGTCGACATGGTGGATAGCTCGCAACTCCAGCTATTACGAGCTTGTGATAGACCATGATTAGATAACAAGTTTGTGCATTTTGATGAATGTTATATTCTTTTCTGAAATAAACAATTTAGTAACTATAGCAGCCTCATCGAACAGAACAAGCTAGGTTGAACTCACGTTGGTGTATTCTTCTTGATGAAACAGTGATGGGAAACCCCGGGGATATGGATATATGCTGTATTTGTCTCAAATGTAGCAGGGAAGATCCTGAGAGAGCATGCTCAAAGAGTGGGAGGTGAATGCTGCATCATCTCATTCGTTGATGAAACTGCATGGACGGTGCTTGTTATATCATTTATTTCAGTCCTTGCAGTAATCTCTCTCATGGCTACAATCTTCTTCGCATTCAACCGCTGGAGGAATCATAAAGAAACAAGGCCTGTTATGGATGATAAGGCTGTGGATGTCCTTCCTTGTATCACATTTGGTTCCGTTAACCTAATTAGCCACATAGGAGAGACATGTGCAATTTGTCTTGAGGATTACAAACATGGGGAAAGCCTAAAAGTTCTTCCCTGCCAACATGGTAAACTTCTCTCGTTTGCTACTTGATACATTGATATTGTAGGAATTAAATGGATAGGTATGCATATGTCATATTACCTGTGACAATATGGTATGTGGAGTCATTTAATCACATTTCACCAACATTGAGCAGGGGTTCCTATATAGGAGATGTTCTTTACCTGTTGCAAAACCCATTGGCTTAAATGTCATTTGTTTTGGTTTTCCTATTGTACATGCCTAGAGAAATGTTCACGGACGGTTCATTTATATGTTCTCCGATACTTTTGCTTCTTAATACATCACATTTTCTCCCAAAACATTTTCTTCAAAACACACAAAACGAATTCAAAAGTTTGTTTAGGCTGGGTCCTTTATCCTTTGTCTACCTTCAATATATGCTTCTCATGGCTTTAATAATATGTTCAAGTTCTGTTTTTTGCAGAATTTCATGCTAGTTGTGTGAAATCATGGTTGACCAAATGGGCCACATTCTGCCCAGTTTGCAAGCATGATCTGAAGTGAGCAGAGCCTAACCTCGGTGATATATTGCTTTACGGTCTTACGGTCTGCTCAATAGTACGTCTCTCTTGGCTTATCAATGAAAAGTCTCACAAAGTGTAGTAAGCATGACTATCCTCCCAGCTGGCTCTTTCAATGGTTGTACATTTTTACTCTTTATGAACAAGAATACCACAACAAATTATTCTGCTAGAGAAATTGATGGCATGTGAGGGGCGAAATGAAACTGTTTTTGGATATAACAGTGAGCGGTAAGGAGCAATTGCTTACTCTCGCCAGGAGAGGGCATGTGCCTTGAAAAGCGTCCACGACAATGCATGTATGCTTGTTTCCTTTCCTTTTCTTTCTTTCTTTTTCCTTTTTTTTTTTCGATAACCGGGTTCCAAACTTACGTCCGACTAGTCCAGGATGGCAGTCCAAGCCCCGCAAACTGGCACTAGATAAATCGCGGGATGTCTTAGAATGGTTAGAAGTCAGGCCCAATGCCCTTCCAGATTGACCCAGACAAGAGCCTATAAATCTTTTTTCCTTTCCTGAAATTATTGTTGCTAAAGTAGGCAATGGCTGTGCACTGTGACACATTTTCTTATGATTCTCAATGTAGCCCACATTAGATGCTATCCAGCTTGTAAAGAGGCCAAGGGGTTCAACTCTCTGAAGTGGGTATGAAAGATGTCGATAATGGACTATTGTTAGTCAAGATATGAATCCACAATGAAAAAGAACAAACATGTTACTCTAGGTTTGGGTCCCATGAGCTTCACATGATAATCATGTTGTACTTTTTAGCTCTATAATTGTGACTCTCCATTTTGGTGGGAAAGATAAACTGGAGTTTATATCATTCCCTTTCTTTTTTTAACAACCCAAATACGTAGTCTGGATCTTTTATTTTAGATTATGTTTTATTTGCTGTTTTAATTTCATTAATACACAATGATGGTATCTTTTATTGGGTGGGCGTGTGTTAACGTTGTCAGAATAGTATCCCGAAGTTGTAATCACTAGGGATGGCAATTTCCTCCGAACCCGACGGAGGATTCGATCACCCGACTCCCTAACGGAGGAGGGTATGGAGGGTAGTTTTGTCCCGATTAAATAAATGGGTGCGTGGGTATGGGTATTTTCGGGTATGGGTATGGATGTGGGTCTAGGTACATCCTACTCATACCCTACCCGATATCCGATTAAATAATAATATTATATATAATATATCTACATATATATTTATTTATAATATTTTACATATATTTTTTTTTATTTATACAACTCTATTTATTTATATTTAAAGAAAAAGATTTTGTCCCAAGTCTCAACCAAAATCTACAAACCCACTAACACTTTTGTTTAATCCTTTTTAATATTTTGCTATATTTTTATAATATTTAGTTCGCTAATTCTTATTTGTATTCTTTTTTCCTTATTGTTTCCTTAAGAATTTAGTAAATATCAATATCTTTATTTAAATAACTCAAATTTCTCTTTAAAAAAGAAATAACTTAAATTTGAAAAAAATACAATTGTAAGTGGTAAGAGGGTATGGGTAGGGAATGAATACCCGCTCATCCGATGGGTATGGGGATGGGTATGAAAAGCGAGAATACCCGATGGGTATGGGTATGGGTATGGGTATGAGTATAATAAATGGGTATGGGGATGGAGGATATAGAATCCTACCCTTAGAATCCTACCCATTGCCATCCCTAGTAATCACACCTAAAATAGAGGATTCCAATTGCGAAGTTGAGCAAGACAGAGTTTGTACTTGCTAAAGATGGGGCTAACTAGTCTGTAATGATTTATCAGTATTTAACACCAACAAGGCGAGACAAAGATGAAAGATCAAAGTAGCTGTTTTGAAAAGGATTATGTGTGTTATGATCCATCACACTATTCATTTCCCGATTGCAAAAGTAGCTCTGAAAAGGATTATGTTCACAACATTGATGATATGTGTGTTTGGTTCCGTCACGGGTAAGGAGAAGATATGAAGATACAGTTTTGGTTCATTCGCCCTCACAAGAAAGGTATATATGCTTTTTCGAGAAGAAAGGAAAGAAACAAGAAAAGGAAAAATGATGTTATTCATGGATGATGTGATTGTTTGTGTTTATATTTATGAAATATTTTATTTAAGAAAAATAGTGTGAAAGATAGTTTATATTGAAGTATAAATGACTTTTTATATTGTATAAGGGTATGAGATGACAATGATGTGACATGCTCTTTAAGAATTTGTGAAATATATTTGGAAAATAGCAAAATAAAATAAACATATTGACCATATTTGATGTAACATGTCATAAAGATGTTTTGATGTGCATATAATTTGAAAGTGGAGAAATAAATTTTAATAATTTTTAAAGAAAACAAATAAACATATATTTGTGAATTTTTCTTGTCTTGAAATGGAACTTTGTGAAATCACCTCATAAACAATCAAATTTGCACTTTCTTCTCACAAAGTAAAAATATTTCATCTTAAATAGAGATAAAGGAAAATAAAAAAGGGAAAGATAATTAGACATCTACAAATATATGATTTTGTTGTATAAACATAAAACAACTAAGTAATTAAATTACATTACAAAAATCAAGAAAAAAAGGTTTTGTCCATTTCAAATAAAATATTGTCGTCTTCAATTTTCTTCTTTTCTCTACATTTTTTCGTGTCCAACGAGTAATACTTTTTCCAAAGTCGCCTATGCCAATAATAAGATAATGATAGAGGAAAAATGCTTTTCCATGCATTATTTTCCTTACATTTCTGTTTCTTTTCTCTCTATTTAAGAAGAAAGGAATAAGTATAAGTACAAAGAAAATGGAGAAAAAGGAAAAGCTGGAAAAAGGTACTTTAAAGGTACAATAGACATTACACCTAATGGTTCAATTCATACAACCAACTTAAAATAAAGATTGTAGATAGAGGTTTAAACAAATCGAGTGGAGCTGAACATTGTATTGTTCAAGTTTGTTTGAGTTTTTATCGAGCTTCGAAATTGTGTTCGAGTTTGGTTATTAATTGAATCGAACTTGAACGAAATTTAGTTCGGAATTGAGTTCGAGCAGTTTGGTATTTTTACACATATTTTATCATGTTTTCACTAAACGAGTCGAGCTCGAGCTGAACTTTACATCTTATCGGGCAGAACTTCTCTTAGATATGTTCATATGTTCCTCATTGACCTTCTCAAGAAGCATCTAAGTTATCACAAGACAGAAGACTTTAGGATATAGACAAGGCTTAAACCATCCATGTATTGCATTTGCTCTCATGTTTCCTTTATACACAGTATACCAGTCTGAATGGACTGCAAAACAATATAATGCCAACGACAATCCCTATACAAGAATATGGTTTTATTGAGACTCTAATTACATGATAGGAAATGGGGGATCAAAAGTAGAGTTACCAACCCATTTCCATCTAGAAGAAACAAAGCACATCTCAAGAATTGTAGAGAATAGAAAAGTATATGACGCCGTGCTATTATCACCTCCAAATCCATCAAGCTATTGGACTTGCCAAAAAATGGCCCTGTGTGAGCCACATAACTTCCAGAAAGCCATTTCTTAAGTTTCTGGTATAGTTGTCAACAATTCCTGACAAAATAGGTAATGATCAGCCGACTAATGTACTTGCAAAAACATATGAATGCACTAAGAAACAAACAAAGTTACCTCAGAATAATGCAAGTGACGACGCTGCACCTTTGTAGTTTTGACAATTGTTTCCCACTTGGTATCACTTGTAGGTGCCTTAGAAAACTGGTTTTGAGGATTTGTTGCTGCACCGAGATATGAACGTAGAGATGAATTTTTCGTTGACACGGAAGGCAATGTACGCCAAAGCCAAGAATCGGATGGAGATTTAGGTAAAGGAGGTGGAAAAGGATGTCTAGAGTTATTTTGATGGCAGTTTGCTAGTGTTATTGCTCTTGATAGCTCATTTTCTAAACTCTCTGTTGCTTCTTTTCCAATCACTTGTATGTTTTCTGTAATAGTTGAATCTAGCTTAAAATCTTGATCTTCTGGCAACTCCACCCCGCATTTATTAGTCGACTTATCAATCGAAGATAATAATATACTGAAATCACCAAATATATGAGCATTGGGCAGCAATTTCTCTTCTACATTAGTAGTTTTCTCTTCAAGAGATGAATAATCTATTGCATCCATTTGATCCATCTTCTTAGTGATGATGTCATGTTCTTCTTCTTCTCTTGAACTAGGAACACCCTTAGTGTCGTCGTGTGTATTGTGAGAAAAAGACCCCAAATTTGAGGTGTATTCCACCTTCTCTACTGTATCTACATATAGAGTTTTCTCAATAACAAGACCTCCTGAATTCGACTCCTTTGGGCTGCCTCGGTCAGCCAATAATTCCTCAAACGTTTTGATGTCCTTTACATGTATTAATGTGCTGTGACTTTCCAATTGACCGCACTCATTTCTCCACTTATCGTCATCAAGCTCAGCCGTTTGGATTTTGTCAACCGATTTTATCTCCGTCCTATCAGACCTGGACTGCTCAAACAAAAACAACAAAGGGATAACTTAGTAATAAATACCTTGGTTTGAAGATCAGTGAACATGAGCGTAGAGTGGACAAATTTGTTTGATAAATGATTTTATCATGATTTTGATGATTTTGTTTTTATACCAAAACAATGTTTTTAAAGGTTGTCCAAATACTCCTAAATGATTTAAAATGGTTTTAATATTTTCCGGAGTATTTCTACAAGTTTATTTTTGATAATAATGGACAACACTTTTAATGATTTTATATAAATGGATTTTTCACTCCTAAACAAGGTTCCTAAATGTTGTCTAAATACTCTCGATTGGTTTAAAATGTTTTTACTAATTTTTCGGAGTATTTCTTGGGTTTTATTTTCGATAAAAATTGGACAATATTTCTGTCTCGTGGTCGACCGGTCGCCCTATAGGGCAACCCGTACCTGAAGATGATTTTTGAAACAGAAAATGAGACGGAGAAAAAATCAAGCGGTCGCCGGCCGCTGGCGTCGACAGTCCGGTCGGCCGGTCGCCCAGTGGGTCGAATTGCACTGCAAGTGTGCAAAATCTCCTGTTCTTTTTTTTGGAGAGGTCGACCGGCTAGGGGGATTCGACCAGGTCGAGCACCCCGACCGGCGCGCCTGTAATTTTTAGTACTATTTCAAACGTCCTTTTGTGCGCAACCGGTCGCCCTTTAGTTTGACATGACAAAAATATAACCGTTGTGCAGTGAGACCATTCTTCCTTAAAATGTGGGATTGTTCTATAATCTGATTTTTGTATCCTTATGAGACAACCATATTTATTTTAATCTCTTTGTCTCATTTGTAGACAAAAGAAAACATGGAGGAGCCCATGAAGGAGCCTATGTTGGAGGAGCCTTTGGAGGAGCCTATGTTGGAATTCAAATTTGAAGGCTCTCCTATAAATAGATGAAAGCTTGAGGGATCAAATACAAGACTTGATACAAAACAACAAGAGATATCACAAGCACATAATCTTTGTTATTCATTTCAACATTCTTGTTGTAATAGCCTCAAATACTATCACTTTCACATCTTGAGGTCTAGGCTTTCATTCTTGATTACACTTGCACTTTTGAGTTGTAATATTTTTTCAAAGTGTAATCTTGATTGTAATTCATCAACCAAACACAAGATATCCTTGTGAGTATTCTTGTGGTAAGAATACACTTGGGTGATCTAGGTGATAGGTATTTCAAGAGTGTGGTGCTCTTGAGGTGTTGAAGAATTTGGTATTCTTCAAGATTGAAGATGTGGTGATCTTCAAAGGTGCCGTTGAAGGAAGATTGTGGTAATCTTCAAAGGGAGATTGTGGTAATCTCCAAAGGTGGTGTTGGAGAGTTCGGTGCTCTTCAAGACGGAAGATTGTGGTGATCTTCAAAAGAGATTGTGATAATCTTGAAGGTGTTGTTGAAGAAGAGTGTGGTGCTCTTCAAGGTGTTGTTGTAAGTTGGTGTTGTATTAATTTTTGGTAAATTAATAAAATCTTTTTTTTTTGAAATCCATCCGGATATCTTGGGGTGGTAGAGGATTAGGCCCAGGTGGGTTGAACCTCTTTAAATCGACGTGTGTTGTTTACATTCCGCACCTTCATTATTTTGTTTGAGCATTCGGTTTGAAAAAGGGGCGAAATCAAAAGATGGAGATAATCTATTCACCCCCCTCTAGATTATCGTAGCCGCTTGACTTACAAAATTCCAATTCCGGTAAGGTCACAAAATGAAAACCCCGCAATGTTTAGGTTGATAGTTGTAAAAACAAATTGTTTAGCTTGCAAAATGTAAAAATGATCAAAGTTCAGGTTGCAAACAATTAGTTTCTCTACAAGTTGTTACCTCGTACTCAGTCTCGCTGTAGGAACCAGCCGATGAAGATCTAGGTTGTACTTTATTAGCAGAAGACATCGGTACTCGGGTCCTCACACTAATTCTGGGAACAGGATTTAAAAGGACGAGCGAACTCTTTAAGCAAAATCGTGGTAGTAAACCACACACTCCACGCAAGTGTTCACGTTCATCGTACTCATCATCACTCTCTTCTTCTTCTTCTTCATAATGGGAATACCGCTTCGCAAAACTAGGCCCGTAACGGAGCGAGGGCTTATTTTGATTTACTGTTTTCTTTATCTGTTGTTGTTTTTGTTGCTGCTGAACTACAATTTGCTTTTTGGGTGCATACTGAGGGTTCTCCGAGGCCATTGCCTTTGCCGCGGGAAGAAACCTATCCATCATGAATTCCTGAGCTTGTAGATCCTTCGAAAAGCTTCGAGATGGGTTCACATCTAAATCGTCCGTTCCACTTAAGCCGCTCATGCTACAATTCCCGAAAAAGGAATCAGTCCTCGAGAGTGTCTCGAGTGCATCCACATATGCTTCATCACTATCCCCCGAATCAGAACTCTCCTTCTCCTCCGTTGTCTCTTTGCTTCTTTCAATATTTTTAATATTTTCGTCACGAGGTACATCAACAGTCTGTCTTTTAATGTCACTAGTACTAATTGAATGTACTGTCTGAGAATGCTCCCGGTTAGCCTTTGGAGATCTCCCAGGAGGAAGCTTTGGGGCAATTGGAGGTTTATCAATGTTGTAGGTTTGTGGTTTTGTATCTTGCTTAGGTTGTCCAGGTGTGTGTTCCCATAGAAACGGCACAGCTCCGGGATTCCTAAGAGGACCGGATTTGAGTTCTGATCTGTGAGGAGGGAGGCGAGGTATAACAGGGTGACTGTTGTCGGGTTTCGCTTGGTCGGATCGTCGTGAGGTGGCTGTTGGTGGGTATCGTCTCACTGACAAAAGAGGTTGGTTGAAATTCAGCTTTTTGTCATCCATTGGATTATTTCTTCAGGAGCATCAACTCCTCTGCTTATCTGTGTAATAAGAAGTATCACATGCTCTATTCAATAACAAGAGCAAAATCTATTGGATTGTAATAACAAATGAATAATCCTCAACTTTCCAACTATTCAACTCTGGAGAATTGTGGTTTTCAACAAAAAATGGTACATGGCAACTGGAAAGCCAAAGTAAAATAAATTTGCTTCTTATTAGCATCATCAGATAAATTATGACGAGCTTGTAGCTCATGTGGTATCGCTCACCCTTTATAAGAGTATTAACCAGGGTTCGAACTCTGTATCTTTCGGTTTCTTTGAAATTTATCTCCTCCCCTCCAGTACTCCAACTTATTAAAAAAACATCAACAGATAAATTTCTTCCTCTGTTTCTTTCAATATTTTACAACTCAAGAAATGATACTGATAATTTAGAATAATTCAATCTCTGGCTTCAAGAACTCCTTGTACAGAATTAATAATCTTCTCTACACCACCGAATGAAATCTTGCAGTAAACAATAAATTCAAACACAAAGAAAGTTTAATACTCTGCTGAACTTCAAGCTTAAACTCACCAGCGATAAAATTAAAATAAAATAATCTGTAAGATGCACCCTAAGAACATTCGAATAAGAAATTTCACGCAGTAGGCAAATAAATGAAACCCCATCAACATACATAGCACAAATCACCTAATCAATCCCAAAAGCTTCCCAGTATCAAGTCATTTCTGCGCTCAAAATTCTTGGAGTAAAACAAAATCGCCAAATCAAAACATTGATAAAGATCATACCCAACAAACACCAGCTAAAGAAACAACAGAGGAGCCAAAAGGAAATGAAAAAAATCATAAAATTTGAGAGAAAGATTGTACCTTTTCAAAAAAAAATGAGGAATCTTGAAACTTGGCTGGTTTTCTTGGCTGAAATCTTTAATAGTCGAATACATCAAATACTCAAGAGCCCAATTTAGTACATATTCATTGGTGATGCTATAGAACAGCCGACGGAGATACAGAGAGAGAGAGAGAGAGAGAGAGAGAGAGAGAGAGAACCAATTTGCAAGCTTATGCAATGATTTTTATTCGTAGTGATTTTTTAAAATTTTATAAACCATAGAGTATATAGAGACAAAGAGAAGAGGTTTACCTTGTGTAAATGGAGAAGAAACATATAGTAGTAGAGTAATATTTTGTGCTCATCTTTGGGCGTATGAAATTTAAAATGTTGTTATGGGATTATGGGAATCAATACGTTGCTTAGTTAAGTAGCAAATAGTATAATACTTGTTGGACTTTTGCCTTCTGGTCACCTCTTTTTTGGATCATGTGAAAACAATTAATTGTGAGGTGGGGGTTGGGAGGGCCCAAAAGTCATAGTCATACACATGCATCATGTATCATTCATTCAAGTATGGAAATCTGGGAAATTGAGAAACAAACATATATATTATTATTAAGACCAACTTGCATATTATAATATTCAATAGTCAATACTATTTGGGAATTTGATCATTTTTGGAATAATATTGGACACCTCAGCAATGAGAGGGGGATTAGGGGTGTGGGGCTAAACAAGGTACAATTTTTTTGGTTAATCATTTAGGTGGAGTACTACTGCCTTTTGTCATATCTCTTTCTTTTGTCCACTCAAAGGCTTGAATGATTAGCTCTTTATGCTTCACTGTCATTACTTCTTTTAGGAAATTTATTCATATTGGCTTTTTCCCCACCTCAGCTTTTATGACCACTGTTTTTTTTATAATCTGGATTCTTTGGGAAACAACTCCTGGCCCCTCGAATCGGCCACGAATAAACCGCGAGAATCATAATAAACTCCTGCGACTAGGATCTCTCATATCATCAACTATCACGCACAACGATGATATCTTCCAAGAGTGATTCTTACGTATGGACTCAACAATTCTTCATTGTCATTCTTTTGGTTTTCAAACATTTTTTTTAATAATTAAATTCATAATTATAATGAGAATTTAAACTTTGGCATTTCCCTTTTTTGTTGTCCAGTTGTGTAATTTTACATTTTCACTTTCACAGGTTGTTAGGAACTTTTGGAAATTTGGCTCTTTTCCCACTTAGATTTTGTGCACATTGTCCTTTGCCACTAGTTTGATTGATTTTTTGACATATTTTTCTTGTGTTAGCTTGAATTTTGAAATTTTTCTGTTAGATCAAAATCATACTTGTGATTATAACTTGCCTTTTTCCCTTTATTTTCCACTGAAAGATTGAATTACTACCTTTCTTGGTATGATATGTTCTATTGCCCTTCAATTTGCTAATACTTTTGCAAACATTGTGATTTCCCTCTTACAACATTAGATATTAGATAGCTTTTGAATCTTTTTCAACAAAATACACTATTCACTCACTATCAATCATTAATCACTAAGTCATAATTTAATATTAAAATATCAGATTATCATCGGTATATTATTATATCATAATATTCATCCCCTCTTACTATTTCAATCATCAATAACATATCACTAATTTACTAAAAAACTATCACATCAATCTCCATCATCACATTTTCATTGCATACCCAATCACACCCTCAAAATTGATTATTATTTGTTCATATAATATTTCTCGCTATTATCTCCAAAAATAGAAAGGAATGGAGTCAAATGCCCAGCAATCACATCCTTATTCCCTCTTCCTCATTTTTGTACATATTTTCTCAAGTTTTCTATCTCCATTCGAACCTTGTACTCTAAAATAATGCTTCATGCATTTTAGTATTTTACATTAAATATATATATATAGTAAGTACATATTTAAAATAATCTATCTATTTATTTATCCTCTAAATAAACAAATTGAAATAAAATTCAAAATTTTGACATATTGTTCAGATTTACAATGTAATTATAAAAGGAATAAAACTATTTGAATGTTTATATAGTTTTGGCTAAATTGCATTTTTGGTACTCTAACTTAGGGTGGGTTGTCTTTCGTCCACCAATTAGAAGTCAGCAATTTAGGACACTAATTTATATTTTTTGCACATTGAGTACACTTGTCATCGGAAATTAGAAATTTCACCGGAATTTTTTCCCCAATTTCGATTTCCGACAACAAGTGTACTCAATGTGCAAAAAATTATAAATTAGTGTCATAATTTGCCAGACCCTAAATTTGGTGGACGAAAATGCAACTGACCCTAAGTTAGTGTACCAAAAATGCAATTTAGCCATCAATAAAACTTTGCCTATATTACAAATTAAAGTTGATTCTTATTGCATCTTTTGTTTTGATTTTTATATATACACAAATATATATATATATATATATGCTTATATATATTAAAAAATATATTGTATACTATATATATTAAAATTATATTAAACGCTATAAATATAAATTTCTATCATATATTATATATTAGAAATTATATTATATATGACAGAACATAATAAAAAATCAAATAAATTTATCGACGGATTGGTTTTCCATTGGTAAAAATAAAATGAATTATAGAAATAAAAAAAATTACCGACAGAAAAAATCCATAAGTAATTACTGACAACACCAATTTTCATTGTTAATTTCTTTTTAAAAAAAGGTTGTCGACGAAATTATTAGTTCTTATTGGTAATTTGCATTTGTGGTACACTAACTTAGGGTTGCACTTTCATCCACCAATTCCAGGGTCTGGAAAATTATGACACTAATTTATAATTTTTTGCACATTGAGTACACTTGTCGTCGGAAATTGAAATTGGGGAAAAAATTCCGGTGAATTTTCAATTTCCGACAAGAAGTGTACTCAATGTGCAAAAAATTATAAATTGGTGTCCTAATTTGTCAGACCCTGAAATTAGTGGACGAAAGTGCAACTGCCCTAAGTTAGTGTACCAAAAATGCAATTTAGCCTATAGTTTTGAATCATACTGATTTGATCACATCTTTCTGAAGGGAGAGGCATGGTTTCGAAACTGAATGGAATCGATTGACTTGAAGAGTTTAATTAAAAATTGAGCATGGCATTGGCATCGATGATCTGATTCGTTAATTAAAATGGATGAAATAAGTTATTGCCATGTGAAAATAATAAAAAAAATTGGTCAACTGATCTTGTACGTACGTGACTCGATTCAATTAAAATTTTAATTTTTTTTAAATTCACAGAAAATGAGGGAAGCATGCTAAAAACGTATATCTTACGTACAAGCGTCCAACAACAACAAGAAGGAAAAAGAAAAAAAAAAATCGTACGTGATTAATATTTCCTTTTCGAGTTTCGAGTTTCGCCTCTAAATTAATTTTTTTAATTCCTTTGACCCTATGCATCAAGTTTTTCCTTTTCCCTTAGCCTCTGCATCAAGTTTTTTTCTGATAAGTGTTTATTATCTTATATATTTTACATACATTTTATTGTTGTATATATATTGTATTTTTTACATGTAATGAAACAATATCTTTATTTTTTTAGTTTATTTTATTCATATTATCAAAATTGTTTTATACCAAGCTTTTACTTTAGTTGTGACTATATATACTATTATCGATCTTTTGACAACGACAAGTGACTTAGTAATAGAACTATAAATTTTGCCTGGCCGATAAAATAATTGGGCTGGGATGCGTTTTCTTAGGCCCAAAATAAGTTGGCTCATTAAACCCGAAAATCGGGTTGAGCTCCAAAATAGTGGTCCGTTACTGTGTGGCCTGGCCCGACCTTTTGTTTTGGTCCGCCGGGCCGGTTGCCACCTCTAACTAGTAACGTAATTAAAATTGTCGATTCGATGTCCAACCAGGTTTGAAATAATTGAGAGGTGGGAAAACTGGGTGAATTGAGGTGGATTCACATGAAAATCATAAAAGGTCCACTTTTTTAACCCCCCAAAAAAAAAAAGACATGAATTTGGTTTGCAGGACCATTAAAGAGGTGTCTATATTATTGCACCCCAAAACTCAAACAACCCTCTTTTTTATTGCGTCTTTTTCTCTTATCTCTTGTATTTTTCTACTTTGTGATCATTTCAAGGGGGATTGTCTGATTGACATATGGTTTTTGGGTAAAAGCACTCTTTTATATCAACCGCCCACCTATCACAAATTCCGTGAATGCCACGGGACTTGAGTTTGTACCGTATTATCCCTCAATTATTTTTACCAACAATTATGACAAGTAGAATTTTGGGATGTATGGATGTATTTTCAAGTCCAATTTTCAGTTTCACTATTGGAAAATGAATTGTCAAATTTTATTAGTTTTCGTGTGAGAATTGAGAATATATTGGGTTTGTTGTCTGAATTTCTGTTTAGAAATGAAAATACCCCATCCTATTCACAATAAGTGTCCTTTTCGCACATGTAAAAATCTTCAAAAAGAATGTCCTTTCCCCATTTTCAAGGCTAGTGAAAAAATATTTTCCCAAATTAGCCTTAAATTTATTGTTTTCCAAATGACACTAATGCATAAATTTGTTTGTTCCAAAGTAGTATTTGTGATTAACTAAGGGTATATTTGGTATTTATCACAATCCTTAATATGTGTTTTTTTTCTTAAAAAGACAAGTATATTGAATAGAAGGGAGTGTGTTTGATTATAGTTTTTTGAATTTATTTTTGACATAAAATTATGTGATTGTAGTGTATTTTTTCACATAGATTTGCGTGATTATGGTGAAAAATTATTTGGTTGTGTTTTCAAAAGAATATTTCTGAAACAAAATGAAAACTGAATATAAATTGATTTCTATTGAAAATTTTCTACTTATTTTTTGGAATAGCTGGAAAGTGGAAAATTGCATTTGAAAAAACATCCATACTTCAGAGTTTTTCATTCCGCTTCAAGGAATCATGGAACTAAATGAATTTAGTTGAGTCGAAAAATATGATAATATTTAATTCAATTTTGAATTGAATTTGATAGATTTTGGTATAGGATAGGAGGCAACATTTCTTTCTTTCTTTCGTTCTTTCATATTTTTTTCTCACAAAAAGAGCCAACATTTCTGGTTAAGTAAAAGCCCATAGGACATGATTTCAATAATAATAATAATAATAAAAAGAGGACATTTCAATGGTCTAAAGAACTCAGCAAGATTAAAGTGCTAGCGTGGTAGTGTTTTTGTAGTAGCAGACTATAACCTCTCATGTCAATGTGATTTATGTGGTCTTTTGTTTTTAGGGATAGGTCGAAACTTGATTGCGTTGTTAGGTTCGAAATAGATTCATTTTGAGTCCAACACGAAATATGAACACACATTTAATAATTTTAGGGTTAATTAAAAAAATCCTGAGTTTGGACTAATTACAAAAATATTTAGAATTGTTTCAAAATTATAAAAAACTAAAAAAAGCCCCATCAAGTTTGATTATGTCTTAAATTTAAGGGGTAACTGTAAAATTTCTCCAAATATCATGGGGACTTTTGAAATATTTTTTGCTTATGAAGGGAGAAAGTAAGACGGTATCAAATCTAAAGATTTTTTTTTTTGTAATTATCACATAATTTTACGAAAACTAATTTAATACAACCAACTGAGTAATTAATAAACTTTTTTATATTGCAATAAAGATCACTGCTCGTGGTTTGGTTGTATTTAATGTCCTTTGATTATTTGATACTGTTGCATTTCAAATTATTTTCCTTGTAAAAGTTTTGTGTTCATTATCAGAAAGAGAGAAATTGTAAGGATATTGTGTAGATTTCGATTATGAGCATTGTAATAGGCTAGAGACCCCCTTTTTTTTTTGAAACGGGCTAAAGACCCCTTAAACAATTGTAAAAGTTCAATTTTATTTTGTCTTATCTAATTAAGTCAAGTATTTCATCAAAGAGATTTCCTAGAAATCAAATTGCTATACAAATTCAAGATACCGGTTGCAAATCCCAAAGTCCAGGATGTTCTTAAAGTCCAATAAGTGCCCATTGCTCAGATAACACATGGCGCACAATGAATAAATAATATTCATCTGACATTTTCATACAAATAACGTAATAACATGCATAAAATACAAAGGACATAATTCAAAATTCCTCAACTTTCTGAAATGGGAAAAATTAGAATCGTCTATGAAAGGATGATGTAGGGGCTCACGCACAAGGTTACGGACAATACCAAGAGCAATCAATTATCGCGATTTTAAAAGCTTTCAAAAACCAAAAGAAAACTAAGTGTGTACAAAGAGCTTCAAAGTATTATTCAAATACTTCATCCTTAGCGAATGTTTTCAAATATTTTCATGATGAATCAAGAAATAGAGAACCCAATGTTCAATCACCAAAGACGCGAAATTGTTGTTGCTCGAGTGACCAGCTCCAACGAATTGATTCATCAAAGACTAGATAGAAAGTTGAGAAGACCGTGGTGAAAAAGTTTGGTTGTAGTATCAAACTTGTGAAGAGTTTGATAGCAATTATTGATGTTGTGATAAGCAACTTTGTGGTTCTGCTAGAAGGGCTTATACCCAGTGTATTGTGCAATCAACCTAAATTGTAGTGGATTTCCTCCTCATGATCAGAGAATATATGTCTCTAAAAGCTATTACGTCATTTACTTTTAGTTTATTGCTTATTGCATTCATTTCAACTGCACAATTATTTGATTGCACAACATACTCAATACTTTGCATACTTATTTACAATATTGTATATTGTCAAAGTGTTGGTTTAATCATGATTAAAACTTTCTACGTTAAATTCAATTTACCTTACCAAAGTTCCAACAAATACAATCTAAAATATATTTTCACTGCACAATTAAGTGATCTTCAAAAACACTTTGTTACATATCTAAATTTCAGTTAACTGTCTAGTCCAACACAACTAAGTTGAGCAAAATTTAAAAATCTATTCACCCCATATAGATTTTTAATTCTTATTTTTAGGACCAACAATTAGAATTTACAACTTTATCAAAGTTGGTGGATGGAGCCAAACCTACATACTAATATTGTATTTTGCAGTTATTACTATCTAAATGAAGTCAATTAATTTTGATTAATTGAGTTGGACTTGTACTACATCATTGAACTTGTAGTCGCTTATCATCCAAATGCGAGTCTACAGGTAAAAGATTTTACTTTAGCCATAAGTTAATTCCACTGTACTTAATATCTGACTAACATATGTTACCTAGATTTAATTTTTGGTCCAACAAACATTTATGTCAAACCCCAAAAACCAAAAAAAAAAAAAAAAAAAAAAAAAACAGGCTGTGAGAAAAGACAGGATAAAAATTGTGCCACGCGCACCAAAGGTTGTACAGTTGGTTCAGTATTTGAATACACACCCAAAAATAAAGTTTAAAAAGGCAGCCTCATCACTCTCCATTGGATCCATTAACAGGCAAATAACTATTTTTCTTTTATTTTTCTCTAAAAAAAACCCCTAAAAACCTAAATCAAAACCCAGAAAAAAAAAAACCGAAAATAGTATCAATTAAATTGGATACAATATACACGCGCCTCCCAGACTCCCCGCTATATAAATTTATAGCACTGCAACTATTACCTCGTTTACATTTAATATTTTTTCTACGTCAATTTACTTTTATAGCTAGTTGATATCGATTCAAATTTCAATTCTATCCATTTCGATTTTCCCATTTTTTTGTTGGATTTAGACGGTGGAATTTGCAAGAGCTAGTGGATTCAAATGTGAGCTGAGCTTCTGGTGCTAAGATCTGCTGGTGGTAAATTCCTCGATCACTGCTTGTGTGCTCTGCGTGTGTGTATGTGTGTGTGCGTGTGTGTGTTGGGTTTGTTTGAATTTGGACGATGTTGTTGGAATTATTGTTGGTGGATTTGGTTGATTTGGACTGAAGTGGAGTGACCGAAGTATATTTGAATGCGGTGGAAGAAAGGACGGAGGAAAACTGATCGAGTTTTTTGATTTTCAGTTAGTGGTAGGCGTGTGATTGAAGATCTGGAAACTCGATATGAGAAATTCTTTCTTTGCGCATTAAGTTTGTAATGCCGGTGGTTGGAAATTTGGTGTTGCCTCGGCTAGTGCATTTGTTCAGCTTGACGGTTGCGCTTGAAATTTAATTGTTAGAAGAGGATTTAGACGGTGAGCAATGGAGTTAAATGCCCAAAAATATGCGTTTGTTAGTTGGATCAGTCTCTTTAGTCCTGAATGTGTTATGTGAAATTGACAGCACTTATTGTTGACTGTGAAACTTATGTCTACGATGAACTTCAATTTTTTAGTGGGAAGCACTAGGACTTACTGTTCTGCAAATTCACTTTACTATGTGGATTGACTGTTTAGTTATGGGTGTGAAGGCAAGCTGATGCGGAATGTTTGATATGTCTTCAGTTTTGAAGACTTCAGATGAGATTTTACTTGAAATGCGAACTGAAATTTTGGGAGGCTAGTTTATGAGATTAATGTGGATACTATCTACATGGAATTTCCTGTATATTATAAAATGCTTCGTCAAATTCTGCTTCTAATATGTTTTGTATGTATTGATATAGACTTTTTTAAGCACTTGCGAAGCTTTCCATTTTGGGGGAATGGTTACAGACAGATGTATGTTTGTCTGTGAGTATCTCTGAGTTAATAAATCTATCTTTATCCCAACCAGTGTCAATGAAGAATAAAAGAAGTTTGTTTACCTACATTTGTTATGAGAGACAGGGAGCTTGGAGAATATTCCATTCTTGTTCACATTACTTTTGGATATGGGGAGGACACTACAACAACAACAACAACAACAACAACAACAAACTAAGCCTTAATCCCACCATGTGGGGTCGGCTATATGGACCACATCACGCTATCGTGTTACTTTTTTCATGAGTGTATAGGCTTTATAGTTTCACCAAGCACCTAAAATTTGTCCCTTCCTGCCCATCTGGAGGTCAAAGATGGAGACCATAGTTGGAGAGTAGCATCATTTGGATTGTTGACTGTATGGAGATAATGCAAGATGCATAGCATTCGAGAGTTTGTGCTATCCTTTTAAACAACTAGTACCTTTCAGAGTCTCATGTTTGGAGTGCAAAGTTCTGCCCTGTACATCCGTGTTGACATGGTTCGAGTAAAATGATCATATGTAGGAATGAAACCACTTGAATTCTTTTCAAACAGGTTCATTCTTTTTGTTGGATGCACCGCCTGGAAAATATTAATCTTAGAAATAGAGATTACTAGATTTTCATCCCTTGGGAATGCATTCTTTGCCAAACTTGACTTCTGCAGTCTTCGCTGAGATGAGTTGAACCATGTTATACTTTTTTTTGAATTTACTTTTGAATGAGTTTCATCTGTGTTTATTTTAGATATCATAGATTGCACCTGTTGTGAAGATAAACAAACACTATTCCACTGCTGTTCTTATAATTTTTAAAGGGAATCAATTCATTAGTTATGATAGAGTTTTTGTGTTACTGAAGGGCGTGAAAGTCCTTTGGTGATTCTCAAAGCTTTCTTCAGTATACCATTAAAATAGGGAATATGATTGGTGATGGTAATATTTTATCTATCTCTTTGCTTATTCTTCATAAACAGGTTTAATAATAAGTTGGTGTGCTTATGAATTTTCGATTAATACTTTCTTTGGAATGAATACATGACAAAGTCTGCAGCCATATTGACTGATCAACAACATAAGAGAAACTGCAGAGCTTCACTGTAATGGGGACTTGTTAATGGTCTAATTTCATGGTTGGATTCATTACAGTCCCCCCTTTTTGCAGAGCGATTGACTTGCTGATTGTCAACTATAAATTCCAATTTCTCATCTGATTTAGAGATTACCAAACCTGGACTTGCCTTTGATCAGTCACACTAAATTCTATTTTATTAGTCAGTAATGCTTGCCTTTGTGTTGACCACTATTTTGATGCATTTATCTGTCGGAGGTTTGTTTTACTAGATTTCTTTAAAGTGGATGCGATATACTATGCTCGTCTCATTTCTAATTTTTCTTGATGAACATTTGGTAGTTCAGCTGCTATTCTGGGGTGTTCAATTTTTACTTATTTTCTGTTGGTTATTTCCTTTACAGTTTTCTTATTCATCGTCCTATTTTCTATTGTGTAGTTGTTGAAGTTTTGACAACCGAATATCTTGCATCCTCCAACATTTGCTCTCCCCTTTTTGTAGCACTTTGAACCTAAAGTGATTTGCTATGGATGTTGGTGGAGGAGACATTTTTAGTATAACGCTCTGATCATTTTTCAGGTCGCATGACCTCCAGCAAAGGGAAGTTGGAAAGAAAGCCGATACATTCATGAGTTGGTCTCTTTATGAAACTGTGCAACTAATGAGTGCTTCTATGGGGTAAAACTGGTAATGAGATGTTATTGCATTAAAATTATGAACATGGAGGACACACAAGATGGTTCTGGGCTTTCAGAGCAGAGGTCTCGCAGTGCTACATGGTGGCCTTCAGATTTCGCTGAAAATTTTGGATCTATATCCTTGGTCTCTAAGGATGAGAATCTAAGGAATAAAGAATTAAATGACAAAGTGACGTATGATAGGTTATCATGCAAAAGAGCGTCACAAATCCTATGGAGCACAGGAATGCTTTCTGAACCGATTCCAAATGGTTTCTACTCCGTTGTTCCCGTGAGTCTTATACTAGTCTCACTCGTCTCATGATATATTATGTCTGTTTCCAGTCTTGGCAATTTATGCCTTTTGTCTTAATGAGAAGATGAGCTGTTAAATTAGTATGAATTAATAGTTTATTCACCGTCTTTAAGTATTAATTCAAATTCAAGTATCATGCAGTTTTAGATATAAATATTTTGTTTTAAGAAAGAAGTGATTACGAAAGCCAGCCGAATTGGAACCTGCAGTATTTGCAGAAGAAAGTATTCGGTTACTGGGGAAAATCAATATACTTCTAATGTCGAATCAGGATCAGGAACCAATCAAGATATGTTAAATAGTCACATCTTTGTAGCAACCGAAAGTATTTTGAATAATTTTATTTCCATGTTTATAATATCCCAAGTTTAGATCGAATTAATCCATTGACACAAAAATCTAATACTGATTAATACTTCTTCCCATTCTAATATTTGTGTTAGTTTTTGGTTGTTTTAGCAAAATGTCAGCACTTTACATTTGCAACGTGATCGTAGTCTTAATTGAGTCCTCAATAGAACTGGAATACTCCATTTCTGGTGATAACTGATGGTTTTTCCTTATTTAAACTCGGAATATCATGTCCCAATTTTGTACATGTAGGTTATTAATTTGAAGCATGGATTTATACTGACGTGCTTTCTTTGACGATGGATTGAATCTAATATCTTTGATGTGACCTTTACATCAAGTTCTACAAAAGCATTGGTCTGAAGTTATAGTTAAGGGTTTCATGAATAATTTAAAAGGGTTTTCAAGTTCAGCACCAGGTTTTCCTTTAGAGTGAATAAAAATCTGTTCGTGATATTGTTTCCTAATTAGAACCTCTTGGAAGTAAATAAGGGTGATAGTGTGTTGGAACATGTTGCTTTGTGCAGCTTGTGAAGCCGATTGGCAATCTCTAATTAAATGAGTGGTTGTCTGCCAGTCCTTTTCTTGTTTCCTTTTATTCTTCTCTTAAATGCGAGTTGTTAGTCTTTGTCTTTTATCTTCATTCTATGTTTTCACATTTTCAGAACCTGAAAAAGATGGAATCACTGTTTGTTTTACCTCCTGTACAAATAGCTTATACTTAAATCTTTTGATAATACGCATCATGATTGACCATTTTCCACCTTATTTTGAAAGAAAAATCCCTTATTCAGAATGCTAGCCCATCGTCGAAGAAACTTAATTCTTACTTTTTGAAAATGTGAACTAAGCTCGTTTTCAATTTTTGAACTGCCACATCAACTATGCCAAATACAATTTTCATTTTCACATCAACAACCCAAACACATTTCCACTTTCTCACACTTCCTTAGGGCATTCTATGTCCAACTTTGGATACCACATTATTTCAAAAGAAAACAAGATTAAATTGAAAACATATTAGACAGAGCCACAGTTTTTCCGCACTTTGCGATTTCTCAATGGAACTTGTGAACCCATAAAGCATACTCCTATAACCCGAATGTTATAACTGATTGGCCTAGGATCCGTGCTGCTAAATATGTAAATTTTCAGAATCTTAACTGAGCTTTTCTTGAGCAGCAAGATACAAGAATTGGAAACTCTTTAGTCAGTAGTGATGGGGATGATATGGGGTTTTGTGGATGGATGGAGAGGATGAGGGAAAATCACCGATTTCTTGCTTTTGCAAGTAATTTTTTCCTTGAGGTGTTACACAGTTGAAAGATGAAACTGGAAAATGAAATGACAATTGTTGTCATCATTGGTTTTGATTCTGATTGTATCGGTACACCCTTTAGTTGAGGTTTTATTTAATCTCTATTTTTTTGGGATCTTATAATGTTGAAAGATAGAATTTAGTTTTCAAATGGAATATATGAATTACATTATTCAAAACTGAATGCAAGATATTACTTGTTTACTTACAGGCAGATATTTTGCGGAGTACCAACTACCACGTACTTTCATCTTTTAAGGCCGGAAGGCCCTATTAAGTTCTGTCATATGTGCTGTTGCTTTTGCATATGACTTTCGCCTCTCTGGTCAGAGAGCCAGAATACTAATTTTTTGCTGTTGAGTTATATTTTCTGATGATCAAGTCGGCTGTCCTCTGATGCTGCTTTCATAGCATTTGTTTTATTTATTTATCTTTTGTTTAAGAGAGGGAGTTTCTTAACATTGTTTTCACTGACAGGATAAAAAGCTCAAGGAACTCTATGAAGATATACCTGCTCTGGAGGAGCTTCATGCATTGGATCTTGAGGGCTTGAGAGCTGATGTTATTCTTGTAGATGCGGACAAAGATAGGAAGCTTTCCATGCTAAAACAGTTAATTGTGGCTCTGGTTAAGGGGTTGAACACAAAGACTGCAGCTGTGATTAAAAAGATTGCTGGATTGGTGAGTATAATTTGGTCTCCAAATATCGTTCACTTTTATTACAAATTTGAATCTTTTTTTGCTTTATTTCCATTTTGTCCTAGTATATTTGAATATGTGTACGATTTTTTTTCTTCTCAAAATTCATGAACTCTTATTCAAGGGTTACCTCACTACCAAGTTTGTCTGGCAACTGAATCCTCTTCTGAAATGTCAGTGTCTGACATGGTTGCTTCCTTCTTGTTCTTGTGTTATAGTTTACCTATGACCACCATGAGCAATGACAGTGACATGTTTATGCTCGTTTTTTACTTGGAGTAAGTCCACTGTGCATACTCTTTTCAAAAGCATAAATTTTCCATTCCATAACTGTTGAAAAGATATTATGGTAAAGATAACTGGTCATCAGCTTTTGTTATATAATTTCTCGACGTACGTAGTTCACATTGGCTTAGGGCTTGAAGCGCGTTGACAGGGTGCAGTTTTTCATTTTGTTTCAATTTTTTATTTTCTGAAAGATGGATTGAAGTACTCATTCACCTGTTTCTTTACTTAATTCACGTTCAGTTGATATTTCAGTTTTTTCATCATTTTATGTTCATTTGGTCTTTCCATGCAATTGTCATGTTTGGTTTCTGACTTTCAGACTTCCTTAATAGGTTTCTGATTTTTACAAGCGGCCAAATTCAGAACTAAGTCCCAAGAAGGCTGCTCAGGAGGAAACCTCACATTTAACTGAAAATCGAGGTGTACAGTTGCTGGGGCAAATAAGGCACGGTTCATGCAGACCTCGAGCAATATTGTTTAAAGTTCTTGCAGATACTGTAGGACTTGAAAGTAGGCTAGTAGTGGTAAGCTTTATCTTAACCTGAAATGTTTTAGTCATGTTATTCATTTATCTAAGACTTTCTTGTTGCATTACCTTTGACTGGGGATTTAGTTTGAGTAGTTCTCAAAGCTCTCGTGAACTTTTCCAATCAGTTTTATCTCATCCTGTGCCCATTTGGGTTTGCCTTATCAGGGTTTACCCACTGAAGGAGCTTCTGAGTGTGTGGACTCGCACAAGCATATGTCTGTCTTAGTCGTGTTGAATTCTGTGGAATTGCTGGTTGATTTAATGCGGTTTCCTGGTCAACTGATACCTCTATCAACCAAGGCTATCTTTATGACTCACATATCTGCTGCTGGGGAGAGTGATTCCGCAGAAAATGATTCTTGCGATTCACCAATGGAACCGAACAGCCCTCTTTACGGGGTTTCAGAGCGATTGGATCCTGAGAGGTAGCTGCAAAACCTTTTTTTTTACTTGCATACTGATTTATAGCATTATTATAACATATAGGCTTTATAGAATTTAATATGTTGATGAGGTGAGACATCCTTGGAGAAGAGAAAATTGCAGTTCGATTGATGCCTTCCTGTTTATTTCCAAACTTAGTTATTTTAAGTCTCTGCAGTGCTGAGAAAGAGGATGGCCTGCTATATCAGCGCAGACTAGAAGCATCCTTAAATGCAGCAGGGCCTTCATTAAGGAATATGATGCTGCGGTCAAATTCGGTTGATAGGAAACTGAGGTACTATTACCCTCAGTATGGCAACTCTTTTTCTCACTCTAAGCATTCTTAATTTCCATGTGTAATTTTTGTTTAAAATTCGGGATATTATTTTTATTGGATTAATATTATTGTTTCAGCTTATCACACAGTGAACCCAATATTGCTGCTACATTTTGGCGAAGGAGCAGGAGAAAGGTCATTGCCGAACAAAGGACTGCAAGTTCAAGGTTTTCATTGGGAACCTCGCCTCCTATTTATAATTTATGTTGAGCATGGTTTTATTCAGTTTTAGAGTTTTTAACTCAAGGTTTCAGGCGATTATAACTCGAAACAACCCAGTAGAGATTCTGTTATTTGCTTTTCCTCTTGGGTTTGAGAATATAACCATGCAACAGGCAACGCTTCATGTGCCTGTGAGGCTTAGTTTATGTGAACCATATAACTTGAGCATTTTCTATTTTTCCTAGTATTAACCAAGTTGCACAACTGAGCAAGCCATAAACCATTATTAGGATTTGAGAAATATTCTCTGGCCAAAGAAGAGTTAAAGATTATATGCTTAAAGTGGCAATCCTTGTCTCAACAAATTATTTACCTCTTCATAAGATGTAACCGCGAAGCATTTCAGTGGAAGTGTTATGATGATAAACAATTTCAATTATTATGATGATAAAAAATTTCAATTATTATGATGATAAACAATTTCAATTATTATGATGATATCTGTATGAAAGTATTTGCACAAATAAAATGGTAGACTTTTGATCTGATGTAATCCTGAGTTCTTGTGTGATAGGGCAGTCACAACCATCCGGTAGATAATATGGCCTTACCTACTAGCTCGTGAAATTCTTATGTGCTCTTTATTTCTCCGTAAAAAGTTACTTAGATCGTGAAATAAAATGGCAGCTGGTAGGTTTCCCTTTCGAGTGTTTGAATCATCTTTCGTTTTTAACTGGAGTAATAAAATAATGCTTATATTAGCTGAGAGATCACATGATATGAAGGAAAATTCGTTTCTTTGAGATATTTAGGTATACACTGCACAGGTAAGATTTCTTCGATATGTCCACTTTAAAAGAGCACGGTTTGATGATTTGTCTAACATCACCATGCTACTTTATAAGAAACTGTAAGGTAAACCCATATTTTCCCCAGAAAGGTCGATTCCTGATGGGTAAAAAGAGGACAGTAACTTTTTGTGAAGGCGGGTTGAAAATACTTGAACACAGTAACTCATTAACACCATTACAGTTGATGTTGCATTCTTCTGTTTTTCCTCTCCCCCTCCTCCCCACCCCCACAAAAAAAAAAAAAAAAAACTTTCAAGGTTTAGTGAATTTAAGGCGACTCCTTCAACTGATAATTTCTTGTATAAAGTAATATAATGGAGATAATGAACCCTATTGTACGGCTTCTGGTATATCTCAAGTTTATGGAAGCTTTCTTTCTTTATTGATCATGCTATCAATTCCTAAAATATTAACTCAAGATGTGGTACATAGGAGAGTTTTTAGGGTGAAATTGCTCTTGCACTTCTATAATTATTATGTTTTCCAGCCCAGAGCATCCATCGCTTCGAGCACGTGGTCGATCTATGCTTAGTGGAGATAACAAATCTTTCAGGGATTATTCAGATGACCTCACTACATCAAGGTGCATTTATTGGTTTTTTTCTTTGTACATGTTTTAGTTATTTGTTCATTTCTGGAGATCCAGAATTGGGTAGATTAGCAAAGTCTAGTTTTTGATCTGGAAAGTGGTTCATCTCTTTGTTTTGCTGCCGATACTTTATGCATTTTAATGATGGCCTTAGCATCATCAGATTTGTCCTTTGAAATTTTTCAGAAAAGTGCAAGAAAATCATTTGCTTAGACAATAAATTACATTATTTAGATTGTTCTGTACCAAAATTTACTGCTCAAAAGATATTTGAGATTGATTGGCAGAAGAAACCCTGAAATCTGCAGCTTAGCTGATTCTATAACTAGTGTTTGTCTGAGCTTCATGAAATTCATAATTAAATGCTGCTGCAGGTCAGAAGGTGCATCAACTTCAGACACACGTAGAATAAGAAGAAGAAGCATGAGCATGACTCCAGAAATTGGTGATGACATCGTAAGGTCAATATTATCTTTCGTACGATCAAACCATAGTTTATTATTTGCTACAGAAGAATTGTTCATTTGATTTTTGACACGCTCCTTCAGCATATGTTTTCGGAGTGAAATTGCACATGGAATTTGACCATTCTTAGCACTATGACTTGCATATTTCAAAAGAAAAGAAAAAGGTATTCAATTACTGACACAACTATTTTTCTGTATCCTTTCCCAAGAGAAAATGCATTTGCTTTCTCCTTAAAAAATTTATTCTTCCATGAAAGCAAAATTAGGTCCACCAGACTTCTTCATCATTATATTTCTAATTAATTATATCCTTATAAACATATATCATCTTCCTTTTACATTAGAAGGTACATAATTTACATTCAACAGGTGATGTATTAATTAGCCCCAGGGGTCATGTTTTGGAGTGTGGTTGTTCATGTCATATGTTGGTCTTTATGGCTAGAAAGGCATAGAAGGATGTTTGAAGATATGGAGGAGTCTTGAGAGGAGGTGTGGTCTAGGATTAAGTTTAGGGCATTTTTTTTTGTATCTGACATAGTGAGAGACTGGAGTTGTGTCTTGTAGTTTATATTTTTATTTGGGATTTTTCGTCCATTTGTACCTTACTTTGATCCTTCTTTAATAAAATATTTGTTTCTTTTAAAAAAGGGGGTGCTGTATTAAAAAATACATATCTTCCTTTTACATTAAAACACAAGATAATTTATTAAAAAAGGTGATGTAACACAAACTAGATAAAAAACTTACGAGACAAGACATCTGAATTAAAAATGTTCCTCAAATCAAAGTCAAACTTTACTTTTATTCTCAAATTCCTTCCACTAAAACACCTTTCCCCAAAAATTTACGAACATTCCCAGTTTTCCCCCCATTTTTATTGTATGTCACTTGTATACCGCTAAATTGTCAGTAGGCCTCCTTCACCGCAACTATAGCGGCTTATCCTTTGGTTGCTATTGTATTGGCTTGACGTTACTCGAGCTACTTCCTCCCCCTTTGTCACACATGTTTGACTATGAACTAATGATTTTAAAACTGGTTTGAGAATCAATCTTGGTATCACTCCAATTTATTGTTTAAAATGCTACCTGCCAAAACCGAAAAGAAAAAACGATAACCTGTCAACAGGATTAGACCAGGTTTTATTTTTATTTTCATCTTTCACAATTTTTACCCCAAAATTAAGAAGGGAAAAAAAGGTATCAGTTATCAGCACAGAGCACAGAAATAGAGAGAAAACATGTCCACTTTCCCTCAACTCTTTGTTGTGCATGAAATATCTCAATGTTCTCTTTTCCTTATGTCCCGAACATGGCTGAAGGAAGTAGTTGTGGCTGAAATAATATTGGGTTTCAAAGCGTAATTAGGATGGGGCGGTAGATGGTATTGGTAGAGGAACAATATGAAGATCTGGAGATAAAGGAGAAAATACTTATATAAGATAAAAAAGGCAAGAAAAATTGGCTCACCAAAGGGTGGTGTCTTGAATTAGAAATGAGGGTTCGTGTCTTTCACTTTATTTATTTATCATTGTTGTTATTTTTTTCTTTCCTGGCCTTCTTAGGGTTTATTTTGCTGCACTGGATCAAGTGAATGGGCTTGGGTTGTGGGCTTTAATTTAACAATGATCTATTATAGTGTAATATGTGGCTTCTAACGTCCGTGGACCAATGAAATTAGAAGGTGTCAGCCCAAGCACAAGAAATATTTTAGGGCTGGAAAGCTTTCAACTGTGTTTGACTAATGAAAAATTATAGGATTATTATGCATTATGTTCAGGGACTTCTTGTTCAATTTTAACTTTTTATTTTTATTAACATTTGTTGGTTCTAATAGTTAATGTTTGTTGTTAGCTTTGATGCATATATCATTTTGTATATATGGTCAACCGGTTTTCTGAAATGGTTCAACAGGTCAGATTCTTGACCTAGTGACCCAGTAAAATTGCGAGTTTGATTTCTTATCGGTTTTATAAACATTGCTTTGGGAAGTGTAAATCTACTTCAGACAGGCTACTCCACCAGGACGTGCTCCACTCTTGGAGAGTTTTCGATATCTTGTCACCCTTTACAAGGGAAAGATTACACAACCATAGATGCCTTTTAAGAAAATGAAAAACTGAGGATGAGGAAGTCGGTTATTAAATGGAGTATCGAAACAACGATAAGTGAGAAGAGAATAGAACTTCTTGTAAATGTAATTACACTTAATTCTTGCAAAATAGAAATGTGTTTTGAGTGTCTCCCACTAACGTTTGTAGGTGCTTGCCATAAGGTTCTCCGGAAATGCGAACTGAATGACTCATGTTAAAACAATTGTTGTGTCTTAACATTAGGAAAGCTTTATTGATACTCTTATTGTTGAATCTTAAGTTTGTAGCTGTAAGCGGATAAGAATGGAAATTCTTATGACACATAATAATGTCCAACCAGCTGAAAGACAGTAACTATTTTGAACTTTTGGAATTTCCTAAAATGGATTTTGTTTGTTGACCTGAGAAAATAATGTGTGCTTCAACATCCTGGTCTACTGTTGAATGTAAGTATCTAAATATAAGCATCGGTCCTATTAATCAATGTAATATATCCCAGAAACAATTAAACAAATATGTAGTTTTGTGATATGTTACACTTGAAACTGTTCACTTGGAACAGATCAGCTTACAAACTTCCTTTCTATATTCTTACTTAACTTTGTTGTGAATATATAAGGGCTGTGAGAGCAATGAATGAATCGCTGAAACAGAATCGTCTTCTAAGAGAACAAGGTGAAAGTGGCTCATATTCCTTTGGTTCAAATGATCAACATAATGCAGGTCAATCAAAAGATGTATGTTTTCTTTAACCTCTGATAACATTGTTGCTTTCTGTCTTCCCTCTTTGCACTAATTTTCTACATAGTTTTAATTTTTTTTCCTCAAAGTGGCGTTAGGTATATTCTTTCATGCACTCATACTGTGGTGTCTTTAGCTGCTTCCTGTAATTTTGACAACACAAATTGTATCTATCCTATTTTAGATGGATATGCTTCTGCAAATCCTTTCTGGTTTGAACTTTATTTATTCAAATATCAAGAAAAGTTTAGTTATTAGCTACATTCTGTTTCAACAGAACTCCCAGAAGGCAATGTCATTGCCTTCATCACCGCATGAGTTCAGAAGTCAGACTCCAGAAAGAAGTGGGACTACCGGAGTAAATGAAGAATTGGTTTCAACATGGAACAGGGTTCTGGATTCGCCTATGTTCCAGAACAAGCCTCTGCTACCATTTGAAGAGTGGAATATTGATTTTTCAGAGTTAACTGTTGGCACTCGTGTTGGGATTGGTGAGCACTATCCTTCTCTTACAAATAATATTGATAAAGCTAAAGATTTTAAGAGTGGCAAAGAAGAAAGTGAAGTGGCCCAGTGGCCAAGGTGTCCACTAATTTTCTAAGAAGTCCCGCTATTTGTTAATAACTGGAAATACACTGTATCCCCTATTTGTTAAAAACTGAATATCATGCTGCTGTTACTGCTATACTCATGCAGAACTATGTACTGAACTCACAGTTGTCTCACTATGCACCCCAAATAAGTACAGACAAAAATGAGAAACAGGGGGCCAAAAATGCATTGAATTTAAGATAACTGTTCTTTTATGTTTCTATTCGTGAATATAAATTTCCTTATGAATGTGGGGAAGAGTTGGAATCCTGAGAGTTGGCTCTGCCCTGAATTTCGAAACTACCTTGTTATGTCATGTTTAGTTATAGTTTACACTTGATTTTCTACACGGACATGTCTTGTTTTTCACTTATGAGGATATACTTTCAGGGTTCTTTGGGGAAGTTTTTCGTGGCATTTGGAATGGAACTGAAGTTGCTATCAAAGTGTTTCTTGAGCAAGATCTCACTGCTGAAAACATGGAGGATTTTTGCAACGAAATATCCATTCTCAGGTGTTGTCTTTTGTGGTTTCGTGGCATTCGATTTTCTTCTGATATATCATTCTGACTTTGACATTTTTCTCTGGTTCTTTATGGCTCCAGTCGCCTTCGGCACCCAAATGGTACTTTTCTGTACCTTCTTTAATTGAACTCTGAACTTCTATCTACTACATTGATTATGGTACATGATTTGCAAGTTTTTGTCATGAGCTAGATAGAGAAATTGTTTTATGAAGAGAAACTCAGGCTCATTTATTTACAATAATTGATGTAAGAGAGTTGTCATCAGTTATGCATGTTTATGTTACCAAGAATCAAATCATCGCTATGTTTCTATCGGGGAAGAACTTTGTGAGAGGATATCCGATATGGCCTCCGAATCATTTTAAGTTGATTAACAATTTGACAATAGAAATTGGCATTTTCAATTGAAATAGACATTGTACATATAAAATCCTCTCTCTGTCTGAGTTTAAATTAAACAATGATTGTTTACTTCATTTTTTTGCATGAATCAACCATTAATCAAGTTCTTTTGGATATCTTACTGTGAAACTAAAGGTGGACCCATTATTAATGGGAGAAATTGTAGACTTTAACTTGGGACCTTGTGGTTCAAAGGTCATGAACTTCTTCTTTACCTCTTAAACCCAATATGTAACTAGAGACTTTCTAATGCTCAACCTCATTAAAATTATAATCATTTTAAGGAAATTTTTCTAAATCGACCAACTCAAAAGTTAGATTCTTACATACTTATACAGGAGGATGTAATTCATATCTCTTGAAAAATGCTAGTCTCTTAAACTTTTTATGCCACAGAAGGTGGAGAAAAAGTAGGCAAGTATGTTTTTGAGTTAATTTTTTGTTTAGACAGAGTATGACTTCATCTTTTGCAATGTTCTTAGAAATAATAGCTCAGTAGTTGAGTAAGACCTACAAAATATATCTCTAGTTAGCAACCCAGGCACAGACCATATTGCACCTTTTAAAATGAGGAATGTGGACTCTGGTAATTAGGATTGCTTGATAAATGCACGTTTGGTCGATTCCAATTGCGCAAAGATATGAGTTGAGAGACACCTAAGAGTACTTCAAAGTTGAAAAGAAGGTTAACAGTTGAATGGTGTGCCTTTATTATAAGCAATTTTTGATATATGTTGCTGAGCAGAACTTGTGCATGCTTGGATAGGAGGCCCTTCGCCCTGTATTTTTGTTAAGTTTACCAACCCACAGAACTCGTCAAGTTAGAGGGTTTTGTTCTTAAATTGTTATGCTGTGAGACAAGAGGTTGAGAAATTAGTCTTTTGGTGTAACTTGTACTTGTGTATTCAATGCATAATTGAAAAAGAAAAGGAAAAGAAAATCGGTATGTATCTTTAAGATCAAATATTGGCTGATTAAGTCATGCTTTTCCTGCAGTTATATTATTTCTTGGTGCCTGCACAAAACCTCCACGACTGTCGATGATCACTGAATACATGGAAATGGGGTCTCTGTATTATTTGATTCATCTAAGTGGTCAGAAGAAGAAACTGAGCTGGCGGAGAAAAATCAAGATGTTACGTGACATATGCAGGTCAGCTAAGATTTTTGATTCGCCAAAGTTTATTTGGATGAGGATTGTTTTCGCTAATGTAATTGCTTATTCTGGTGTACTCCAGTTATAAATCTATACTTAGTAATTTAATGTGTAATTGATTACTTATTATCGGCTGGCCAACATTGAATCTGCTCTATAGGGATAATATGTGTTGCCATTGAAAGTAACTTATAAATTTCTTGAAATTCGTACACAGGAGAGATGTTTGCTAGCACTTTTGCTTTTAATGCAAGTTAAGAAATTTTGATTCAAGATATCTTTGTGGACTTGGTGGGCCACTCCGTTGATATTCTATTATTCTTGTAGAAAGTGCTGAAAGAACAAACTTTCGAGTTCCATGCTAATACTAATTCCTAGCCATGCTTTATATACCCTGTTGGAATCTGTTTTGATGCACGAAACATGTATTGGTATTTATATGTTAGTTGGGAGGGAGAATACGACGAACACAAAGCTATGAACTATCAAAAGACCCAAATTCTTGGCGACACAGAACCAGAGGAAACCCTAGTGATTCACTCTTAACATTATATAAATAAGTATAATCTCTGTGCTCTCAGAAACTATATAATTCTAAGGCTTCACTGACGGGCATGCTCTAGAAAGATGCTGCGGTATCAAAATGTGTTGAATTGCACTCCTTATTAAACTAAGCTTATTGCTGGAAAAAAAAAAATAGATGTTGAAATTGAAGTGAGCTCCAATATATGAATTAGATGTTATTAGAGACTTTTAAGCTTTTCTTTGGTTCTTCACTCTCTCTGAATGATTTAGTGATCTATTTGTCCCTAACCCCTCCTTTCCACACTCCAAACCCCATTAAGATTAAGGAAAGAGGTGTCGGACATACAAAACATCTCTCCTTTATTTCATTTTATTATGAGTACATTGGTCTTTTTTGAAAGTCTATTTGGAAAGTAAAAGAACATCATGCATGATTTGATACTATAAATTCAGTTTTGTCTTGCGTAATTTGGTAAGTATAAACTCACTTTTCTTCTATTGTTGGTAACTAAGAGGGCTGATGTGCATACATCGGATGAAGATTATCCACCGTGATCTCAAAAGTGCTAATTGCCTTGTGAACAAGCACTGGACAGTCAAGATCTGCGATTTTGGGCTCTCAAGAATCATGACTCATACACCCATGAAGGACACCTCGTCAGCTGGGACACCTGAATGGATGGCCCCTGAGCTTATTCGAAATGAACCCTTCACAGAGAAATGTGACATTTTCAGTCTTGGTGTTATAATGTGGGAGCTGTCCACTCTAAATAGGCCGTGGGACAGGATACCACCTGAGCGGGTATGCTGGAATATCCTCTTTCCTTTTTCCAATTTATCATTTATTTCTGTAGATTATATTATATGGATCACACTTATCTTCTTCTGGTTACTTCATTCTGAAGGAGAGTGTTTTCATCTTTCTTGTTTTCTGTCTGTTTAGGTTGTCTATGCTGTTGGAAATGAGGGATCGCGGCTGGAGATACCTGAAGGACCACTGGGCCCGTTGATTGCAGGTAATTATTTAAATGGAAGAGTTGTATAAATTTCACATTTGCTCTTTTTTGCAGTTGGGGGAACAGAAAAGTTAACATTTGCTAATGACCATATATTTTCTTTGGTTGCAGACTGTTGGGCAGAGCCTCATAAACGACCAAGTTGTGAGGAAATTCTCACACGCTTACTAGACTGCGAATTAGCACTTTGCTAATGCAATGCCTTGGTGTATAGAGAAACAACACAGTTGAGGTTTATCATGTAATTCGGCTCAAATTTTAAACAATTGTGTGAGTTTCAGCATCAGAATGTTTTTCATGTTTCACCATCTGTACCAAATGGAAAAATGTTGATCGAATTTTCTAAGACGTGTTGGCCCTGATGAAGCACCTAAGATATTGGAAAAACTGTGTAAAACTTATCCACTCTGAAATGAGGCCAAAACAGAAAACCAAAACACGCAACATTGTTTTGAAACCCAAAGCATTGCATGCTGGTGCAAAAATTCCTTCAAGTTCTGAGATTCGGAGTAACCAGTATAATACGTGATGTGGCCTATCAACTAGCTTTCATCAATCAGAAATATGGCGCCCTGTTAAGAGCAGCATCAAAGCGCCTCCTACGATACACTGTCCGAACAACGCAATGGTTAGTCCTATTGGGAGAAAACTGTGGACATTGATTCACTCCACTACACTGGGCTCCACTAGTTGTTGTGGATACGATTGCAAAGTCAATATATAAGCATTAATTCACAATAACGGCTCCACAAATGATTTGGTATCACTTTCTAATTTCCAGGTTGGATGTCAGCTTCTGAGGCCACTGCTTGCTACACTACGAGCTGTTATGGACGTTATTCCTGCAATTATTCTTGAAGCTCAAATCAAATTTAGAGAAAAAGAAAGTAATATGAGAACAGAGGACAAAACTAGGAATGAATACACGCCTTTTGGTGAAATTGCGAAAGGACACCGACTATATCCTCCTTGCAAAAGGACATTAAGTTTTTGCGCTTACAATTTAGGACACTAACTTTAAATTATAGGCAAATTGAAGATAAATTGAGCTTGGATTGTCCGAATTCAAGCTAACTGTCATGTGGATCTTAATTTTGAGCTCATATTGCCTAAATTCGGGCTAATCGCTTATGTCGCGAACACAAGTGAAAAAATTAATTTTAAAATTTGACAAATAAATATGAAAAATCATAAAATCAGTTTAAAATTTTCCAAATTAACAGTTAAAACCTGAATACATGAAGATAAATCTAGAAATTATTTTCAGAATTTACAAAGTAACAATTAAAATGTAAGTATGTGAATATAAATATAGAAATAGAAAAATAAAATTGTAAAAATTATTTCATAAATATAAAATAATTAAATGAAGCATAATGATATGATATAAGAAATTTAGTATATCTGAAAATTATTTAATAAATTAAAATATTATAAAAATAAAAATAAACATTATATAGTAAATTATAATTTAAAAATTAAAATTTTAAAATTAAAATTTTAAAATTACTTTAATAATTCTAAAAATTATATTTGATTCAAATTTTTTATTTTAATTCAAAATATATGATTTATTTAATTAATTAATTCTCAAAATTTAAATAAACTTAGTGTTCACACTTTAAATAAATTTAGATTTACTGAATAATGTTTAGGTTTTATTTTGATAATTATGGATTTATTCAAATAGTTTTCACAATCTATTTAGTAGTTTTTAGATATATTAAATAATTTTTAAATCTCATTTCCCATTTTTAGGCTTCATATTCTTTTGGATTTACTAAATAATTTACAATCTTTTTGTAGTTTCCAGGTTTTATATATATTAAATTTTAATTGTTAATTTGTCAAATATTAAGATAATTATCAGGTTTATGTTCATGTATTCAAATAGTAATTTAAAATTTCTATATTGTTAAAATAATTTCTAAATTTATTTGTAAATTTGTAAAATAATTTTACCCGACATAAGTAAATTCTCGTGTGGGCCAAGTAGTTTAATGCTCAATACCTCGTGTTTCCATTGAGTTCGATTCCACCACCTAAAGTTGTCAATTCGGCCCGACCAGCCCAATATTTTTATCGATTGGGATACGTTTTTAGGCTCAAAAAAATTGGGTTTATTTGGCTCGAAAAAGTTGGGTAGGATCGGTTGGTCTAATTTTATAGTGTAATTTCATGGATCGAGCTAGGCTCGATTTTAGCGACCAATTACTATTTGACCCGGACCCGACTAGGTCTAGGTTTTGCTATTGGCCCTGGCAATTTGGCCCGATCGGGTATTTTGACAAACTCTAACACCCACCCACCAACCACGATTTTTCACCCCTTTATAGGATTGTACTAAAAAAATTAACACTTATATACTCCTAAAAACACTCACCTATTTAACTTCATACAAATCACATGAAAAATATTAACAAAACAATATAAAGTACATTGCGAGTTTTCAAATACTATAAACACAATTCGTAATTAATCAACAATGCAATTTATTGTCAACCAAACTATTATTCTTTACATTTTGCAATTCAATCTATATGGATTTTACGCTTTACCACCCAAAACAGGATGCTAAGTGCGAAAATTCATAATGTGCCGTGATATATGTTAAAGTTATTGACGTTGTCATCTAAGCTTCACATGATTTTTCAATTTTGTCACCTCAATTTAAAGTGATTAAATATACATATGCATATATTTACATGAATTTAATCTATATTTCTATTGCTCATTCACCTAAAAATAAATCTAATTTATATTTGTTTTAAATGTAAAAATAATCAATTGTATTAAATATAAATCATTTTATCTTTTTTTTAATTGATTTTTGTAATAATATATTTTAAAAATGCATTGCAATATGTTTGAGTTTACAATGGTGTATATGTAATTTTATTTACCCCAAACATTTTAAATAATTACATATAAAAAGTTAATAAAACAAATTAGTAAATAGAAAATTATAATTCAATGGAGAGCGTGTTTGAGGGAGAACTCTTTGCCATCAAGGAATGATTACTTCAGGCTACTAATAAGGACGTTGGGCGATTATGGTTTAAATCGTTGATGGCGGTCAAGCGATCACAACTATTAATGAGGACCTTAGTTACAATGGTCTTTTAGTATAGGATATTCAAAATTTATTGGTTTCTCTTCGAGTAACCACAATCTCGCATGTTCGACGCACGACTAATAGTGTTGCTCATAGATTAGCTTCTTTTTTCCGCTTTTTCTTCTTGTCGTTTTGTAGGACAGAGTGAAGATATTCCCCATTAGATTGAAGAAATTGTATTAGCAGACATTTCATAATTTTAGTAAAGCTATGCAATTTTCTAAAAAAATACTAGATACATAATTTTTTGTTGATAAGTAATAAAAAGAAAATCATGAATATATATATTTTTTGTTTAATTTTTTAATTGAGACGGTAAAGTGACAAATGATGCGAAGGGCGATGGTTAAGTGTAATATTTATTTTATAAAAAAATAGTTTAATTGGTCGTAAAAACCTTAAGATGATAAATATTAATTTCCTTTAAATAAATAATATATTACATAATTTACATTATTACTTGCCAATTCCTTTTAACAATAGGATTTTCCCGTCGAACTAGGTCTCTTATTTATATATAAAAGAATTCCTAATACCCTATCTTACAAATTCCTTTAAATAAATAATATATTACATAATTTACATTATTACTTGCCAATTCCTTTTAACAATAGGATTTTCCCGTCAGAACTAGGTCTCTTATTTATATATAAAAGAATTCCTAATACCCTATCTTACAAATTTATATAGTAGAGCAGAGATCTTATCGTTTTTTTCACGTATTTTTAAATTCGTATTTCAGATTTCGTGTTAAATCCTAGAATTTTAGAAGATTTGAATTGGTTGTATCAGAATTTTATTTTCTCGAAATAATATGTATGAACTTGTCTTATACGAATTTTGCAATTTATTTAGCAATTGAAATCCGTAAAAAGATTTATTCTAATAGTACAAATCAATCTCAGATCGATATGTGATGATACAGTGGAAAGAGACATATGCCTTTAGAAAAGAACATAAATCATATTATTATCTTGTAACTTTAAATAAAAAAGGTGGAATATTATTCTCAAGAGAATTTTAGTGGAATATTATTCTCAATTTTTTTAGTTTGTTACAAAATGAGTAAGACACCCTTATTTATAATAAGACAACTTTTTAACTAATTGCTATAATTTATTTGATCTAAAGCTATAATTTATCCACTAGAATTATCTTCTAAATTATCTAGCAACCTAGAAGATTCTACAAGTTTCTTCAACTAATATCTAAAATTTTCTAATAAGATATTTCTAGAGGAATTCTAGAATTGGGGCATTTGGGAGTCCAATTTGGGCTTGGACTCCTATTTTATCTTTTAACTAAAAATATATTTTCAATCTCAATAATATTTTGACCCAAATAAAGTTTATACTCCAGCAAAAAAAAATCATAAATATACGTCAATATGGTCACATTCATATAAAATAACATGACCAACAACGAAATTTATATATGTATATTATTCTTTCATTGTCGTTTTCTATTTAAGTTGTAGACTCTTTCATCATACCTAAGTTATTAAGTTAAAAGTTTTAATTCTTTATTATAATTGCAAAGTACAAATTTATAATATTTTTATCGTTTATCCATTTATATTACTAAACACAAGATTTTATTTAGATAATAATTACGTATAAATATAAAATGCAAATTTATACAATTATAACAGATTATGAGGATTCGAAAATTCCGCACAACTTATAAAATTATGCAAAATGATATTAGTAACAAAAATATAAAAAAATATAACATTTCTTTTCAACAAAACATATCATTTCTTTTCAACAAAACACGAGTAAATCACGATTAGTAGATGTTAATATTGGCTTTGAAAGTTCGTAATAAATTATACAAAAATCATATACCTTGATTTAAGTTACAATAAAAACTTTAAGATGTTGGCTTCCAAAGTGAAATATAGTCATGGTGATTTGATCACCAAAAATTGTTGAAGTTGCCCACAACAGTTCCATGACTAGTGAAAATATTTTGGAGAAGAAAAAATAAGATTTGCTAAATCAATTGTGGAGATAACTCTAATGGATATAATTTATAATCAATATAATTTTTTGGTTCATAACATTTATTTGATTTTGATTTTGATTTGGTACATACTAGAATTCCACCGTGCGATGCACATACAATATATTAAAAAGATTTACCGACTTTTGTATCCTTTATTTCAACAAACAATTAAAAGATTAGACCCAAGACAAAAACACGATCTTTTACTATATTATGAAACAATCACGAGAATCTTCAACATTAGTCAAATCAATGACCGTAAAAACACTTGGGGTTATAGCCGATAAAAAAATGTGGAAAACGACAATTCTATGTAATACATAATGATGCGTTGTTCTCTCGAAAAAAAAAAATTATTTATCTAGGATATTCACACACATATACATATAATGGTAGCGAGATTATAATTAAAAAATATCAAATCATTTGTGCTATTAGATTGAGGAGAAGGTCGATGTCGGATACAATGATTCGTCATAGAACTTTGACCCGTCGCATTGTAGAAAATCAAGTATCTCAATTAAAAAAAAAACATATCAAAATAAAGAAAAAAATAATTTTCCAAAAGAAAATAAAAATAAATCTAACATCTTAACAAGCTGACATAATAAAATATTAGATTCGAACCATTAAATAATTATATGAGCTGACAAATCCATATATAAAAACTTAATTGATTACAGTTAAGTAGCATTCAATAATAATAACTTGTTTTTAACATAATATTCATTATTACATCGTTAATTTATTCCCAAAAAAATAAATCTTTACATCGTTAATCAAACACAAAAGATCTCCCTCCAAAAAAAAACAAACAAACACAAAAGATCAAATCTCAACAACTAGTTATTAAAATATTCGGAGAAATAAAAGCCCATTAGTGAACCTCAAATTACAATACAATGCAGCCCAAAGCCAGGCAATTAAAGCACAAAATATTAAACAAATTCCGGCCCATTGATTGAAGCTGAAAATTGGAAAAAAAAGTGGCAGCCCTAAACACAGACAAACGGTACAACAACTTTCATCTCTCACTTATCCCCTAATCAGCAGTATTCTATCTCGGCTCTCATTCTCAGTAAGCGCGCACGCCCTAAATCTATTCTGATTGGGAGTCTTCATTATTTCAATCGATCGGAAGACAGTCACCATTCAAAAAAAAAAAAAAAAAAAAGGTTAGCTTCCGATCGAATAAAGTTTCGATTAGTTAAGTTTTTATTTTATTTGTATGATTTGAAACCCTAAATCTATTCTGATCGAGTCTTTTGGGTAATAGATCTGAAAACATTGATGGATTTAGGATTTTTATGTGACAAAAAATTAGATTTTAGAGTTTTAGTTGTTTTTCCTGATAAAAACATCAGATATGGTTGTGTATTTCGGTATTTATAGTATTTTGCTATCAAAAAAATTCAGAACTATAATTTTTCTGACGGAGCTGGTTTTATTTTGATGTTTATGCAGGAAAAGAAATCGAATATATAATTTATCTAGTTATAGATGACCGGAATACCTTTTGTGATGGACATCATTAACGAGCATTTGTGCCAATCTTTTGGTTCTATTGTTGATATATTTTCTTTCTAATGAACAGTTGAATTTTCTGCGCTTTGGGATTTTGAGATGGCGACTTTTGCCAGACCTGAGAATGCTTTGAAGCGAGCTGAAGGTAAGTTACACCATAGGTGTTGCATGTACTGTTACTCGAAAATATGTGTTCACTTCCTTTTCCTGTTTTGTGCCTGCAATTATTCTCCTGCCGTTTTACCATATTTGAACTCTATGGTGGCCAGGACTGGGCAAATGTATCCATGAAATAGAGATTAATCTTTATTATTTTCTAAGTTGGAGTTTATGAAAGTAGTCATCAACACTATATACTAATTTTATTTTGACAAGATACTCATGATTCACACTTGTTGGTTTCATGATCCCTAATGTTCGAACAATCAGAATGGCCTTTATTCTTTTTGAAAAACAGTGTTCTTAGGAACTAGGAAGTGAATAGGGTGGAGGGAATTCTGAAGGTGTCAACGTGCTTGTGCAAAACTGCCATACTTCTTATTCTGATCTTCAAGGGTTCCTAGCAACCTTCTTCTTTTCTTTATCTTTATCTTTATCTTTTTTTTTTGTTTTTTAATATTCCTGAAGTTAAACAATCAGAGCAGGAGAAGCAAGTGAGCTGCACTTTGTAAATAATCTCGGATGAACTGACTAACTCTCTATTACGAGTTTATCACCCTCTATGTTGTATAATGACTGTATTATATTTTTTGTTCGCATATTTATATTACACGTGCTGATGCAGAGTTGATCAATGTTGGACAAAAGCAAGAAGCTCTCGAGGCTCTTCACAGTTTTATTACCTCGAGGAGGTATAGAGCTTGGACAAAAATTCATGAGAAGATAATGTTCAAGGTTATGGACTTATGTGTTGACATGAGACGGGGAAGGCATGCTAAGGATGCTCTTATCCAGTACCGTGGCATCTGCCAACAAGTTAACATTACTTCCTTAGAGGAGGTGATAAAGCATTTCATGCAGTTGGCCACTGAGAAAGCTGAGACTGCACGTAATCAGGCACAGGCCTTGGAAGAGGCTCTGGATATAGATGACTTAGAAGCAGATAAAAGGCCTGAAGATCTGATGTTGAGCTATGTTAGTGGGGAGAAAGGAAAAGACAGATCCGATCGTGAGCTTGTCACACCATGGTTTAAGTTTTTATGGGAGACTTACAGAACAGTTTTGGAAATTCTACGCAACAACTCAAGATTGGAAGCCTTGTATGCGGTAAGTCTTCATCCTTCTATTTATAATCAGTTTGGTTCATTTAAGTGCACTCTGCAGGAAATGGACTGCACCAAAATATGCAAATATTTATCTATTTTAACCAGTCCGGTTTGTTCTCCTGCTCGAAACTAGATGAATTTTTCTAATCTTGTATTTGCTTGAGACAATATATCCATGCCTGTAGTATAGGGAAAACATTTGCATTAATGGGATGGATTTTCATGGTCTATCTGATAACATAATTTTTAGTCCACATTTTATAATCTTTTGTGTATAAGTGTGCAATCCTGTTGTGCATATACCGAAAAATATTTCTTCAAGTTGAGAGTTGTGAAGTTTGAATTATTTGAAGACAGCATGTCTTCAATTCCGTAACCTGGGGGTCTGGTGAATATCTTGATGGGTGTGAATTCCACTCCGTATCCTGATGGGTATATGTTTAAACTGTCATTTAATTTTTATAATGCTTTCAGTATGGATCTCATTATTCTCTGGGCAAATGTGTGGGAATTTGTCTTCAAATTAGTCACTAGTTCCACAATCATGTGTCTTCCATTTTTTTTTTTTGGATCACTAGGTTCTTTCTTTCATGCGAAATACATTATTTATCAGTTGTGTTGCTCATGTTAAAATCTTATTAATTGGGTTATTAAAGCTTTTATTTTGTCAACATCAAGGAAATTTCTGTTTTTTATTCAATTAATATTCGAATCGGGATTTATCGTTATTCTAATCTTAAATGTTCAGATGACTGCACATCGTGCCTTCCAATTCTGCAAGCAATACAAACGAACTACAGAATTTCGGAGATTGTGTGAAATAATTAGGAATCACCTTGCAAACCTTAACAAGTATAGGGACCAACGAGATAGGCCTGATCTTGCTGCTCCCGAAAGCTTGCAGCTGTACCTTGACACCAGATTTGAACAACTGAAAGTTGCTACTGAACTTGAACTTTGGCAGGTTTGTTGAGTTCTTTGTACTTGTGCCCACAGTTGCACACGAGTGATAGGTTACTAATAACTTGTACCTGAGACTTGTGATTTTTCTAAGTTATTGCTTTTTGTTGCCTTGTGTTTTGCAGGAGGCCTTTCGTTCAATTGAGGATGTACATGGATTAATGTGCATGGTTAAAAAACACCTAAACCTTCCTTGATGGTTGTTTACTATTCTAAGCTTTCTGAAATATTCTGGATGTCATCCAGCCATCTTTATCATGCTTATGCATGGCTTAAGCTTTTCTCACTTCAAAAAAGCTTCAATAAGAATCTGAGTCAGAAGGATTTGCAGTTGATAGCATCATCAGTTGTTTTAGCTGCACTATCAGTACCTCCTTATGATCGTTCATATGGTGCATCTCATTTGGAGCTTGAAAATGAAAAAGAAAGGAGTTTCCGATTGGCAAACCTTATTGCGTTTGATGTTGAATCCAAGCCTGAGAACAGAGAAGTGGTAAAATAGTCTTGGCTGAATCTTTTGTTTCATTGGAGCATTTTAATTGGTTGATTTTCTAATTGGTCTGTTATATTTTGTTTCAGCTTTCCAGGTCATCACTGCTCTTGGATCTGGTAAGCAACATATCAGTTGATTTCACATCATGTGGTACAGTTCTATGAGTTTGAAGGAACTCTTTTAAATTCAATAATCTCACTCATCGGCTATATTGACGAAGATGAGACTGTCTTACGTTCTTGGATTAATCGATTTGCATTGGTTTTTTCATTTGTCCTGTTCCGTAATTTTTTTTTTTCTTTGGACTTTGTTTAGGTGGCCAAAGGTGTGATGAACTGTGTAACTCAGGAAGTGAAGGATCTTTATCATATTTTGGAACATGAATTTCTCCCTTTAGACCTGGCACTGAAAGTACAACCCTTGTTGACAAAAATTTCTAAGCTTGGAGGTAAACTTGCATCTGCTTCTTCTGTTCCAGAAGTACAGTTGTCTCAGTATGTTCCTTCGCTGGAGAAGCTTGCTGCTCTTAGGTTGCTGCAACGGGTATGTTTTTCCACCTGTTGTCATGCTGCTGCTTCTGCAATCCTTGGGCTTTACAGTTTTGGTGATTTGACATGATGCTTATTGTCTTTATATGTCCAGGTCTCGCAGGTGTATCAGACTATGAATATCGACAACTTATCAAGGATAATTCCTTTCTTTGATTTTCCAATTGTTGAAAAATCTCCGTGGATGCAGTCAAGAATAATTTCTTAGCAATGAAAGTAGATTACAGGAAGGGTGCCATTTTCTTTGGTAATAAGGTAACCATTTTACTGTCTCTCATCCAATGAATGATTGTCAGCTTGCTGAATCAATCTTGATAGAAGGTGTTGCCTAATTTTCTTATTCCCAAGTACTCTTTTCTGTGCAAAACTAAATGCTCCTTTACCTTTTTGGAGTGTTTCCATCATTTTAAAATGTCAAATTTCTTTCTAAAGCTATCCTGTGAGTCAGGGTGATGAGGCTACCCTACTAATATAATAGCCAACAACCATTCGAAGATACACAAACTTTCATTTTATCATCTTTCATCTAGAACTCCCAGCCACCTCCCAAATAGAACAATCTCATTGGGAATGGGAGTATATGTATATTGACTGAGGAGGCAACCTACGTGTTGCATTTATGATGATTGTAGAAAGTTTTTCCTGGAAAAAATGTATTGAGCCTTTCTGAAACTTTTTTAGAAATGGGAGGAATGCCTGGCTGCTACATATATGCAATTTGGTCCAGATAATCTACGCATCTTTCATTGGATTGACATTTGACAAATCTTAACATCCTTTTCTGTTTTTTTTTAATTATCTTTCTTCATATTCTTGTCTCCTTTGTAATCTGGGAATCCATTGAATTAATTACTTATATACCACTAAGTTGTATTATAAACTTTTTCGCCTCAGAGTCTTGAATCAGAAGGCCTAAGGGATCACCTGTCCACATTTGCTGAATCCCTTGGCAAAGCAAGGGTCATGATCTACCCTCCTGTAAAGAGAGTTTCAAAATTAGGGGAAACACTTACAGATTTAGTGGAAGTGGTTGAAAAAGAACATAAGCGACTTCTTGCTCGCAAGTCAATTATTGAAAAGCGCAAAGAAGAACAAGAACGTCACCTTTTGGAGATGGTATGCCATTTTTCGCTTGGATATGATAATGGTTTCTGTTGCATGTGTTAGTTTTAACTGTTACTTGAAAGGGCTTTAAGATATCTAATTTAGTTATATTGCTTGTGAGTTATCAAGGAACGAGAAGAGGAGGCGAAGAGGCTAAAACTACAGAAAATAACCGAAGAGGCAGAACAGAGAAGGCTTGCCACTGAATTTGAGCAAATGAAGAATCAAAGAATTCTCAGGGAAATAGAGGAGCGTGAGCTTGAGGAAGCTCAAGCTTTGCTGCAAGAAGCTGAAAAACGCAGTAAGAAGAAAGGAAAGAAACCAGTCTTAGAGGGAGTGAGTTGATTGATAACTACAGTTAGATTTCTTCATTTTTTTCTAAACCTGGTTAGTTTAATTGACAAATTATTTGGATTCAGGAAAAATCACTAAGCAGACGTTGATGGAGCTAGCTCTTAGCGAGCAGCTCAGGGAGAAGCAAGAAATGGAGAAAAATTACTGAAGCTTGGCAAGACTATGGATTACTTGGAGAGGGCAAAAGAGAAGAGGCAGCCCCACTTATTGAAGCTGCATTCCAGCGGCGTTTAGTCGAAAAAGAGGCTCTACGAACTTGAGCAGCAGGTCTGAATATGTGGTCTTGTTTTGAGCAGGATACTTCATTTATTACTTGCTCTTTACTGCAGGGTTTTTTTTTCTGCTTCATAGTACAAAATGATTTTTGTCCAGTTTACGACTATTTACAAAATGATGAAGTGATCAGTGTGATTTTTCCCCTCTTGTTACAGCGAGAAATTGATGTAAGCAGGCAACGGCATGCTGGAGACCTGGAGGAAAAAAGGAGGGTTGGCCGGATGTTGAGAACAAGGTTTTTTACCTTTCATTATTCAATTAGGAATTAGATTTTCTTTTGCCAAGACAACGCCAGTTTTCAAGTTACCTTGCTCTTTGGATAGTTGTGGAATATGAGATCACCATTATATTAGTTGGATTTAGATGAGAACTTATTGCTGCTTGTGGTAATTGTTTTGCAAATTTGACTGGCCATGCCAGACAAGATTTTCAAATTGGTTTTGCTGACCATCCAAATTATTAGTGTTTATTTAAGTTGCACATTGAATTACCACTTTGCTTCCTGAGTCCTGACATATCTTTGCCATAGAATTTTGAAATAAAAATGAACTGATGAATGAAGTTATCAATACATAATTCAATCTTTTTGCAGTTTCAAATGTATACTTATGCTGCTGAATGAAGCTATTAATAGTTTTATTCCATCGTTTAGGGTGCTTTTAAATCGATCAGTATTGTTCTTTTGACTCATCAGTGGAGTCATTATTTATGTGTTTTCTAATGTTGAGCACCTATATGTTTTATATATTTCTCGCATGCGTGCTGGGTGCTAATTTTAGCTGGAATATCTTCTTCACTTTGGCAGAAAATTTTCCAAGAAAGAGTGCTGAGTCGTAGGAGATCTGATTATGACAAGCTGAAGGAGGAGAGAGAAGAGAGGGTCAGCCAGATTATCCAGTCACGAAAACAGGAACGTGAGGCTAAGAGGAAATTGATATTTTTCCTTAGATCTGAAGAGGAGAGGCAGAAAAGATTGCGTGAAGAGGAGGAAGCACGCAAGCTTGAAGGTAAATCCCTGTTTGAATATCAAATTATGCTTTTTTGTTCCATTTTGGGGGGGAATGCCTGTTTAAACATCCAGATACTGCTACTTTGTTCTGAGAGCATATGCTGGTAGATCCAATAGCGGATCACCTTTAAATGTGCCATTTGGTTTTATGAGTATACCTTATTTATTATTCCAAAACATGTTTTATATGGGCAATCGATTTATAGAGAATATCAATCATCAGGTCTTGTAAAAATACCGAACTCACCATTATCAATCTTGCATAAACTTCTGTCCTTGAACATTAATGATCCCGGTTAATTCAAAGTAATTGGTGATGAATTTGATTTAATCAAGTCCGACATGGAGTTGCTTTTTGTGTAATTTGAGTGTCTTCTACTTATTATGTTAATGGTTGTGATGTAATAGTTACCATTGATTTCTGGTATTCGCAGAGATGGAGAGGCGAAAGAAAGAAGAAGCTGAGCGAAAGGCCAAGTTGGATGAAATTGCTGAAAAACAAAGGCAGCGTGAGAGGGAGTTGGAGGAGAAAGAGAGGCAGCGGAGGGAAGAGCTTTTGGGCAGATCAGCTGCCGTGCCATCTAGAACTACTGAGCCACCTGCCGCCACACAGGTAGCACCTGCTGCTGCTGCTGCAGCAGCAGCACCATCTGCTGCCGGGAAGTACGTGCCCAGGTTCAAAAGAATGGCTGCTGAGGCCCCACCTCCACCTCCTGAAACTGACAGGTGGTCTGGCGGCAGCAGGGCGGACGACCGAACACCTCAACAGGGTGACCGTTGGCGGGATGAACGTAGACCTGCCTTTGGTGGTGCTGGTGCCCCAAGGTCCACCACTTGGCAGTCCTCGAGGAACGGAACGGGACGTTAAGTATATGATCTTGTATACTCTGTTGCGCATCTTGAGATTTTGATGGAGTGCCCTTTAGATGTGTCCTGAGAGGCTCTTTGTGGTAGCATGATTGTTTGTGGCTTATGTCAAACATAATTAATTATGTTGCTTTCAAATTTTTTGAATCTAGACGTGGACCGTTTATTTAGTCCTGAGTGTTGGGAGAGGCTTTGAAAGACTGTAATTTTGTTTATTGCTATATTACGCGGATAACTTATGCTAATGCTTCTGTCCGAGAAAGTATTGAGTTGATTCTTCTATTCAGAACATTGTGTATGAATTGAAGCTATTTATTCGTTCTTACACCTGAAATAATCTGAATAGTCTTTCTCAATTAGTTCAAGTAATCAGTTTGTTTATACTTGTCCAATTACCAACTCGTCAAGCTAATCGGTATAAAAACCACTTCCACCAACCTAGATTCCAATTCCCCGATTTTTGTGTTCTAATCAATGGTTATTGTCCTCTACTACTTGCAGCTCCCCTTTTCAGCTAAAAATTCTCACCTCAAACATTCCTTCAGATTCAAATACGTTTAGCCAGAGAAAAGTGATGACATTTTATTTGTTCACTCTCCAAGTGATTAAAAGTTGCTTTAATTGAACATATATTAATTACAAGTGTGCCATTTTGGGAAATTGTGTTAGTTGAGTTGAAAATGTCATATTTGATATAATTTTGCAAAACGTTGTTATTCACACCTCTAAAAATTGATGAATACACCCACTTTCTAAATACATCCCCACCCACTTTTTAAAATGTAACATAATTACTAAATACACCCCTTGTAATTTCAATTTTACCCTTGCACTATCCCCTCCCAAATACTAAATACACCCACAAGTAACCGTGCGAAAATTTACTATGCTGCTGACGGTGGCTTGAGACTTGGTAACTTAACGGAGAAGAAGACTGGTGATGGAGGATGAGAACGATGATGTGCCACCACCACCATCGATTTGGACTTAATTAAGTAGAATTTAATGGGTAATTATTAAGTAATGTTTGGGTAATTTTTTTGGTGATTTTTTATGTTGGGGAAGACAACGATAGAAGACATGATAGTACAAAAACCCTAGGTGGCACGATGACACGATGAGTTTTCTGCCATCATGCCATGATGACACAATGAATGATGAATTTTTGGCCATCATGCCACATGGCACGATGGATGAGCCACATGGCACGATGGTTGATGACATTTTTAAGTGAATGACATTTTTGCAATTATATGGATGTGAGTGATCAATATGGGGATGTGAATAAGCGACATCCTTTTGCAAAATCATATATGACTTCTTTTTTTTTTTTTTATCAAGTCTTATTAACATGAGAAATTTGTATAAGATTTGTGATTTTTTTCCCTGGAAGATACATCGGTATTTATTATGGAATCAAATTTTCAGCTTAAAAAAAATTGGTGTAGTTTTTGAAGAAATAATTCTAAGCTTACCTACACAAACTTACATTAAAATAGGACTAAAAATTTAAAAAATGGATGTAGAAATTATAAGAGACGAGAATCTTCCAAGAGTAAATAATTGAACTAGTGTAACAAATGAAGCTTTGATTAGGTGCAAGTCTGGGAGAGAGTCAAAACTAAACATCCATTTATAAAAAAAATAGTAAAAGTTGGGAGCTTGACACAGAAAGCCCACCTTATATTACATCAAACTGTTTTCTTTATTTTTGGTCTAAGATTTGTCCTTTTTCTTGCTTTGTCTTATAGTTTTTGTATTACTAACAGTGGGAAATTACTGAAAGTCTGAAATTATTAACCTTCACTCCTCTTGTCCAGCTGTCCATTAAAGTGGTGTATTACTTTTTTAATATACACCATCTTTTTATTACTGCTACTGTCTGGCTGGCTTTCATTATCATTTTTCCATTTTTCCTCCATTTTTTTTCTCTTTATATGCAGGTGGATTTCTAGTACTGCTTCTACTCCTCAGAACTGCATTGCATTGCCAGGTGAGAGTTTCTCTCTGCATTCTGTTCTTCCGTTTTTGCGCAGATTATTCAAGATTTGTTTCATCTTCTAAACATGTTCTTAATTTCTTAGTTTGAGTTAATAAATAAGAGTTGTGTGGTGGAATGTACTATTTTCTGCTTCTTATGTACGAGTTAATTTATCCAGATCTGGTTTCATTTCTCACAAAATTATATGTATGTGCCTGTTACATGTTTTCAAATTTTTTAATTGTAAAGGTAATGTGTTTTTATAGATCTGATCCCATAGCATCATTTTTGAGGTAATTTATTTTTTTCTGTAAATTGATGAGCTTGTAAGATCTGGTATTTTAGCTTTCTTCTTTTTAGGATTTTGAAACCTTTGGAGATGGTAGGTTCAGCTTATCAAGTATACTTAATGCATAGCCTGATTTTATTTATTTTTAAATCTTAATTGGATCCGGCTATAAAATAAAGGGAACCCCAAAGGTTTGGGCTAATTACAAAAAAATCTAGAGATATTTCGAAATTACAAAAAAATCCTCTCAAGTTTGATTATGTCTTAAATTTAAGGAGTAATTGTAATATTGCTGTAAATATCAAGAGCGGTTTGGAAATATTTTTTCATATAAAGTGGGAAAACTGTAAGATGTAATAGTACCTCAAAGGTCTTTTTCATAATTTTCAAAAAATTCTGAAGTTTTTTGTAATTAGCTTGAACCTCAGGGCTTTTTTGTAATTACCCAAAAATAAATACCATGGTTGTTTTCTGAATCAAAATTGTGCCCTTAATCAGATCTACCTACTGTTTTCTCAGATAGAAAAGGGAGATGAACAAAATGGATTTTATGGCGTGTGGTACAGTTACCGTGCTCCTCCTCCTATGGTTTTCATCAGCTAATGCACAAAGTCCTACACCAGCACCTGCACCGGCGCCGGAGCATGTGAACCTCACCGATTTGCTGTCGGTGGCTGGTCCATTCCACACTTTCCTGAACTACCTTCAGTCCACCAAAGTCATCGAAACTTTCCAAAACCAAGCCAACAACACCGATGAAGGAATCACCATCTTCGTCCCCAGAGACCAAGCCTTTTCATCCTTGAAGAAACAGTCTCTCTCAAATCTCACTCAGGATCAGCTCAGATCTCTCTGCCTTTTCCACGCGTTGCCTCATTACTACTCTCTCTCAGATTTCAGGAATCTCAGCCAGCGTAATCCCATTCCTACTTTCGCCGGTGGACCTAATTACGCTCTGAATTTCACCGACAACGCCGGAACGATTCGCATCGATTCGGGATGGACTAGAACCAAAGTGACGAGTGCGGTGCACGCGGCCGATCCAGTTGCGATCTACGAGACGGATAGGGTTTTGCTGCCGGAGGCAATCTTTGGAACTGATATACCTCCGACTCCGGCGCCGGCACCGGCTCCGGCTCCGGTTACAGATATTGCGCCGGTGGCTGACGGAGGCCGGACGGGAAGTGGTTCCTCGTCGTCGTCTCCAACTTCTGCACCTTCGTCTTCTGAGAGGATTTCGAGTTTGGGTGTGTCGGCGATTGTTGGTGGGGTACTGTTCATGCTGGTTGTTTGTTGAGGAGAGCAGTTTATTTAATTTTTATCAGAATATCCATTTCATTTAATTTTCTTTATTATTACTAAATAGCTGCTATGATTCTTATTTTGTCCACCATTTTGATTCTTGAAAGGCTGCGGCAGCTCTCGTTAATTTAATGTATATGCTCTCAAAGCTTACAAAAAGGATTCATTTAATAAAATACGACGTATGCCGATGAGCGTTTTTTGGTTAAATTTTATTTAAAAGACTTTATAAATTCTCAGATGTTTTTGAAGTTTTGTACTGTTGTTAGATCTTAAATAAGCCGTTAATAGTAATTAATAATTAGAAATTATTGTTATATATTGGGTCAGTTATGGTAATTCCCAGCTGTTGCCTTTTTTTTTTTTTTTTTTTTGCAACGAAAGTAGATTTCATATAACTCAGACAAACCCAAAACACACAACCGAGGGCCAACTGGCCCATGATCATCTTGGACACAATTGAGCCAATCCAAGTAAAATCAAGAGGATACAACATCCTAAAGAAAGCCGAATGCAACAACGCAAAAAGACCCACTGATAGTTCAAACTATAAGCAGTAAACAAATACAGAGAACAAATAGCCCCCACCATCAGTGTTAGGATATAATACACGTGCCAGCACATATCAGTTAGAATAGTTGTTAGTCTGTTATATTGTTACAATATCAGTTACATATAGTTAGCACTCTAGCTCTCAATATATAGCTCACACTCCATGTACCAGATCATTCAATATAGAAATCACAATATCGTTCTCTGCATTCACTCTTTAGTATTCATGCTTAATAGTTAGACTTAACATGGTATCAGCGAGCCGGTGACGTTTTCCACCGCCATAGCCATCGAAATGTCTTCTTCCACCGGAGCTTCGTCTACTTCTCCGATTCCGTTCTCTCATCCGGTTTCTTCCAAGCTCACTAATGACAACTTCCTTGTTTGGCGCAAACAAGTTCTCGCGACTCTTCGAGGTCATCGCCTCCAACATTTCGTTGATGTTTCGTGGTGGCACCACCCAAATATCTTGATTCCGATGCTAGTCTTTGCAGTCTAATCAATCCCGCCTTCCTCGATTTCGGGAACAACAAGATCAATTGATCTTTCTCGCTTCTCGCCTCTCAGAATCGATTCAATCCTTTCTCGATTGGTTGGATGTGAAACTTCATCTCGGGTTTGGCATACTATTGAAACTTACTTTGCAATTCAAGTTCGATCTAAGGTCAACCGATTTCGTTCACAATTACAAATGCTTAAGAAAGGTTCTTCCACAATTAATGAATATTTGCTTAAAATTCGGCATTGCGTTGATATGCTTGCAATGGTTGGTCAAGGATTGAGTGATATGGATCATATTGATGCAATTTTGGATGGTCTCCTCCTGAATATGATACTTTTACTCATCTATTATAACTTGTCTTGATCCCTACATGTCACCGAGGTGGAATCGTTGTTATTAGCTCAAGAAGCTCGAATTGAGAAAAATGTGAAATCAATTAAGTCTGCCATGGCTAATCTCACTATTTCGGACCCCTAATCAATCCGACATGTTCTCATCGTCAAACACCTTCCGAGTATTCCCCCAACTTTAATGGAAATTTTTGACGTGGTGCTCGGGGTCGTGGTCATCGTGGTGTTCATGGAGGCGAAATTCGTGGTCCGAGGTACAATTCCAATAAGATTGATGCCAACTCGTGGTATTCCCGCCATGTAGTAACACATTGTTACTATCGTTTTGATAAATTATTTCTAGGTCCTTCGATTTGCGGGGACATTTTGCGGCTTCAACATCTCAAGTGCAAAGCTAATGTTGCTACTCACGAGGCATTCTCCTCCATCATTTGGCTTACCATTGGATATGTGGCTACTCCATCTATTGTTACATATACTAAGCGGTACCCGGACTTAGGGGCTACCAATCATATCGCTGCGAATACATCTAATTTGGTGCAACAAAGCGCTTTCACCGGTCATGCACATGTTCATATTGGTGATGGTAAGTGGATGACAATTCAACACATTGGTTCTTCTTCCTTTTCCTCTCCCTATTTGATCCAAACACTTATCCTCACTCAAATGCTTCATGTTCCTCACATTACTAAAAACTTATTGTGTCTAAATTTACTAGAGACAATAATGTTCTATTTGAATTTCTCCCGACACTTGCTTTGTAAAGGATCTTGCTACCAGGGCAACACTTCTTCAGGGGGACACCTTAAGGATGGGTTATATGTCTTCACTTCTTCCCAACTTACTTTTCACAAGCCATCCGGATCCAACTCCAACACTACAACATTACAACTTAAATCTACTCCTGTACTTCTATTTCTCGCTCCTGTTTCTTGTAATGTAGCTTCAACTTCCAAAGATATATTTTTCATTTAGAATTTCAGATTATGTCTTTGCATAAGGCGTGGGCACGCCTTATTAGTTGACTGGAGTTTTTAAGTTCATGAATCTAGAGTATGTAGAAGAATGGGGAATGTTCTAGATTGGTTAAGGTGCATGTAGATGGACGAGTCCATTTAAATTAGCTAGTTTGAAGGGTCTTTTATGCATCTATAAATATTCATTTGTACTTAGAATTTTGTAAGACAATCAAGTTAATAAAATTCATCTTCCTCCTAAAATTGTCTTCTACTTTTTATAGTTCATTTTTCTAACAAAGTGGTATCCGAGCCATATAATCCTTTGAGATGGCAAACAATGGAGTAGCTTCCTTCCAATTCCTCATCTCACAAAAGAAAACTATGAAAAATGGTGTCTACGAATGAAAGCCTTGCTTGGCTCCCAAGATGTATGGGAGGTCGTAGAGAAGGGATATGAGAAGCCTCAAAATAAAGCTACATTATATTCAACCGAGAAGGATACTTTGTCAAAGACAAAGAAGAAGGATCAACAAGCCCTCACCCTCATCCATCAATGTTTGGATGATTCGATGTTCGAGAAGGTAGGCGACGCTACTACTTCAAAGGAAACTTGGGAGATTTTGGCAAAATGTCTACAAGGTGTTGATAAAGTGAAGAATGTGAGACTTCAATCACTAAGGGTGATTTTGAAGCTTTGAAGATGAATGAATCCAAACGATTTTGGATTATTGTTCAAGGGTGAAAGCTATTGTGAATCAATTAAAGAGATATGGAGACAAAATCGAAGATGTACGCATAGTGGAGAAAATTCTTCGTTCCTTGACTCCAAAGTTTGATTATATTGTGTGTGTCATTGAGGAGACGAAAGATCTAGATTCTATGAGAATTGAAGAATCGGAGGGTTCTCTACAAGCTCATGAAGAAAAGATCAAGAGAAGACAAGAGGAGCATTGAAGCAAGTTCTCAAAGTTAAAGCTACTTTGAGAAATGATGCGTAAAAGAAAAATAACTTCAAAGGGCGTTGACGTGGGACGAGGTTATGAACGAGGAAGAGGTCGTGCAAATAACCAAAATAGGCACGAAAGAGACAATGGAGACAACTTCAACAATGAAGAAAGAAACCAATCATCACAAAGAGGCCGTGGAAGAGCAAGAGGAAGAGGACGAGACTATTATCAAAGATAAAATGAAATGAGGCATGACAAGTCTAAAATTGAATGTTACATTTGTCATAGACTTGGCCATTTTACTGGGAGTGCCGCAACAATAATTACGATGCTAAAGAAAATTCTAATCTTGTTGACGATAAGCAAGAAGTGGAAGAGTCGGCGTTGTTGTTAACAATCAAAGATGACGAGAATGACAACAACAATCTGTGGTACTTGGATAATGGTGCTAGCAACCACATGTGCGAGATATAGAGAAAAGTTTGTAGAGTTAAATGAGAAGGTGAAAGGTAATGTCTTTTTCGGAGACTCCTCAAATATCCATATTCAAGGGAAATGTAATTCTCATTTCTTCCAAAGATGGCAGCCATAAATTGATCTCCGATGTTTATTATGTGCCTAAATTGAAAAGTAATATTTTGAGTTTGAGTCAATTTCTTGAAAATGGGTATGAAATTCTCATGAAAGACAATTGTCTTTGGCTACGAGATCGAGAATGCCAATTTGCTTGCTAAAGTGGTTATGTCAAAGAACAAGATGTTCAAATTGCACATGAAATCAATTGATGCAAAGTGTTTGAAGGCTAATGTACAAGATGTAGCATGGCAATGGCACATGAGATTTGGGCATTTGAATTTTGGAGCTCTTAAAGCGATGGGAAAAAATAATATGGTGAGAGGATGCCTTCGATTAACTTCCAATCATTTGTGTGAAGCATGTCTTGTCGGAAAACATACAAGAAAGAGTTTTCCAAAAGAAGCAACATGGAGAGCGACTAAGCCACTTGAACTTGTGCATACGGATGTGTGTGGACCAATTAATCCACAATCACTTGGTAAGAGTAAATATTTTATACTCTTTATTGATGATTTCAACCGAAAGACTTGGGTTTACTTTCAAGCAAAAATCGAAAGCCTTTGCTACTTTCAAGAATTTAAAGATACTTGTTGAAAAGAAAGTGACTATGAAATCAAAGCTTTGAGATCCGATAGAGGAGGCGAATTCACTTCAAGGGAATTCAATGAGTTTTGTGCAACTCATGGAATTCGCCGATCTATGTGATTCTAGATTGCCACAATGTAGCGGTGTCGCCGAGAGGAAGAATAGAACCATTCTTAACATGGCTAGATGTATGCTCAAAGCAAAAATATGCCGGAAGGAGTTGTGGGTTGAAGCTATATCATGTGCGGTGTATTTGTCAAATCGTTCACCGACGGTGAATGTCAAAAATCAAACACCTCAAGAAGCTTGGAACGGAAAGAAGCCGAATGTCAATCATTTGCGAGTATTTGGAAGCATTGCTTATGTTCAAGTTCCCCACCAAGAGAGATCCAAACTTGATGATCGAAGTGTCAAACACGTGTTTGTTGGATATGATTATCATTCAAAAGGTTATCGGTTGTTCGACCGAACAATAGCAAAGTCATGATTAGCCGTGATGTTGAGTTTGATGAAGAAGCCACGTGGAATTGGGAAGCCAAAGAAGAAAAGTCTTATGTTTTTCTTCCTTATTTGAGGAGAACAAGATGATTTGGAGCTTGAACAGAATTCTACACCACTTCCTTCTCCAATTCCATCACATACTCATGGAGAAAGTTCAAGTGAAAGGCCACTAAAAATGAGAAGTCTTGATGACATATATGAAAGATCTCATGAAGTTTCTCTTGACAATGATGAATTGTAGTGTCTTTTGCGAGATAGTGAGCCTCTAACCTTTGATGAAGCAAGACATGATAAACGATGCGAGAAAAGCCATAGATGAAGAGATTAATTCAATTGAGAAAAACTATACTTGGGAATTAACCACTCTTCCCAAGGGTCATGACGCTATTGGTGTCAAATGGGTGTACAAGATGAAGAAGAAACGCTAAAGGGGAAGTAGAGAAATACAAAGCGAGACTTGTAGTCAAGGGCTACAAGCAAAAACATGGAGTTAACTACGATAGAGTTTTTGTGCGGTTGTTCGCATGGAAACTATTCGTTTAGTCATCTCTTTGGCGGCTCAAATGAAGTGGAAAATCTATCAACTCGACGTTAAATCGGCTTTCTTGAACGGCTATCTTGAAGAAGAGGTTTATGTTGAGAGACCTTTGGGGTATGTCGTAGATGGACATGAAGACAAAGTCTTGAGATTGAAAAAGGCTTTATACGGTTTAAAGCAAGCCTGCGAAAGTGGAATAGCCGCATCGACAAATATTTCCAAGAGAACGGGTTTGTTCGTTGTCCTAATGAATATGCTCTTTACATCAAAGTTTATCATAATGGCGATGTTTTTCTCATTTGTCTTTACGTTGATGATCTAATTTTTACCGATAATAATCCGAGCTTTTTTGACGAATTCAAGAAAGTGATGTCTTTTGAATTTGAGATGATGATTTAGGCCACATGTCATATTACTTGGGCCAGAGAGGTGAAACAAATTGAGAAAGGTATATTTCTTTCTCAAATGGTTATGCAAAAGAAATTTTGAAGAAGTTTAAAATGATTGATTGCAATCCCGTGAACACACCTATGGAGACTGGTTTGAAGCTATCCAAATTTGGGGATGAAGAAAAAGAAATCCGACTTTGTTTAAAAGAGCTTGTGGGAAGTTTGAGATATTTGACATGTACAAGGCCGGATATACTTTATGCGGTTGGGGTAGTGAGTCGTTTCATGGAAACTCCTACTTCTACTCATATGAAAGTTGCCAAGTGGATTCTTCGCTACCTAAAAGGCACACTTGATTTTGGGTTGTTTTATACTTCATCCAAGATTTTACACTTAAAGGATTACGTGATAGTGATTTTTTGGAGATATTGACGATAGAAAAAGCACGCCAGTTTTGTATTTTTCATGGGTGATTGTGCTATTTCTTGGTGTTCGAAGAAACAACCTATCGTGACATTGTCGACTTGTGAGTCGAATATGTAGCCGCAACTTCGTGTACTTGTCACGCTAAATGGCTAAGGAAAATGTTGAAGGAGCTTCACTTATCTCAAGTAGAAGCTACAAAAATTTGCATTGATAACACGTCGGCACCAACACTTGCCAAGAACCCGATGTTCCATGATCGAAGCAAGCATATCGATACTAGGTACAATTTTATTAGAGAATGCATTGCGAACAAAGAAGTGGAACTTAAGTTTGTGAAGACTAAGATCAAGTTGCGGATATTTTCACAAAGCCATTCAAGTTTGAAGATTTTCAAGATTGAGGGTAAGACTTGGAGTGAAGAAGGAAATTCTAAATTAAGGGAGGATTTTGTTAGTAAATAATTTAGAATTTCCAGATTATGTCTTTGCATAAGGCGTGGGCACGCCTTATTAGTTGACTGCGATTTTTAAGTTCATGAATCTAGAGTATATATGAGAATGGGGAATGTTCTAGATTGATTAAGGTGCATGTAGATGGATGAGTCCATTGGTTTCTTGCATTAAATTAGCTAGTTTGAAGGGTCTTTTATGCATCTATAAATATTCATTTGTACTTAGAATTTTGTAAGACAATCAAGTTAATAAATTCCTCTTCCTCCTAAAATTGTCTTCTACTTTTTATAGTTCATTTTTCTAACAGAATTGTCATTTGCCCAACATAAATAAAATTTCAAATTCAGTTTGTCATGCTTGTTGTCTTGGGAAATTACATAAACTACCATTCCCCACTTCCTCTACTATATATTACTCCTCCGATTTACTCGATCCTGTGGGGTCCATCCCCCACTTTATCTTCTAATGGGTATAAATACTATATTCATTTCATAGATGCTTCCACTAGATACACTTGGCTTTATCTTCTTCGAAATAAAACGAGGCTTTACAAGCCTTCACTACCTTCAAGTCCCATGTTAAATTACAATTTAACCACAAAATTAAGGAAGTACAAACTGGTTGGGGAGGTGAATTTAGACCATTTATCGATCTTCTTACATCTCTTGAGTCTTACATCGACATCCTTGTCCTCACACTCATGAACAAAATGGTTTAGCCGAAAGAAAACATCGCCATATTGTGGAAACGGTCTCACACTACTTGCACAAGCATCTCTACCTCTTAAATTTTGGGATGAAGCATTTAGAATCATTGTTTTTCTCATTAACCGGTTACCCTCCCCTGTAACTCTTCACAAAACTCCACTTGAACTTGTCTTTCACAGTCCACCTGATTAATCTCACCTAAGAACCTTTGGGTGTCTTTGTTTCCCAAATTTGAAACCTTATAATCAACACAAGTTTGCTCTTAAGTCAACACCTTGTACATTCTTGGGGTATAACTTGAAACACAAAGGGTACAAATGCTTAGATGTGTCTGGAAAGATTTATATCTCCAGAGATGTTATCTTTGATGAACTTAACTTTCCATTTGTTCAGCCTATTCTCATATCTTCATCATCACAGTCTCAAAGCACTTCCGCACCACCACCGCTTTTTTGGTTTCTCCCATCACCTTCTCAATCTTCCCGGTGTGTTTGATACTTCCGGTCTGTTCCATTACCACCGTGAATCGCCACAGGCCTCTCCTATTTGTGAAAACCCTCCAGAAATATTCATTCCATGGTTACTCATGCAAAGAATGGAATATTTAGGCCTAAAGCTTTTATCGCAAAGTAAAGGAGCCTACCTCGCCATCGATGCTTTGCAAGATGCTAAATGGAATCAAGCTATGACGAGGAATACTTGGCTCTCATAAGAAATAATACTTGGAGGTTGGTTCCCTTGCCACATGGTAGAAAGGCCATATGATGCAAGTGGATTTTCAAAATTAAGGAGAACTCGGATGGCACAATCAACAAGTACAAGGCAAGGTTGGTTGCCAAGGGTAAAACCTACCACAATCGAGTAGTTCTCACTATTGCTCTTAACAAAGGGTGGCTTGTTAGGCAATTGGATGTAAATAATGCTTTTCTCAATGGCGGTTTAAAAGATGAAGTATATATGGAGCAACCGGTGGGATTTATTGACCCTATAAATCCAACTCTTGTATGCAAATTGGAGAAGTCATTGTATGGGTTAAAACATGCACCTCGGGCCTGGTTTGATACCTTGTGTCTTTGCCCTCTTGTACTGGGTTCCATCAAACTAAATCGAGATAGTTCTTTGTTTGTCGAGTTCACTCCTTAGGTATTATATTTGTGCTTTAGTGTATGTGGATGACATGCTTGTCACAAGCGACTTCAATAAGGAGGTTCAATCTCTCATTTCACATTTAAATCGAATTTTGCACTTAAAGATCTTGGTGAGGTTGATTACTTTCTTGGCATTCAAGTGAAGAAAACAGAGGTGGATTACACTTGTCTCAAACCAAGTACATTTGATTTATTGAAGAAAGCAAATATGCTTAATGCTAAACCAAATCACACATCCAATGTTAATCGGTACCAAACTCACTACCTATGGGGATGATACAGTTCAAAATGTTCAGTTGTACAGAAGCATCGTTGGGGCATTACAATACATCACAATCACACATCCGAAACGTATTCTACAATATCTAGCTGGGTCAACAACTTATGGTATTCACCTCACACGAGCAAATTCTGATTCACTGAACATTGTTGGCTTTTGTGATGCGGATTGGGCATCGGATATTAATGACCGACGATCTACATCAGGCTTTTGTCTATTTCTTGGTTCTAATCTCATCTCTTGGCAGTCCAAGAAATAGCACACAGTGTCGCGGTCCTCCACAGAGGCAGAGTACAGGAGTTTGGCAAGTCTAGTCACAGAAATCAGTTGGGTACAGGGCTTAATTGGTGAATTGAAGATACCGGTTCCTAAAACTCCATTAGTATGGTGTGATAATCTCAAAGACGGTTCAATTGGCGCCTAACCTTGACCTTACATGCACGTACCAAACATATTGAATTGGATTTATATTTTGTTCGTGAGAAAATGCAGAGACACCAGGTTGAAGTACGACATGTGCCATCGTTGATCAACTTGCAGACATTCGACCAAGGTTAGCTCCAAAGATTAACTTTGTTGCTATGAGAGACAAACTCAAGATTGTTGACTCCCAATCCTTGAGTTTGAGGGGACTGTTAGGATATAATACACGTGCCAACACATATCGAGTTAGAATAGTTGTTAGTCCTGTTATATTGTTACAATATCGATTACAAATAGTTAGCACTCTAGCTCTCACAATATAGCTCACACTCCATATGTTAAGTTGGTTTTTATACCAATGTATTGAGTATTCTAGACTAGGATTTTGTGGGGTTTTCAAGTATTTTAGCGTCGTTTGAGTCGAGTTTGTGTCATTAGTTGTCGTTTGAGAGTCGGGACAGGTCTTGGATGCCGAAATTGATTAAAACGATTAAAAACGTGTTTGGGTGGTGAAGATCGCATTTTAGGAGCTTCATTTTTTTATATCTTTTTTTATTTCTTTTATTTTATTTTTATTTTTTATTATTTTTATTTTTTTGACTCGGACACCGACTCGATGAATGAAAATAGATCGCACCTTGAAAAAAAAAAAAAAATAATATAAAAAAATAAAAATAAAAGAAATAAAAAAAAAGATATAAAAAAATGAAGCTCCTAAAATGCGATCTTCACCACCCAAACACGTTTTAATCGTTTTTAATCAATTTCGGCATCCAAGACTGTCCTCCGACTCTCAAACGACAACTAATGACACAAACTCGACTCAAACGACGCTAAAATACTTGAAAACCCCGCAAAATCCTAGTCTAGAATACTCAATACATTGGTATAAAAACCAACTTAACAAGAGCATCATTTACAAACCAACTTATGCTATTTCAAGGTCATGTATTCAATTACCTTTCTCAAGAGTCAAATCAAATACACCCAACAATCTAAATTATTGATCAAGTAATTTAGAAGCAATAAATCCAAATAGCACAAATAAATTGAGAAATCTAGATTGACAAACCACAATCTCAAAACATAAGTTCAAACATAGATTACATCAACCCTATAGAATTATAGAGTTTAGCCCATGATGAAAATATTGATCAAGTAATTTAGAAGCAATAAATCCAAATAGCACAAATAAATTGAGAAATCTAGATTGACAAACCACAATCTCAAAACATAAGTTCAAACATAGATTACATCAACCCTATAGAATTATAGAGTTTAGCCCATGATGAAAATACAAATATCCTTAATCAAATGAGAATGCATCTCAAATCATACACAAGAAACAACAAAGAAGGAATTAAAGAGATTAAAGAAGAATCTTATCTATTTCTAGATGATAAATGTCTTCAATCTTCTTCCCCAACTCTTTCCTTGTGTCTTGGTGGTGTTGGTTTTCATCCCCAAGTATCCTCCATGCCCTAGTTCAAGCCACCCATGTATCTATTTTTATACCAATGTATTGAGTATTCTGACTAGGATTTTGCGGGGTTTTCAAGTATTTTAGCGTCGTTTGAGTCGAGTTTGTGTCATTAGTTGTCGTTTGAGAGTCGGGACAGTCTTGGATGCCGAAATTGATTAAAAACGATTAAAAACGTATTTGGGTGGTGAAGATTGCATTTAGGAGTTAAAAAACGGAAATATATCGAGCATGATCGAGCGCGACTTAAAAAAACCCCGCGCCAGCAGTCACGGGGTCGAAATTGGTACAACGTTTGAGGACAAAGGGCGCTGCAGGCGCTTATGCCGGCGGCAAAGGCCGCAAAGACATCGAGCAAAGCTGCAGTGCAATAAGAATGGCAAGTGAATGGCTTTGTGGCGATGGAGTGCAAGAAATGACGGACGCGTGAGCATCAGCTGCAGCAAGCGCCATCCCTGCAGTCACATTTCACGACACGCACGGCAAACTGGGCAATACATAGGAGCGCTGCAAAGACGCCATTCTAGCCGCAGTGCACAAGCGCCGATGGGCCCGAATGTGCTTATTTGAGTTCTTTTTGGGCCTTTTTGGACGGATTTTTTAGGGTTTTAAGCCTATAAATAGAACAAGGAACGGACAAACAGGGGGTTGGACATTTGGGAGAGCACAAGGGACGATTTTGAGCAAGGAGAAAGAGTTCGGGACGAGATTCGAAGGCATCTACCTTCTGGAAACAGAGAAGATTCCTTCCTTAATCATTCCAAATTATTTTTCTAGCATCTTTGTTGAACCCTATCGATGTATAATTATTTCTTCATAAATTTTTGTACATCCAATATGAGCTAAACCCATATTTCTAGGGATTGATGTAACTTACGTTTGAACCTATGTTTTGATTTCTAGTTTATGAAATTCGCATAGTTATTAATCTATTTGTGCTATTTGATTTGATTGCATCTGGATTATCTGATCAATAATTTAGATTGTTTGGCGTGTTTGATTTGACGCTCGAGAGAGGTAATTGAACGCCCTGGCCATAGAATAGACATCAGGGTTTCATAGAATCGAGAGATTTATGAATCTTTTGAAGCCTTGTGATAGAATATTCATTGAGCGCATTAGGGTTTAATTTATGATTTTTATAGAGATATCGAAATCGTAAATTGAAACCTAGAATCACTTGGCACTCGAGAGAGGAAGTGATAAACGGTAGGAATATTGGCTTATAGATTGATAACTTGTGATTAATAAACTTGATTGAAAACATAGGGGATAACTAGTGAAATCAACCCTCTAGAATTCATCTTCTACGTGTTTGATAAATTGTCCGAACCATTTATTTGCTTAATTTTAGTTTTTTTAGTTTAATCAATCATCATCTCTTTTCGATTTCTAGATAGAATTAAGCTATTTTAATTATAGTACTTAGTGTAAAAATTCGATAACAATCCTGTGGAGACGATAACCCTACTTTTCAAACCTATACTAAAACTTGACACCGTACGCTTTATGTAAGAAATTCGCGATCAAGTTTTTGGCGCCGTTGTCGGGGATTGTTTTATCCTATTTTAAACTAATACTATTACCAAGTAGTCTTAATACTAATCTGACTAGTTTAGGAGTTATAATTTCGTATTTCTCATTGATTTATTTGTTTATGCGAGATTAAGAAAATACTAATTTGCTTCCTTTGATCCGAAATTGAGCGGACACTTCGAGCAATAAGAGCAAAGCGAAGCGAGCACGAGAATCGAGCAATGGCGGGGCGTTGTAGACAATGAGAATAACGGAAATCGGGTTGCGAATATGCCACCACAACCTAATGCACTGAAAGGGCAATCCGGATTACTACGCCCACCGTGAACTGAATTACTCCGGAATTGTGCGACCCATTAATGCAAATAATTTGAATTGAAACCGGCCTCATAAGCATGGTTGTGAGAATCGATTTGGGGAGTCTAGTGGATGATCCGAATACACATCGGCCACTTTCCTAGAAATTTGCGACACCATCAAGATGAATGGTGTGACTAATGAGGCCATTCGATTGAGGCTTTTCCGTTTTCACTTCGGGATAAGGCCAGGCGATGGTTCTGAGACGTTCGCCCCGGGGTAGTATTACGAACAGGATGATCCGACTCAAAAGTTTTTAGCAAAATTCTTCCCTCCCAAAGAAGATACTCCAATCAAGAGCGAGATCGCCCGGTTCCAACAGATTGATTTTGAGCCGTTATATGAAGCTTGGGAGCGATTTAAAGATCTGTTGAGGAGATGCCCACAACATGGATATGCGGATCGCGAGAGGGTTCAATATTTTTACAATGGTTTGAATGGGCATACGAGGATGATACTAGATGCGGCATCGGGAGGTACATTGATGGCTAAAACACCGATCGAGGCCTTACTTTTACTTGAAGAAATAGCCACAAACAAGCACTATCAATGGCCCTACGAGAGGAACAACACCGGTTCGGTTGCGGTGTTCTTGAGTTGATCAATGTCGCCTTTGGCGGCTCAAATCTCGAGTCCGACAAAACAATTGGCAATCATGAATACCGGTAGCACACCACAAAGACAAGCCGCACTCCCACCCGCCGTTCACGCAACCGCCATTCACGAGGCCGAGCAAGTCAATTATGTGAATAACCGGGATTTTAATAACCGAGGTAATTCATTACCAACTCACTACCACCAGGGACTTCGCAATCATGAAAATCTATCTTATAGCAACAACAAGAATGTATTGAATCCACCTCCGGGTTATCCAAACCCATCCGGTTCAATGCACTCGGAGGTGAAAAAAGCGATCGCTTGAGGAGATGCTCGGCTCATTCATCGGAGAGACCAGGAATCGAATGAATAGGAGTGAGGTGATTGATGGTCGAATACTAAGATGAGCACAATTGAAACGCATATTAGGTCGATCGAGACACAAATGGGTCGATTGGCTACACCGTGAATTCATTGCGCAGAAGGAAAGTTCTCAAGTGATATCTGAGGTTAATCCAGAGAGACACGCAATGCAATTTACGCGGAAAAGGAAGCAAAAATTCAGCCTGCTCCGAAAAATCACCTATTTATGCGAAACCGAGTGGAATCCAAGAAAATGAAGTTGGAAGAATTTGAAACTGTCTATCCGGAGTGAGGAGTGTAGTGCAATAGTCGAGTAAACTACCTCGAGAAAATGAAGGATCCGGGAGTTTCACTATTCCTTGTACTATTGGAGGAGTTTGCTTTGAGAAACCACTTTGTGATCTTGGGTCCAGTGTGAATCGATATCTCTAGGCGATGTGACGAAGTATGGGCTCGGTGAGGTGAAGCCGTCAACATCACTTTGTAGTTCGGCCGATCGATCCATCGCCTATCCGTGGGGAATCATTGAAGACGCGTCTTGGTAAGAATTAATAAATTTGTTTTTTCCTGTGGATTTTGTAGTGTTGGACGCGAACGAGGAGAAGAAAATACCTATAATCTTTGGGCGGCCATTTTTAGCCACAACAAGGGCTTTGATCGATGTAGAAACGGGGAGCTAACATTGCGGGTAAATCAAGAGAAAGTTGTATTCACCATCCATCCAACCAATAGGCTAAAATTTGAATTAAAGGATGGTAAGCGGATGGTTGGGAATATTCTTTCAAGACATTGGAGGTTGGGAAGTTTCTAAGGGAAATGTGGATCACATGCCTATTGGAGCCCCAACTTGAGGATAATCGACATAGTCCGGTCAAGATAAACTTAGCGCTTCTTGGGAGGCAACCCAAGCCCCTTTTATTACTTTCTTAGTTTTAATTTAGTTTAGTAGTTGTTTTTGTTTTTTGAATTTTTGCATTTTTAGGAGTAGTAGTAAGTTGCATCATACCCCACCCCTCTTATTTGTGCAAATCCCACATATCCCATTCCATCTTCACAAAAGAGCATTATGACACTACACACACCATATTCATCTCATCCATTCACTATTTGGTAAGTTTGCAACTTCCAAACCCCACCCCATTTTCCCCCATCTTATGATTTTTGGTGTGGTTGGATTGTAGCGATGCTAGGCTAGGATAATTGTTGTTGATTTGTGGATTGTGGATTGGTTGCTCATGCTAGACTTAGGTTTGGTCTTTGATTTTTGGGATTGAATTGAGCTATCCATTGCATTCACTATCTTTGCCCAAATTCATGCATATGAGGTGTTTGATGAAATGCCCCAATGATAGTTTCAAATTGTTTAGTGCTATATTGCATTTCTATGCTTATCTTTTTGACATGACATTATATTTTCTACTTGGGGGCATTATGTATGTGCTTTGATTTTCGATTTCTCACCCATAACCGAATTCCATGGTTCCACGAGTTTTGTTTCTTGTCTACCTTGCTAGGTTGCAAAAATGCGAAACCAAAGAGGACCGGACTAAGGCGAATGGGAAGAACATGACCACACCTCGAGGCATACAACACCCAGGCTCGTGCGCTAGGATGCATTGTGAGCTTATACGAGACACCTCCTACACGTAGTAGTACCACATGACTTAAGGAGCCTTCGCTCCTCCGGCTACCAGAAAGTCCTTTTTCCCACCTCTCCATTGGGGACAATGTCGTTTTAAGTTTGGGGGTGCGGTCTATTTTCATTCATCGAGTCGGGTCCGGAGTCAAAAAAAAAAAAAGAAGAAAAAAAGAGTCTAGAGTCGAGTCGGGGCATTTGTAAAAGCGTGAAACCGCATGACTAAGTGAATTTGTTGAATATGAGTTGAACGGTCAAGAGAGCATGTGTTGAATCGTGATTTAATCTTCTTTCCATTAATTCCATCTATGTGCTTGACTGTTGATTTATTTGGGGATGATTTATGCAATTTAGTGGTTCCTTTATGATCCCACCGGATTCTAGAACTTGTCCGATCACTAGTCGAGGCGAAATCCTAGGTGAAGTAACATTGAGGAAGTGATTTAGGCCATCTTTGAACAAGCGAGCCTAAAATGCCTACCTTTGCATTATATTTTCCCTAGTGTTCCCTTTGAGCCTTATAAACCCGTTTCTTTGGCAACCATCTAATACCCAGAGCCTAAATGTGAATATCCTAATTACCCATCACTCATACACACAAAGTATAGAAAAATATTGGAAGTTGAGGAGGGTATGATGAGAAAGGGTGTGAATTTAATTGAATGAAGTTGCTCGAGAAAAGAAAATATGAGACCCCCATGTACAAAAAGAATAAGTTTGGGGTTCCCAAAAAAAAAAAAAATGAAAGAGAAAATCGCTGGGATTGAAGGTTCATAAACATTGGGGATGTCAAAAAGTGAAAGGTAGTTGCTAATTGATGATTCGAATTGATAATTGTGTGTTTGGGTGATTTGAGCTACTTAATCCTATATTTTCCTACCTTACCTTAAGCCCACATTACAAGCTTTAAAAGTCCTATTGATCCTTGTGTTATATTAGCCTACATCGGTGGAGATTAGTGTGAAAGACAAGCCTATGGAGTCCGGTAAGCATCTCATCTCCATATTCAAAAAGTTGATCATTTTGAAAACACTTGATTGCGTGAGTCTATCTCGGATAATGAAAATGGAGTTGGCATGAACATTCCACCTTCATGATCACTTTGTGAAAATACGTGCTTGATGATAGTAAAACGAAATTTGACGAATGAGTTTGGTTGTGAAGTTTGTGATTGGGTTGTTGAGTCAGTCTCTTCATTTTTTGTGTTCTTCTTGTTAGTCGTTTTTTAGAGTCCAGTAATTGCTTGAGGACAAGCAAACGCCTAAGTTTGGGGTATTTGTTAAGTTGGTTTTTATACCAATGTATTGAGTATTCTGACTCAGGATTTTGCGGGGTTTTCAAGTATTTTAGCATCGTTTGAGTCGAGTTTGTGTCATTAGTTGTCGTTTGAGAGTCGGGACAGGTCTTGGATGCCGAAATTGATTAAAAACGATTAAAAACGTTTGGGTGGTGAAGATCGCATTTTAGGAGCTAAAAAAACAGAAATATATCGAGCATGATCGGCGCCGTTATGTTAAAAACCCAGCGCCCTTGTGGGGTCGAAATTGGTACAACGTTTGAGGACGGGTGGCTGCAAGACGGTGGGCGACAGGGGAAAAGGGCTGCAAAGACACGGAGAGCAAAAGCCTGCAATAAGAATGGCAAGAAATGGCTGCTGTGCGATGGAGTGCATCGGCCGACGTGAGCATCGAGCGCGCTGCAGCGCCATCCTAGCCGCAGCGACGCGACGTGCAACTGGGCAATACATAGGAGCGCTGCAAGGCCATTCTAGCGTTAATTTGGGCAGTCACGCTCGATGGGCCCGAATGTGCGCCGAGTTCTTTTTGGGCCTTTTTGGACGGATTTTTAGGGTTTTAAGCCTATAAATAGAACAAGGAACGGACAAACAGGGGTTGGACATTTGGGAGAGCACAAGGGACGATTTTGAGCAAGGAGAAAGAGTTTGGGACGAGATTCAAGGTATCTACCTTCCGAAACAGAGAAGATTCCTTCCTTAATCATTCCAAATTATTTTTCTAGCATCTTTGTTGAACCCTATCGATGTATAATTATTTCTTCATGAATTTTTGTACATCCAATATGAGCTAAACCCATATTTCTAGGGGATTGATGTAACTTACGTTTGAACCTATGTTTTGATTTCTAGTTTATGAAATTCGCATAGTTATTAATCTATTTGTGCTATTTGATTTGATTGCATCCGGATTATCGATCAATAATTTAGATTGTTTGGCGTGTTTGATTTGACGCCGAGAGAGGTAATTGAACGCCCGCCATAGAATAGCACAACTAGGGTTTCATAGAATCGAGAGATTTATGAATCTTTTGAAGCCTCGTGATAGAATATTCATTGAGCGCATTAGGGTTTAATTTATGATTTTTATAGAGATATCGAAATCGTAAATTGAAACCTAGAATCACTTGGCTGGCACGAGAGAGGAAGTGATAAACGGTAGGAATATTGGCTTATAGATTGATAACTTGTGATTAATAAACTTGATTGAAAACATAGGGGATAACTAGTGAAATCAACCCTCTAGAATTCATCTTCTCGTGTTTGATAAATTGTCGAACCATTTATTTGCTTAATTTTAGTTTTTTTAGTTTAATCAATCATCATCTCTTTTCGATTTCTAGATAGAATTAAGCTATTTTAATTATAGTACTTAGTATAAAATTCGATAACAATCCCCTGTGGAGACGATAACCCTACTTTCAAAACCTATACTAAAACTTGACACCGTGACGCATGCAGTAAGAAATTTGCGATCAATGTACCAGATTATTCAATATAGAAATCACAATATCGTTTCTCTGCATTCACTCTTTAGTATTCATGCTTAATAGTTAGACTTAACAATCATCAATCATCAACATTCAACAACATGATCCAAACACCAAACCAATCACACCCCACTGGACTCCAAGAATAGCCCCTAAGATGAACCATCAACAACCAAAGCCAAAACAGAAAAAAAAAAAACCAAAATCAGAATTTACAAACAACCTGGAATTTCTTTATTGACTTGCAATAACACCCTTTAAATGTAAGTGAGGGAAAATAAGATTTTTAGTCCTGTAAGTTGACTTTTTTGAGAATTAGTACTTTAAGTTGTCACATTCATGTTTTAGTTCTTTTATTTTTCAAATTTCAAGATATTCAATCATTTAACTTAGAAATTTTACTTTTGGTCCTATAACCTAACAAATTTTAGAAATTTAGTCCTATACTTAGCAATAGTTAAATTTAACTAATTTATTAAAAAATAGTACCTTCACTTCACATTTATTAGGACCAAAAGTAAAATTATTAAAATTAATTTTTTAAAATTAAATTAAATTAAAAGAAATTAAAAATTAAATAAATTTGATTAATAAAAAACTAAGATAAATAAAAAAATTGTAAAATTATTAACGAATTTTAGGAAAATTAAAATATTTACATCAAATTAGTAAATTAAGCATAATTTGTCATATTTATGTAATTAACCTTTGGTGAGGAGAATTATCTCCATACAAGATGCATTTATTACGAAGGTTCAAAATTTAATGCTTGAAATGTTTTTAAAAAATAATTAAATTTAAAAATGATTAGTTATTTTTAGTTAAAAGTTAATTATTAATTAAAATTATTCAATTTTAAAAATAAAATTTAATTAATAAATAACCCTTTAATTTAATTTAATTATTGCTAAGTTATAAGACTAAATTTTTGAAATCATTAAGTTATAGGACCAAGAGTAAAATTGCTAAATTAAAAGATGAATATCTACAAATTTGAAAGTTAAAATGACTAAAACATGAATGTGACAACTCGGCGACTAATTATAAAAAAGTCTAACTTACGTAACTAAAAATCTTATTTTCCCATGTAAGTGACGGACAAGTATTGATATTCATCTCGATAATATATATGATCTCTCTCTGTTCTGGGCATATCGCACAACTCTAGAGTCTCCATTCAGTCTAGCCCACGAGATAGATGTAGTTATCCCAACAGAAATTGGGGAGTCAAGCATGAAGGGTAACAAACTACTTCCTAGAGAAGAATGATAGCATGTTGAGAGTCAATCTGGACTTAATAGATGAACTCAAAGAGAAAGCCTTCACCGGAGCGGAAGTTTACAAGAGAAAGGTTGCAAAAGCATACAACTCCAGCATACGCTCTTCAAGTTTTCAAGTAGAAGACCTCGTCATGAGGAACACAGAACTCTTTGGACCAACTGGAAAGTTAGAGCCCAAGTGGAAAGAACCCGACAAGATCACCAAGACAGTGGAGCCAAGAGCTTACAAATTGGATGGAAGAGGTGTACCCCACACATAAAACATAGAAAGTATTACCCATGAGGCCCTACCTAGAGGTCATGGCAGTATGGCATCCTATTTACAACTAAATCATATTCATTCTTATGCAAGTTAGTTTTTTTATCAAATGTACTACTTTGCAAGTCTCAGAGACAAATCTCTGGTTACTTCTACTACTACTCATTAGAGTTATTTCTCTAACATCATATCTCTTCATAAACAACTCTTGAGATAATTACTTGCAAAACTCGCATAACTAAACCTTACAAGTCATCACTTCTATGAAAAGAGGCAGCTATCCACTATATCAAGAGATAACTAAAAAGTTCCGTAGAAATAGCTTCATGCTATCCAGACTATTCACTAAACAGCTACGCGCTATCCACGACATTCTCCTAATAAAAGTCCTAAAAGACATAGCTACGCGCTATCCATGACATTTTCTAAGTAAAAATTGTGTAAAAAGGTAGCTACTACACACGTCGCTACCCATGACATTCTCCAAGTAAAAGTCATAAAAGAGATAGTTGCGGGTCACTCTCCAAAATTAAATCCCGTAAGAGGTAGTTGTGTTATCCCACTTCAATATTACACTTCCCTACTTCATAAGCAAAAAAAAAATTTCAAGTCTCTATTAACATTTATAGAAATATTACATTTTAAAACATAATCAAACCTGATGAAGTATTTTGTAATTTTAAATCTTCTCTATATTTCTTTGTAATTAGCCCAAACCTTAGTTTTTTTTTTTTTTTTTGGTAATTATCCCTAAAAAGGATTCAGCTTAGTGGATGACAACTTCCTCGTCGAAAATCTATTTCAACTCAAACTCATTTTTTGTTTTTTTGTTTTTTTTTGAGAAGAACTCAAACGCTCATGGTCAAGTGGCAAATTGATGGAATTGGATTTCATGGGAGCATAACAGTTAGGCAAAACACAGATTTGTGTAAAGATTGCATTTCCACAACTAAAAATTTACAGTTACATTTATACTACTACTTCAGCCCCACAAATACAATCCGTTGTCTTCTTGTCCAGCTATGAAATATGATAATTTTGTATATCTACAAAAGAAATCTATTATTTGCTACAATTTTATTTATTCTCCACAAAAAACAAGAAAAAAAAATCATTCTTGCTCATCAACATTAACGGAATTTAGACGTCTTAATCTCTGATCAAGCTCTGCCATGACTGCCGGCTCCTGCTTTTTCCTTTGCTTTGATAAGGTGGTGGTTGTCATAAGCCCTATCTTGTCAAAGGCAACCTACGGAAGATTTGTTGTGGAATGTTAAATTTCAGAACTATCTCTAAACTGACAATAATATGAAAACCAACTCATGCAGTTGTTTTTATTCTATCTGTGCTGACTGTGCAGTTCTTGTTTAACCAGCCACAAATGCCAAATTGTTGCTTTACATTTGCACCAAGTCTTCTCAGGAAATTATAAGAATAAGAAATATCTAAGTCGAAAAAAGGAGGGCTGTTACCATCAATAGTTCATCAGGATCAAAGAGGCGATGTGTAGTTCTTTGTATTATGTTAATCACATCGCCAACCTGATGTGCCATAAGCAGCTCTTCTTCGTTCATCTGCAGTCATCAAAACATTAGAGTTTACCAATTATATCATATCTTCGTATTCGGTTATTGAAACAACAAAGCAAGCTTATTTATTGATTTTACATATGTTACCTTAAAAATTGCTAGTGCTACATTGAATAAAACATTTGCCCCTTCATAGAAAAGAATGTCCCACACACGCAGGGTTGTCTGAAAGAAGTATCGGCAGGAAATTTCTACTGATGAGCCAATTCAAGGTATGCTGATAACTAAATAATGAGAAGCAAGTATACATGTACTAACCTCTGAAGGCAAGCTTTTAGAAAATAGGCATATAAACCACTCTGTGCAAACAAGAGAAACATCAAACTCCAAGGATTCCAAATGAGCAGCTATCCTGAAAGATTCCTTTTTATTCCATCAATCTAATTAAACCACCAAGAAACTGAAAATAAACCCATATGAGCTAAAGAAAATGAGAGACAACCTCGGACACTTCTTGGTTAGGATATCTCTAAATACTCTTTGATCAACGTGGCATCCAGACAAGTTATTTGTGTAACAATCATTAAATAACACATTTTCTAAGAGCACAGCAAGCATCCAGAAAGCGTCTTCTTCAGTTTTCATAACAAGCAATAACAATGCTGCAACATAATTTAAACCCTGCACCAGATTTCTTTTTAGAAAATTGACCCAACCTAACATATTTGAGCAAATAATATTGTCTTCTGAATGCGAAAAGGGAATAATAATGCACCTGACAATAACCAACATCAGAATCTCGGAAAGAATACGCAACAAGAACGCGACGTAGAGCAGCATGTCCCTCAGGCGTATCCAACCATGGGTGACCGGGGAAAGTCCGCGGGAGGTCCTGCACCCACATTAATTAAAAAATTTAACATTTAACAAGGAATACACTAACGAAAAGAATTAAAATATAAAAACTTTCTTGGCTTGCAATTACTTCCTCTAATCAGTCTGTATATTGTGCTAAGAAAATAACTGATATTTCTCAATTCTGCTAAGTCCAGGGCCATTATCTTTATTAGGGAAAAGTACAGTGCAAGTATTTTTAACCTGCCCTAACCATGCCAGCAATTTTCTAGACAAATTATATACTTCATGCACACAATGACTAAACTTCATGCACACAATGACTAAATTTCACGAGAACTGGAATTAAAAAACACAGGAATTAGGGAAAAGAAGAAAAAATGATACAGATAACCAGATTATGCAAGCATCACCAGGTCTTTCATGACAAGAGTCGACAAAATACTTAACCATAATTGAGGAGGCTGGATTTCAATGGTACAAAGTGAAATTATAGCTTATCAATCAAGGGCTAAGATTGTAACCTGGATCGGAAATTCAGCATTGAAAATCCCAATGGCCAAACAACATGGAGGATAAGGCAATGAGATTATTACATCGACATCACTACATTGTTAAGAATTATCATCCATTGCTTAGGGTGCCAACACCGGAAAGTTCCACTATTATCCATTCAGTTGACTACATGGTTAAAACTTATCAGTTCACTATGCCTTTTCACGTACGGTGTTGTCAAGAATTCGATAATAGAATTTCCCGGCAATTTCCTTGCCTAATGATAGATTTTGGTGAAGTTAACTACATTGCAGCTAGTATTTCTCAACAAAAATACCACTGGGAGATATCATCTACTAGAAGAGATGATTGTTCAGGCAAGTAGATGCACAAATTAAGTGAAAAAATGTAAGAAGGAACATTGGTAACTTGTAAGTTTTGTTAGAGGGACAATCTTCATGATAGGGATTTGTGTAACTACATCCAGAACTCACTTTAAATTTCACAGTAGGATAAGATAATTCATGACTCCAAAGATAGAGAATCAGACTCCCCCCTCCCCCAAACCACTCCTTATCCTGGCATGATCGGCATAAGAGTCTGATCGCCATCTCTCAGATATATAACACATAATCGGTTTCCAGAAAGAAAAAAACAATGATTCGGAGTTTCAATATATTGCTGCAAATTCAGTACATTTCTGTTTTACGATTATAGAGAATCAGAATATTTCGAGATATGAATAAGTGCTAGCATTTTCAACTAGGAGGACATAGATCGGACTCAATGTGATGTGATTAGAAGTTAATGCCCTATTTTGCCACACCATAAAAATTCTAAATTAGTGGACGAAAATGCAACTGGGTATAAATTAGTAGAACCAATATGCAATTTAGCCAGCCAACAGATTATGTTATGTATACATATATATCATGTGCTCTGCTCATGAATCATGGAAATATAAGTCCATGATCCATGCGTAAGACAGTTTTGAAGAAGCTGTTGCAGCAGCTAATGCAATGACAATCTTAATTGTCGACATTTCAGTTTTAAGTAATGACTACTACGAAAGCTCTCTCCACACACCCATTCAAACTTCTGTATCAATGAAGAGCATTTCTACCTGCATAATGGTGCCCATGGATCTTTCCAGAATACAACACAATGTTTCAACAATATCAGCAAACAAAACTATAAAATAACATGCCATAGTCAGTAAAATAAGAATGATAACTGAAACGATCACAGAAAAGACATCAGAAAATGCATCCAATCAATAATATCAACAAAATCTACTCAAAAAAAAAAAATAATAATAATAATATCAACAAAATGCCACAACAAATAATTGTACCAAAATCAATGCTTCGATCAATCCAAGCCAAAAGAAATTAAAATGCCAAAATAAAAATAAAAACTCACATACATGATCAATCTGCTTGGTTGCAGCAGTATCCTTATCCACAACAGCACTGATCAAATCATTGTAATAGCTATCAGGAACGGTGGATTTCTTCTTGGCGGCACCCGATAACGAAAACCAGACCTTAGGCCTCAAATTAAGAGGGATTCCCTTCTTAATCAGCCTCTTGAGAGTCACCGCATTCACCAACGCAGAGAATTTGAGGGAAGACTTAAGCGTGGAGGAAGCATGAGTCGCCAAATACCAATTAGCACCTTTGTTGGCCTCCAACGCCCACCAAACCCTCCCCTGTTGCCTCGCCTTTTCCCTTACCTCATTCAACACATTCACATCATCCACATTCCCTTCCACTATGAAACCATACAGATCTTGGAATTTAACCGTCATATTTGCCCTTCTCGCACGGATGCTTGGCCTTAATATAGATATCTGGGCCTGGTGTTCGTATGCAAGGTCTCTCTTGCTCTGAGTCCCACTGCTTCCGTACATCATTTTTTTTCGTCTTCTCGTTATAATCTTCTTTATACTATTACGCAGAGAGAAAGAGATCAAGGATGGAAAAACAGAATCAGAAACCAACAATTTGAAGACAAGTTCATGAATAGAGGAGAGGAAATTGATAGACAGATATTTTACTTCTGAAAGAAAATTCAAATGAAGGAAAAAAATAGAAAGAGAGCTTCAAATTGAATGGACTATTAAAAGTAAATACCACAAATTGAAAAAGGGAAAAAAGAGAAACAAACAATAAGAGGACATGGGACACTCCTGGAAATCGGTGTCCGAGAAGTTTTCGAAAAAGTCCATTTTCTGTACCACTAATCACAGTATGAATTTTTAAAATAATTTAAATGAGGTATATACTAATCATAAATAACAACTTGACATATTATATTTTTCAGTAAAGTGATTTGTTCTTAAAGTTTTATTTATATTTTAATAAATTATATTATACAAACTTTAATAGATAAATATAACTTTTATACAATCTTCACACATAAATGTATTGTTTTCATAAAATAATTCTAATATTTTGTATCGAAATGTTCCTGAATTAATAGTGAATTCTATATATGAATTTTGTTGTGCAAACAGATTTTATCAATTTTTTCTAGATTACTAATTTCCAAATTACGAGTATCGGTAAAAATCTGACACGGGCGGAGGTAAGAGTTGTCTTGTAGATGCTAGTCCCGAAGGAATACACTAAGTGTACGATTTACTGTAAATTTGCATATAATACAAGCCGGACTGTGTGATTGTATGTGAATTTTGCTACATCCATAATATATCATAGTTATTATGTACCTGAAGCACTACTGCTTATTGTAGCATGAAATAAACCGATAATAGCCATATATAGGATTTTCACATCCAAGTTCAAACAGCAGTTGCGCTAAATATAAGTATATAACATACTATTATACTCCATTTATAAACCATTCCTCTTTTTTTCTTTTTTTTCTTTTAAGGATTTATAAACCAGTCTAAAGTGTCTTTGTCACGTTCGTTTAACACTTGAGGACAATTCTCAATGTATATACGGCCAAATTTACCGTAACGTAACGATAATACCTTGTATCCCTAAGGCGCGGCAATTAGTATCAGAGCCGAAATGAGGAAGTCTGTGTTCAATAAACAGTGATTATAATATTATATAAACTGCGAGAGGAAACATAATAGTATTAATGTTAATATTATATGATATGTTCAATCTTATTGCATGGTATAGATATAGGTGTTAACATTTCCAAATTTGATGGTCTCCGATTATTGAAAAATTAATTAAAAAACTGGCTTCGTGGTTTCATATCAATAAAAGGGTTGAAAATAATATTTTAAGTTCCTGAAAACTTATGGAAAATAATTTTCCATAAGATTTGGGCTAACATATTAATATAAGTTAATTTTAGAAAAAATTGATATTCTATAATTTTGGTTGTATTGGGATTTAAATAAATATATGATATTTAAGGTATTAAGATAGTTATTAATTGGTAATTTGATTACTTAATTATCAAGTAAAATCAAATCTTCAATTTTAGGAAGTTTGGATAAATTAAGATTCTTACTTGTAGTAGAAGTCAACTTGGACCAGAGCCTATAAATAAGAGATCATCTCTCCACATATGAAGTAAAAAAAAACGTGCAGTCTTCCTTTCTATCTCAAGGGGCGATTTTTTCTTCTTCTTTGTGAGTTTTTAGCATTAAGGTACTTTTCTTTTCTTGATTTAGTTTGAATAAATTTATTTTCACTAGATTTAATGTTCTTATATGTCAAAATCAGTTTTTGAAATTCCTCTCGATTTGAATGAAAATTCGGATCTTATTCCACCTGGATTCGATCCGTGGCCCCAATAAAGAGTGATGACGATTACTCCATTAAACTTTGAGAGGGAGCGTAATAGTATTCATGTGAATATTATATGATACTTGTTGAATCTTATTGCATGGTCAGATAGACGTGTTAACATCTCCGTAATTTGATCGCAATAATTGCAGAATTTATGAAACCAAAATATATAGGTTTGTCAAAAAAATTTCGCACCACACCATAAAATTGGAATACATAAGAGTAGACGTACTGTTATGATTGAAACAGAGCCCCTGCTTTGACCTTCTCCAGAAAATGGTTCTTGTTTAATTATTATATGCTTATACCAAACAGATCACACCTAGAGTAATTATTTACATATTTTTTAGTTTCTCTTTATGATCAAGACTCCGTTTCTTTTTCTTATTTACTTCTCATGCAAAGCTAATAATATTTGAATTAGAGAATTTAAAGGGATAATTTAAAAAAAAAAACCTAATCTTGGGCTAATTACAAGAAAATTTAAAGGTTTTTGAAAATTACAAAGGATTTCGTCTTACATTTTTTCCACTCATAAGCAAAAAAAAACATATCAAATCCCTCAAGATAGACAGAATCAAAACTAAAGGATTTTCTTGTAATTTCGAAACACACATCAAATGCATATTTGCTGATCTAATGAATTTTCCACCTTCGCCAGGAATTAAGACAAGGGGAAACAAGTATATCGCTCTTTGTGTCACATTTGCCGATCAAAACACCCAAAATGGACAAGTTTTCCAAGACTCTCATCATGTTCACATCTTTCTTCATCATCTTCGCTTCACTTTCAAACGCTCAGAACTGCTCGGACTACAGATTCCCCAACAACAACATTTACGCGGCGTGCAACACTCTTCCGTCTCTAAACTCATTCCTCCACTGGAACTACCACCAATCCACCCACACCGTCGATATCGCGTACCGCCACACACGGATCACCGCCTCCGATTGGGTCGTCTGGTCACTCAACCCCACCGGAGGCGGTGGGTCCTCCGCCATGATCGGGGCACAGTGTTTGGTTGCTTTCCGAAACTCAACCGGCCTTGTCCATGCTTACACCTCTCCGATTTCGGCTACGCCACTCGGCTCCAAGAGGGGCCGTTGAGTTTCAGGGTTCCAAGGATCGGCGCTGAATTCGCCAACAATGAGATGATCATTTACGCTACCATCGAGCTCCCGAGTGGCAGGACTAGTTTTACTCATGTTTGGCAAAACGGCCATGTTTCCGGGACACCCTCTGATGCATCCACAGATGGAGAAAATATGAGGTCTTTTGGGACTATTGATTTTGTTACTGGACAGACTGCTGAAACTGGAACAGGCAGTGGCGGATCAAGGAATCGAAAAAAATGTGAGCTTGCATGCACAATACGGCTAAATTGCATATTTGGTCCACTAATTTATAACGAGTAGCATTTTCGTCCACTAATTCTAATTCCACTAATTCTAATTGTTTCACATTGAGTCAATCTCTGTCGGTAATTGCGAAATCAACCAGAGTTGATCCTAATTCTTCCGACTATATTTAATGACATTGGCATACTGGATTAAATTTTAATTCCACTCGGACTCAATGTGATGCAATTAGAAGTTAGTGTCTTATTTCGCCACACCCTTAATTAGGGACAAAAATGCAACTGGGTATAAATTAGTAGACCAAATGTATGCAATTATGTTATGCATGCATATATGTCATGTGCTCTGCTCATGAATCTTGTTTATTTATTTATTTATTTTTTTCTTTGGACTTGTTTTAGGTTCATGGAGTGATAAATGTGGTGAGTTGGGGCATTTTGCTACCTGTTGGTGCAATGGCAGCAAGGTATTTGAAGGTGTTCAAGTCCGCCAATCCAGCTTGGTTTTACCTACACGTCACATGCCAGACTTCGCCTACGTAGTCGGGCGTGGCCGGTTGGGCCACAGGCCTCAAACTCGGCTCCGATTCTCCTGGAGTCGAACACACGACTCACAGGAATATCGGTATCACCATATTTTCCTCGCGACACTTCAGGTATCCATCCATCCATACCTAGTATTTCATCTGACGTTTCAATACACTATATATATATATATATATATATAAGTGTGAAGTACTGAAGTGTAAAAATTGAAACACCAATGAAACCCATTAAATCCTGTTTGGTTGTTACATTAACACATGCTAATGTTGAGATATAACAAATAATTTTCAGGTATTTGCCATGTTTCTGAGGCCAAAGCCGGATCACAAATACAGGGCTTACTGGAACATATACCACCAGACGATAGGATACAGCGTAATTGTTCTGAGCGTCGTTAATATCTTTGAGGGAATCGACATTTTGGATCCCGAAAAGAAATGGAAAAAAGCATACACGGGTGCGCTCATATTCTTGGGAGCCATTGCTGCTGTGTTAGAAGCATTTACATGGTATGTTGTCATCAAGAGAAAAGGGCAGTCTACGACTAATGGATATGGTGCTTAGAGTATATGGTGGTTACCTATATTTTTGCCTACTGAGAGGATTTCATTTGAAATTTTGTCGAGCTAGGCATATTTTTTTATTTTTTCGTAATGAGAGTATCATAAATATTAGATGCAGTCATGCAGGTAGGGAGTATTTGTTATATTTTGACATTGTTTAATTGTATATGGAATATTAGTAGTAATGTAGTATCTATGATATGTTAATGCTCTATACCCATGGTTCTGATATGTTATTTCAAACAATATTTTAGATACAAAAGTTAATGTTAGTATAATTAGTTTGCATTAGAACTTGATCATATCATGACAGTTTCGAGGATGATTTTGATATAAATATACTAGTATATTTAACTAAATGAAAATAATTTATTTTATCATACATATCCATTGTTTTTTTCTTTTTGAGAAAATACATATCCATTGTTAAGGTGCTTGATTTTGTGTATAATTTTTATGTTTTTCATTAAATGGCGTTATTGTCCTTGCATTGCAAAATAAATATATTTTATAATTCAATTTACTTCCATCATTATAGAGAATATTTTATATGGGGTGTTTGATCGGGATTTGATCCCAATATGTTCGATCTCCTACTATCTCCTATCATACATTAAAAAAATTATAAAAGTAAAGATAAAATTTTATAGAGAATTGTTCAATTTAAGGTAAAGCTCATTAGTCAAAGATTCGTTTGTTATTAGTCAAAGATAAATCTGTCTTGCTTGGACCTTAAACTTTTAGTTATTAGTCTCAGACTGGCAATATATCGAAGCCTTGTTAGCCATTTGAAAAGCTTATTAAGTATTTTTCAAAAAAAGAAAAGCTTATTAAGTATAATAGGTCCGACATAATCAAGTTACAACTAGATTATGGGTCCGATTCTCTTTTGCCTAATACGTGTACTACTAAGAACATTTTCAAAGAAGCTCCTCTTTAATTGAGAAATACTCTTTATTTTGAAGAATGAACAGCCAAAAATTATCTCTAACAAACACTTGATTTTAACTTAAAAATTTAGAGAATGAATTTTCACTCTTCAAATTTGGATAATCAATACACCTCTCTATAATTAATTGCTTAAATGATTAGTTACTACCAATATCCAACCTTTTGATTTCTTGCACTTTAAATGACCTTTTTGATTGGTAGTTTCTAAAAATTAACATAAATTTGAAATAAAAAGCCAAATACAAAGAGAGTGTTGAAAAATGTAAAAAATATCACTATTTAAATTTAAAATGTTCTTTATATTACAAAAGATGCTCTTTAAATTTAAATAGTCTCGTGGGATGCTCTAAGATAAGACTTAATTGTCATTTTTCACCCTACATCCACCATAAGTATTCAACTCAATGTGCAAGGATAAAAATGAAAAAAAAAATAATTATCACATTACACAATAACTTGCAAAGAAACACAGTGTTACATGAAATGGTAGCTTATATTTCAATGGGAAAGCAAATTTAGTTCCATAAGTTTATGGTCGTTCGCATTTTAGTCCTGTAACTTTGTAAAGTAGTAGTTCAAGAATTGACCGTTTTAATCTTACAAGAAGAAATAACATTTTAGACCCGTGACTTTTAGAAGTAAGCAATTATAGCATCATATTTTCTTTGGAGGTGGCAATTTCGACGCATTGCACAAATTAGGCTAAAACCAAATATGTATAACACGCCATATGAGAAATCACAACTAGAGTTTTGTCGATTTGTCCAGTAGGGGCGACACGGTGCTAACTCGTCGGGCCAAGTGGGAAAATCGGGTGGTGAGCCGGCCCAAAATTTTCTTTGGGCCGATATTTTTGGGAGCCCAATCCAACGTGTATTAACAATACACTTGATTTGCTTGGGGCTCACAAAGTCGGCCCGATATTTCGAGTCTAATGGGCCATGCCAAATAAGCCTTGCTCTTTCGGGTTTGCAAAATTGCGGCCCAACCCGCCATATTATCGGTAGGGCTTTTTGACATCTCTAATCACAACTAGATCCAATACATTGTATTAGAGCCGACAAAATCGATCCGATCCGGGCCGCCCGACCACCATGGGGTTTGGAGCGGGTTGGGTAATTCTCCGACCAAAAGATTCGAGTCTATTTGGTCCGGCCCGACAATATTCATGTAGAAAATAAATTTTCGGGTTATCGACGATGGCGTGGCCGATATAAAGACCCGGACACCGCCCTATCTTTAGTAAATGGGTGCGGGGTGACCCACCACAAGTCACGGGGACGGGCGCCCGTCCTAACCCGAACTAAATTAACTCAAATAGAATAAATTAAAAGAAAAGGAAAAATATTTATTTTTGTAATATATTTATGAAATATTCTTTACAAAACTTATTATTTTCAATTTATTAATGCTAGATATAATATTAGAAGATAAAAATTATATTATAATATATATTATATATGCAAAATATATATTAAATATGTTAAAAAAATTGGGAATTTTTGTTATTTGACGCAAAAAGTACCACCAAAATATTAAAACCTTAAATTTATGTCGATTTTTGGTGATTTGATGTTTTAATTTTGGCACCAAATGATCAAATTCCTAAATATCTTATACACTTTAGCACGCATCAATAGTTAGCAATTATAGTAAAATTACGCTATAGTAAACTTACACCATTTCCGTCAAAATCGGATTAAAGCAAAATTCACCATGGCATTTGTGGTTACTTAGGAAGCAGGAAAAGCAGAAGCAGCATTTGCATCCACCGAAACCACCACTGTGTTGAGAAGGTTTCTTTCTAGTCGGGATCCAAAACCTCCATGCTTGCCTCAAGATCTAAGTTTAGTGTTTAAGGCTCCGGCCTTACCATTGCCCTCATGGCTCACCCACGAAGATCTCAACTACTATGCAACTAAATTCCAAAAAACTGGCTTTACTGGGGGATTGAATTATTATCGAGCCATGGATTTGTAAGTTAATTGGCCAACAAAACTTTTCCTAAATTAATTAATAGTCTTATTTGGAGTGCTGCAAGTTGGTATTGATCATCTTGGTCTCTTCCATTTCGTTATTCAACATGAAATCCATCATTTATTATTATTATTAGGGATAATTAAAAGGAGAATTTTTTTATACACCTTTTAAACAATTAAAACTCTTTTATACACCACACTTATAAACAAACTCTTTTCTACACTTTTTTAACTCAACCCCACATAACTCAACCACACTTTAGTTACCTTTTTTAACTTATTTGATTTCCCCCTTTTTAAAAAACAAAATCATTTTCAAAATTTAAAAAAATAAATAAAAATTAAACCCAACCCACCTGCCCCCATACAGCCCCCCACCTAAAAATCAACCCAATTGCCCAGATTTTATTTTTTTCCCCAACTGATACAATCTCCACTACCAAACATCCACCACCACAAAGCCCACCTCCATCGCCCACTACCATCTTCTTCACATGACAACAAGGCCCCACCACCATTAAATCGACCGGGAAATGAAGAGTTAGTGTCGGAGTCGATGGAGGTTCACACAAACAATAATGTCCCACCACCACGACCGGAAAATGCAGTGTTAATGTTGAAATCAACGGAGGTAGCCGAAAATCGTGACCCTTTCCCTCAAGAACGGGTGAGTCAAAATAAGTTGTTTTTTTTTCGAATTTTTTATTTTTTTTGAGTTTTTATTGATGAATTTATTGGTTGAAATTGAGGTTTATGTGTTGGAATTTAGGGATTTTAGTTTTGATTTTGTTGTTATTGGTATGTAGGAGTTGGAGAGTAATTTAGATTTAGGGTTTATGGACTTCACGGTATGGATTGTTGAAGTTCAATTCACGATATAGGTTCACGTTTAGGTTAACGGTATATTTTCACCAGTTTAATCCATTATATCGTGAAGTATTATAATACCATATAGTTATAAGACCGTGAACTGATATAATGCCGTGAACGCATATTATACCGTGTAGTCATAATATCGTGAAATGATATAATATCGTGAATGCATATTATACCGTAGTCATAATCTTTGTGAATCGATATAATGCCGTGAACGCATATTATACCGTGTAGTCATAATACCGTGAAATGATGTAATCTTTGTGAATGCATATTAATTAGTTTTCAATCTTTTAATTTTAAAACAATAAGTGTTATTTTTTGAAACTAATAAAAACTATGATTTCATTATTATTCATATAATATTGGTTACGTGTTTTTATACTAATAAATTGCATACGTGTTTTTTCTGCATTTGTTATTAGTAATTGTGGTTGTTCTATGTCTAATAAAGAAATTTTATTTTTTGTAGCATCGATGCTTTGAGACTCTTACGCCTACTCCAGAGGAGTCAGCACATTTCTCAATGGGATTCTGCTCGACAGGATTTGGATCCGAACATTTTTGAAAGTCTGTAACAATATTATCTTATGTATAATTACCAAATACAAACGGAGAAATTTGTGAAAGTCCACCGCCTTGTATATAAGTAGGAACCATAGAATTTTCCCTAATCTGAGAGTTAATTAATTCAACAAACTCCCGAGAATTATTATAGACATTTCCTCCAATTTGAGCTATTTGAGTGTTACCGGATCCGAAATTCATCTTCTTAATAGTAACAAATGTAAGTCCAGCGGCTACGATAATCAGAGGGGGTGAATAGATTATCTCCATCTTTTCGATTTCGTCCTCTTTTAACAATCGAATGCTCAAACAAAATAATGAAGGTGCGGAATGTAAACAACACACGTCGATTTAAAGAGGTTCAACCCACCTAGGGCTAATCCTCTACCACCCCAAGATATCAGGGATGGATTTGAAAAGAAAAAGAATTTTATTAATTACCAAAATTAATACAAATTCAACTTACAACACCTAGAAGAGCACCACACTCTTCTTCTTCACACACTTTGGAGATTACCACAATCTCCTTTGAAGATTACCACAATCTTCCTTCAACGGCACCTTGTGAAGATTACCACAATCTTCAACCTTGAAGAATACCGAATTCTTCAACACCTCAAATAAGAAGATTACCACAATCTTCTTGTACCTATCACCTAAATCATCCAGTGTGCTCTTACCACAAGAACACTCACAAGGATATCTTGTGTTTGAATGATAACCAAAAATCAAGATTACAACTCAATAATGAATAATACAATTTGAGTGCAAAGTGTAATCAAGAATAGCCTGACCTCAAAGATGTGAAAGTGATAAGCTAGGCAATTTTACAACAAGAATAATGACTATGAAAGACCAAGTGTTTGCTTGAAGTGTATCTTGTTGTGTTGTATCTCAATTGTTGTTTTGGTTGCTCCAAAACTTCCTCTATTTATAGGAGATGATTGATCAAGCATAGGCTCCTCTTGGGGATTGAAAATCTCTGAGAAAAATACAATTAAAATCAAGAATATAGTGTTAGAAATCAATCCCACAATTTAAGGAAATGTGTCTGTCAAACGGTCATATTTTTTCTTTGTCAATACATAGGCGACCGGTCACGAGAGATAAGAGAAAAAGAGAACACTTTGAAAAATACAACAGGCGACCGGTCGACGTAGGCTTCGACCGGTCGACCTGCTTTCAACCGGTCCCCCTAAACAAAAACCGAAGGGTTTGAGTCTGCATTTCAAAAAAGAAACTTGCAGTACCGGTCGGCCATTTGGCGGACGGCCGACCGACCGATCGACGCCTTGGCGATGCACGGTCGACTGCTTTTTTTTCTTCCGTCTCATTTTCTGTTTCTAAAAACATCTTCAGTACGGGTTGCCTATGGGCGGACCAGGTCGACCACGAGATGCAAATATTGTCCAATTTTTGTCGAAAATAAAACTCAAGAAATATTCGAAAATTTAGTAAAAACATTTTAAACCGATCGGAAGTATTAGGACAACATTTAGAAACATCGTTTGAGAGTGAAAACCCAAAAACGTAAAATCATTAAAAGTGTTGTCCAATTTAGACGAAAAATAAACTTTGAGAAAATACTCCAGGAAAATATTAAAATCATTTTAAATCATTTAGGAGTATTTGGACAACCTTTAAAAACATTGTTTTGGTGATAAAATAAAATCATCAAAATTAAGATAAAAACATGTATCAAACAACAAACACAATAGCCATGTCAACAAAGGCTAAAAGACATCTCACGTCATGGTCATTTCTAATCTTCTTATGATGAACACATTTTTCATCAATATCAACAAGAGAATGGATAATAATATAACCCCCGGTATCTAAATCGGCCTTCACGCTATTGAGCACAGTCTCCATGAGGTCCAAAAAATAATTAGCGTATCCATCATGAATAGCTATTATCTCGTCTTCTCCGCCGACATATTCGATTCCTTACCAAAATCCACCATATCGAACTACCAAATTATGCCAGTTCATCTGCAAGAAACATAATAAAAAAATAATAAATAATGGTCGTCTAGTTAATCGACATGTCTTTAAAAATGTCCACGTAATCTCTACTATCACAATTTGCATAAAATTATGGCACATATGAGTTCACAATATCATACTCAATTAAATTACGGTACATACATAAGAGTTCACGATATAAATTCACAAAGTACATATGAGTTCACGATATAAATTCACTTCAGGAATATACTTCACGATAATCTAAAAATTTCACAAGATATATACTTTCATGGTATTAAATGACTTCACGACATTATATGACATTACGGTATTATATGCTTTCACGGTATAATGTATTAAAGCGTTAACATATATCTGTGAATATATACCGTTAACCTAAAATGTGAACATATATCGTGAACTTCTCGCAAAAATATCCATAACATCAAACTAACCGTGAACCATATACCATACCGTGAATGCAGAACCGGGTTCTTTGATATCCATACCGTGATGTTATATTTCAAGTCATATAATGAGTATTTTCATGCAATAATTACCAAAACATCATAAAAACTATCAAAAACGAACACTTACAACCAAAGAAGAATACTAAAATATTTATTACGAAATATAACAGAGATATATAGCATATATACCTCTCAATTTCTGGCCATAAACAGAGATAGATGTGAAGAGGACAAAGAAAAAAATAATATGAAAATGTGAGAGTTACACACCAAATGTGAAAATGTCACTTGAATATTGTTGGTTGGACAATAAATTCTCCCATAGAGTAGATATTGAGCAATTAATTCTAAGGAATGAAGGCAGCCATTGATTTCTGTGATTTTGTTTTTCTTTTTTATTTTTTTAAGGGTGTGTATTGTGTGTTGAAGAGAGATGATTGGGTTAACCATGGGGTTGGGTTAAAATAAGGATAAAAATGTAAAAACACACTCCTTTTGTGTAGAAAAGAGTTTGTTATAAAAGGTGATAAAAAGAGTTTTTCTATCCAACTTGTGTATATTGAGCAATTATCACTAATTAAAAAAAAACACTGAGGTAAGGGATAATTACAAAAAAAAATCCAGAGATATTTCAAAAAAAAAAAAAAAGCTCATCCTATTTGATTCTATCTTAAATTTAAAAAGTTGTTTAAGGGGTAACTATAATATTTTTATAACTCGTGAGGCTTTGAAATATTTTTTTTGCTTACGAAAGGGAAAATGCGGGGACGAAATCAAAGCTCAAGGGTTTTTTTGTAATTTTTAAAAACCTCTGGAGTTTTTGTAATTAGCCCGAATCTCAAGGTTTTGTTTTTTTGAAGTTATCCCTTATTATTATTATTTCATGGGATTACAAAAATTCTGGGTTTTTTTAAAAAAATATTAGAAAAAAAAATCTTTGGGGTTTGATTTGTCTTACATTTTCTCCGCTCATAAGCAAAAGAAATATTTCAAAATACCCCTGGTATTTATAGAAATATTAAAGTTACCCCTTAAATTTAAAACATAATAAAAAACCTAAAGAGCTCTTGTAATTTTGAAATATCTTTAGATTTTTTCTAATTAGCCCATACCTCAGTTTTTTATTTATTATCCCTTATTATTATTTTATTGCAAGTTTTTGGGTATTGCATAATGCATATATCTATGACTTCCATAGTTCAAATAGTGGACTTTACATTATATATGTTATTGTATCATGATCTACTTGGAAAATCAAGAAACACTGTACTTTGTTTAATTTTTTTATTTAATTGGGAACTTAATTACTGTTGCAGGAGTTGGGAGCTGACAGCAGCATGGACAGGATCACAAATAAAAGTGCCTGTTAAATTCATCATTGGTGACCTGGATATTACCTACCATTTTCCTGGTGTGAAGGAATACATAGACAATGGTGGTTTCAAGAAATATGTTCCACTTTTTAGAAATGGTAGTTATGGAAGGAGTAGCACATTTTCTAAACCAAGAAAAGCCACAGGAAGTCAGCCAACACATTTATGACTTCATCAACAAATTCTAATCTAAAATCCCCCTTCAGGATCAATAAGGAATAAAACTTGAAAATAATTATTGTTTGTACTATTGAAAGACATGATATATTGATATTTCCCTTCTGAGCAATTTGGAATGATGATATTCAATTATTAGCCAAAAATGTTACAAAGACAGAATTATTAATTTCGATGCTTTTATGCAACGAATTTAGTTATCGAACGTATAAATAGTGTCGAACCACCTGTCTTAACTTCTCTCGATCTCCTCTACCGAACAAACGTATCCTCTGTATCACCTTCAGTATTCTATTAGCATACTTTCTCTGAGAAGCAAAATTCACAGTTCCTATACAGCTGGTCACTTGTCCAACTGGTATTTTCTTCTTAGTTATTCTTCTTTCAAACAAGCCTGAAACCGGCTCGATTTTCTTTGAATTCTTTTGTTGTAACTGAAGGCTCCTCTTCAAGGACATGAGTTCTTTCTCAAGATTCTGGATTCTGAAGCTTGTGGACTCATAATCCATCCTTGAGATATCAGAGCCCAACGGATCATGAGGCCTTCTTATCGATGAATCTTTCTGCAGCAAGAAGCCGAGCGGCCTACTGCCTCCTTCACTTCCATTCACATATGGACTCTCAACTAAATTTTGGCTTTTGGAATTTGCATATCTGGAGCTTGAGAGGCTTCCAGAATGTTCACCACCACAGTGAGTAGTATATCTGAATGAGTCGGAGCATTCTTTGAAAGCTTGTTGAGTGTTTAATTGCTGCACGAAAAGCGCCTGGACTATCAGTCGTAGAGGCATTGTCTCGTTTTGAACGGCCGATGCAAACTTGTTGTGATAGTTTCAGGCAGTTGAGATATTTGCATATGGACCCTTTTTCTTCTGGTGATAGATTTGGGTGTGACTGCAAGTGGAAGAAAGCCTCGTGTATGAGAATACGGTACATTTTGATTGAAAAACAGATAAGCCCAACTACCTTGAGATCATAAATAGACAACATCTTGATCAGAATTCACAAGTTGGTAGTGTTTGCAAGTAGAATCAGAAATCGAGAGTGTTCGGTGAAAAAGTTATAAAAATGCTTATTTGTTTGTAAAATCATAAATCTAAAGCACCCGTCTGCTTTGAGATTCTGATTAAATGAAGTAGACTCAGAAACAGAAGTTGGTATTTGGAAACACTAAAAACGCGACTTATTTCAGCCAAAAACTAAGAAACACATTTTTTTAGTAACCGTAAAAACTCCCTTATAACTCCAATCCAGAGTACACGTACCTGGAAGAACGTATTTAGCGCTCGGTAGAGATGATCGTGTGTTTGCCTGCTGGAAATCGGAACCGTTTCGATGAGATTCATGAATCTTTTGCAACCAATCTCTGAATCATCTGCTATCTGATTTAGATACAAGTCCCACAACTCTGCAACAACATAAATATTGTTGTTTCCTATAGGAGTAGTACTACAATCTGCAGACTCCATATAATAAGTTGAAAATATAGTCTCCATGATGGACAATTGATCCTTTGGTTTGAGAAAATCTTGTACCTGAGCCAAATGCAGCACAGAGGCAATCTGATTCTGCAGCTTTTCCACACTGTCATTTCTCAAACCAAGCTCAACACACGTCGAAAGCAGAGAGAAGTAAAACCCGACCGAATCACTTTACTTGCCTTCAGCAAATCAACAACCCCTTGCAGCACAGCTGGGATAATATTTTCCCCTCATTTTCGCGCTTGTTTTTATTCAATAGCATCCATTTGTCCGCGTAGAAAAGTATAATCGGGCTAACGTATTTCTCCTTCATCCCCTGCCGTCTCAGAGATCCTATGACCCTCTTGAAGAACGCAAAGGGCAGAGCAATAAGATCATTGATCCATAAATCTTTGTTAGCGATTTTTTTCACCGTTTGATCGGTCCACGGCCTATAAGCGGCCAAAGCCTCCATTGTAACGACCGGCTGTTCCCTTCGCCTCTCGGGATCAAGAATTTCCATACAAGCCATGAAAGCAAGAGTCTCAATGCAGCGGCTCACGATCAGAAGATCTTCGGCCCATGGGAGTAAGGTTAGGCAGTTTTGTAGCACGATTAGAGTATCGTTCCAACTCTGCAAGACGACTTGGTTGAGATAGATATCGAAACGCTCACAGAGGTTCCCGGTGCCTCCGAATTCTTCGGTCATGTTGAGGAATTCGGCCGCGCATCTTAGGGATGCGACGTTGAAGGGATCGACTAATGTGGATGATCCGTAGATGAAGAGCGCGATCATCTCGAAGGTGTCTGGTCCACCGGGAAAATCGGGTGGCAGCTCGACTTCGTTGGATTCTTTCAACTTTTCGCTGAAGTAACCGCTCTTGCAAATCAATGGATGCTGCAATTGGGCATATACAGTCAGTGGGCGGAACGTGTTTAAATTGGCCAGAAATGTGAACACGTGAACTTTTGTGGCAAAACTTTCAACATTTGGCGACCAAATGACTGAAATCGAGAGTTTTTGAAAGTTACAGAGGCGTTTGCAAATCGTGATTTCAGCAGAACTATTATTGTCAAACCCCCTATAAAGCATATACAATCAGGATTTTGGGGTGAACATGCAAATTTATTTAAGACATGAAAACATATTTCAGGCACATAAATTTTTTCATGCTAATATTTTTACCTTGTGGAGGTTGAAGGTTCTATCCGCAATCCGAACATGAATGCAGACAGGAAAGCCAGTTTCTTGGGTCCTAATTAAGATCACAAACCAAATGAAAAAATTAATACTGAAATAAGAGTTTAAAGAAATTTTTTGAAAGCAATAAAGGGAATGATAAATTAATCCAACCATGAAAGAATCTTGATTTTAAGTAAGGCAGCAACATTTGGAGATGAGAATGGGCTGGAAAGCAGTGAATAATCTGGAGGGTTGGATTTGTTCACCTCCATTTTCTTCACATGTCAGAAATTTGGATATGCAGTTGAATTCTTGTCAAATGGTGGGAACATGCCTTCCTTCCAACTTTTATTTTATATTTTTACATGGGGATGAATGTTTGAAACTAATCTCAAGGCTGGCAGGCCCAGTAAAACTAGGGAGGGGGGGGGGCTTCTAGAATTTCTGAAACAATTTGTAAGTAATGGAGATTAAAAATGAAAAATGTATGTGGGTTTATGTGCTCTTGCAGAAATTCATGAATTTTTGTCAAAGTCGTACGCACACGAGCGGAAACTCAAAATCCCAATTTTAAGGTTCTTGATTTTTGGGATGTTGAAAATCTTGCTTCGCCTTTTTAGGGCCAAGGCATAAAATGGTATCATAGAAACTTCTTAACTAGTTATTATAGTAATATCATAAATCAATGTACAAGAATGGTTGACATAGATAGATGAAAAAAATACATTGGAAAACCGAAAGGTGGCATGTAAAGAAAGCAAAGAAAAAAGGAGGCGGATTAAGTGCGGAACAAGTTACTGAACGGGCATTGTTCCATACGCCCAAGACGGCACGGTTTCTCAACAACTGCTAATTTCTTGCACTAAGATATATTTACTGACCCCCATATTCACACCAAATCTCAACCCCAAATATCTTCCATCTTTAAGAATCTATTTTCTCCAAAAAGAATCATATGCATCATTCAAATTTGGCAAAAAACTTGTTTAAGATGGTCGCACTGTGCGACGGGTAGAGCTGTCAAAAATGGCCTGTCCCGGGAATAGGGTTGGGCTGGGCTACAATTTTGTAGGCCCGAAAAGGTCCGGTCCTATTTGGTCCGGCCCGTTAGGCCCGAAACGGGGTAGCCCGGTCGGCTCGTTTGGCCCGAAGCAATTTTAGTGTATTTTTAAAACATGGGGTGGGCTGGGCTCCCCAAAATAGCGGTCCGAAGAAATTCTGGACCGGCCCAGCCCGATTTCCCCACTTGGCCCGATGGGTCGGCACCAGGCCGGCCCGGCCCGGTCACTTTGACAGCTCTAGCGACGGGTGATACTTTTAATGTAAAAAATGATACATATGTCTGAATATTCAGACAAGGATCACTTTTTACACTAAAAATATCATTTTTTATACTAAAAGTATTACTTTTTACACTAAGTGCAATCCGTCGCACCGTGTGACCGCCTTACCAAAAATCTGCTTTCAAATTTCAACCATTTGAGACGACTCAATTGCTCTCATCACTCTATTCTAGCAAATTTCTTGTTGGCCGGGTTAACAGGGTAATTAAATAAAGAAGATCGGCAAGAAATTGAAAGCGATGTTAGTAAAATTTGAACGAGCATGCTGACCAAATAGTGATTTTGACAAATTTAGTTATGGCGACACACATAAATTCGGCCAGATCTTGGGGATCTCAATTCCATGGGTTGTAATTGGATACAGAAATGTGATAAATAGGTACAAAATTTGTTCTATTAAATATCAAACTGATACATGAATCATGAATTTACTGTTGTATATATTTATCGAATAGTGGGTAATGGAATATATTTATGAAAATGAAAATCAAATTTTGTATGGCTAGATACATCTTAAAGATATTTTTTTAAGATATTAATTACTCTCACTATGGTGTAAATAGTTCTCAAGGAATTAGCCTCCAGGGATACAATACATATTTCACAAAAATCCCAATCCCAAGGTTACACTCCTTAGAAATTTTCGGGAAGGAGCATAAATCACAAGTTATAGTTAAAATAACAATAGTAGAAAGTTGGAAAGAAATAAAACTCGTAGGAAAATTAAGGATTGATTTTTCATCTCTTTTCATCACCTTCATCACATCCTCTTTAGAAATATTTATAGACTTCTAAAGGTTGCAATCAAAAGTTGCATCTCTTCTCAAATAATGGAAGTTATAAATATTCTAAATGTTGCATCTCTTCATTGCAATCCTTCCCAATGGATGTCTTCATATGGAAAGTTACATACATTTTCACATATTTTCCCTATTTATTTATTTATTTATTTTTTCCTTTCATAAAATATATTATTATATAATATAATATATGCATAAAATAAATGTCTAACTAAATGATGCCTTAATATAAGATGCAATAAATGCAAAGACACTATATTATATGTAAATATACAACATGTACACCTATATTATGTGTATATTTATGTTGAGATTTATGAGATATATTGTGTATGCAAAATGTTTGTAAAGCACTGAGTGTGTCACCTTATGCTTGTGTGTGGCTGAGTGTAAGTGCCACTACTGTAAGTATTTTATATGTTTTTAGGCAATAATCTCCAAAATATAACACTGCAAATATAGTGAATGGGCGAACACATCTAGAAGCCACCAAATTTGAAGAAATTGTTGTCAAGTTTGACAAGTACAAGTGTGAAGCTTCCCAACAAGCCTACCATTGTCGAAACTTTAACCACATATCCCTCCCACATCCATCTATAAATAGGTGCATGATTCTTCAGTTATAATCATCCGTTGTAGGTGAAATATCACAAAGAGTAGAGAGATCCTTGAGAGTGATAAAATTCAATCCTTGAGAGATTGAGTGAGGTTTTTTGAGAGTTTTTATGAGTTTGTAAATCTTCATATAAATCTATTCGTGTGAGAAACATAATTGATGTTTTCTCTCAAATTCATCTATTTTGTTTCATAATGATCCTGTGATCCCTAATAAGTGGTATCAGAGCCTCGTCGGAGTGCTCGCATGAATTTACAGAGGTTAAGAAATTTTGAGTTTTACAAAGTTTGTTGAAACTCAATTTTGATGATTCCTTTGCATTTCTCTCGTCGTCACGAGTCCGCACGTGTTTTTGGATCGAAAAACGGACGTCAAACGGCCATACGAGTTCTTTGGAAGTTGGAGAAGATAATGAATAGTGAATTCTGCAGACAACTTTCTATTTTCTGAAATTGCAATATGGTCCTTGAACTTTCAAAAATTACAGATTGGCCCCTGAACTTTTTGATATTTCAGTTTGATCCCTATACTTTTAGAAAATTGAGATCAATCCCAAATTTTTCGTAAATTGAAATTGTAACCCCGCAGTGCCTATTCCACCATTGTTGACCATTCCAGCACGTAACGATATTTTGTGAGTTTCAACCCTATCTTTGTGAATTAGTTGTTGGAAGGTGAAAATAGTCATGGATGAGTCAACATCATCTTCCTGGAACTATGATTATGCTCAATGCTACTAATTACACGTTATGAAAACCCTGGATGGAAGATTTACTCAATTGTAAAGATTTTTTCGATCCCATAGAGATGAAGGGTGCTAACCCGATGGATGCAACTTGAGTGGAAGAAGTCGAATAAAAATCTATTAGTCAAATTCGACAATGAATTGACCATAGTGTCTTCCACCATGTCGCATAGGAGACAGACGATATGCTCTCTCGGAAGGCGGAGGACATGTACCAGGCCAAGACCACTCGAATAAGGCCCTATTGATGATGGCGCTTAGTCAACATGAAGTCGAAAGATGGAACTTGATTGCCGAGCATATTCGAGTTCGAGCACAGTAAACCAAGCGTCGTAGGATGCCACTTGGAGATGAAATTCGGCTCTCCTACTTCTCGTTCACTTCCCGATAGTCGGGAAACACTAGTTGTTTCTCTCGAATTCGGCCCCTAAAGCAAACTTACCTTGTCTATGGTTAAGGATATCCTATTCAACGAGGAGGCCGGAAGAAAAGACATGGGCACAGATCAGACCCATACCCTTGTGACGGAAAATCGAGAGAGACAACACGGGAAACAACAACAAAGTAGTAGAGGCAAAGGAAGAGGCAGAAACAAAAGTAGGGGTAAATCCACCGATGGCAGAAAACTAACTTACAAAAGCCATCTTTGTAGAATAGAGGTCATATGAAGAAGAATCGTATAAGAGGAGCAAGGGAAACGGTTCCAAACCAAGAATAAGGGTGGAAAAACGCTAGTCATCATTCGTGGAGATGTAGCGATCTGTTCAACCTATGATGAGACATGCCTTCACATCTCAAGAGAAGATACATAATGGGTGGTAGATCTGCGCGTCTTACCATGTAACTCCTCATATGACTACTTCACAACATACAAAAGCTGGTGACTTTGGAGTAGTGAAGATGGAAAATTCGATTCCTCGGAATTGTAGGAATTGGTGATATACTGAGATAAAGACAAGTGTTAGGAATACAATCACTTTGAAGGATGTCGGACATGTGCACGATCTTGGTGAATCTACTTTCGAGGATTGCCCTTGACAAACAGGGGTATGATAATCATTTCACCAAAGGCACATGAATGTTATCAAGAAGCACTATGATAGTTGCTCGAGGACACATTTTGGCACGCTGTACAAGACTCATGTGAAAATATGTACAAACCGACTCAACGTTATCGAGAATGAGCCCTCTCAAAATTTGTGGCACTAGAGACTCGGCCACATGAGCGAATAGGGTTGTCTATCTTGAAAAAGAATGAGTTTATCAATGTTGACAAGGACGACGCCAGACCTTGGATCCTTGCAATCATTGTCTATTTGGTAAGTAACAAAGAGTCTTGTTTAGTTCCTCTTTAATGAGAAGATCATAGTTGCTCGGTTTGGTGCACGCCGATGTTTGTGGTCCCCCGGAGGTTGAATCATTAGGCGGTAACATATATTTTCATCGACATTTATTGATGATGCTTCTCGAAAGTTGTGGGTGTATTTCTTAAAGACAAAAGACCAGGTGTTTGAATATTTCAAATTATTTCATGTCATGGTAGAACGTGAAGCGGGAAAAAATCGAAGTGTCTTCGATCGGATAATGGAGGCGAATACACTTCTAAAGTGTTCTATGCCTATTGTAAAATATGTGACATTTGGCATGAGAAGACGGTCCCATGCACCCCTCAACATAACAAAAGCCGAAAGAATGAACGGATAATCATGGAACATGTTCGGAGCATGCTCAGTATGGCTAAGCTACCAAAGCCATTCTGGTGAGAAGAAGAGAGTTGCTTGCTACCCGATCACCGATCACCATCAATACCATGGAATTTTGAAGTTCGAGGCGTAGTGCAGGAAGAATCCATCATACTCCCACTTGAGAGTATTTGGATGTTTAGCATATGCACATGTATCCAAAGAGCTTAGACAGAAGCTTGATGCAAGGACCACTCCATGCATTTTCATTGGCTATGGAGATGAAGAATTTGGATACATTTTGTGGTATCCAAAGGAGAAAAAGGTGATCAGAAGTAGGGACGTAGTATTCCATGAAAGTAAGACAATAGAAGACATTGAAAATCCCACAATATCTCAGAAGTTAAATATTAGTGCTCAAATCTCAGATGCAGCACCAGAACCATTCATGAGAGATGATGTTGTGCCAGAAGATATACCAGAAGCAGAACATGAAGAGGTAGAAGAAGGTGTTGAGCAGGGGGAGCCACAACCCGTTCTACCAAATGTTCATGTACCATCAGAAAGTCTGAATGATGGTGAATCTCCCCAGACTGTTCCAAAAGTTCGTAGGTCTGAACGAGGACGGATTCCATCTAGAAGATATTCAGAATCCGATTAACGCATTGGAGATGGAGAACAGAGAGTTTCAAGAAGCGGTATCTCATTAGGAGAAAGAAAAATGGGCTAACAATATTGGAATATAATTACCCTAACTCTTACATGGGCTTCGACTACGGGCCACTATCGGACTATAAGTCAAAAATTAAAATTTATATATTTTATCTAAAATATTAAACTCGAACATATATAAGAGTTAAGTTTAACATTTTAAATTATAGTATTCATCATAACAAAAAGTCATGCATAATTTCTAACTACATTGCATTAACAAAATTATAAAATTAATATTTTATGGTGTAGATTTTAAAAATAAAACTATAATAATAAAAACTAGCATCATATACACATAAAAATGGAATTTTATGAATTACTCGTATGGTGGCCATACGTCAAAAACTTTAAAATTATATATTTAAATCTAAAATTTTAAATTTGAGCATATATAATGTTAAATTTAACATTTAAAGTTAATCTATTCATTATAAAAAATATCATGCATAGTTTCTAATTACATTACATTAACAAAATTATAAAATCAAATATTTTATGATGTAGATTTTAAAAATAAAACTATAATAATAAAAACTAGCATTATATACACATAAAAAATGAGATTTTATGAATTACTCATATGGCTGGCCATAAGTCAAAAACTTCAAAATTATATATTTAAATCTAAAATTTTAAACTTGAGCATATATAACAATTAAGTTTAACATATAAAGTTAATCTGTTCATTATAAAAATATATCATGCATAGTTTATAATTGTATTGTATTAACAAAATTCCAAATTTAAATTTAGAATACCATTTATAAATATAATTTATATCCTAAATAATATAATCAAACTTCATGATATTTTTTTATTTAGAATAAAAATTGGAAAGTTAAATTAAGTAATAAATAAAATAAATAAAAAAATATCGAAAAACATAGCTTGTTTCGTAAAGTTAAAAGGTAATAAAATGGATATATAATATTATAATTATATTTAATTTTTAAAAACAAAAATGAGGGGCTACCGGGCTAGCCTGGAGATAACCTTCGGGATAAATGGTACTAGCCAACGGGCCGCGATCCTTTTAACATTCTATAAAGTATAAACCCTCTATTGACAATCTTGATTTCTCAATATGCTGCTTTACGAATTTATGATAATAAATTGATTTTCGAAATTTTCAGTTCTTCCTAATTAATCTCATTCAGTTTTCCTAATATTCTGTTCTATATTCTGCAGTATTGTGTAACTTCAATTTCAGGTTCTCTTTCTAATAATTTTAATTTGCACTCTACTAGAATGTGTGGAGAAAAGCAATAAACTTTACATATATTTTTTTATCTTTTAATAAGTTTAAACTTTAGATGTAATTATATATGTGGTTATTTGAATTTTGAATTTTTTCATATATGTTTTTTTGGTTGATGTTTGGTATATATATTTGGAGTTTATTTTGAAGTCAAGGATCATTAAGATATATTTTCTTTTGTCAAAAGATTTTATTCTTATTTATATTTCCTAGTTGTAGACTTGTAGTAGGGTTATTTGATTTCATAAACCGGGCATGCAATTACGACTTTCCCAGCAAAGGTGATCAAACGGGGAAGACAAAACGGTGAGGACTCTTAAGGTATTTAAGGCCCATTCATAAACTGGGTTTGTCTCACAAAATCTTTCACTGCGCCAATGTCTATGGAGTCTGCTCTCAGCGATTCCAGCGCCGCCGCCGTACAAGAGGAGGAGTCTTCGCAGTTGGTCCCGATCAAGGCTATTCTGAGCCGTTCCGACAAGGGCGTGGGGTTGTGTGGCCAGAATGTCCGAATCGGAGGATGGGTCAGGAAGGGACGGGTGGCGGGTAAGGGCGCATTCGCCTTTTTGGAGGTGAACGATGGGTCTTGCCCGTCGAATCTGCAGGTGATTGTGTTGGCGACGCTTTACAAGCTGCGAGACGTCGTTGCCACGGGGACATCCATCCACGCGGAGGGAAGGCTGAAGTTACCTGCGGAAGGTTCGGCTCAAAGTATCGAGCTCGAGGTGGAAAACCTTATTGATGTGGGGACTGTGTGTAACGCCGCCAAGTATCCGTTGCCCAAGGCAAAGTTGCCGCTTGAGTTTCTCAGGGATTTTGTGCACCTTCGCCCGAGGACCTCAATTGTATGAATTCGCTCCTTCTCTTTTCTTCGCTCGATGCCTGTGCGCCCTTCTGTGTGAAACAAAATCTTGGCGAATTTCTTGGAATGTTTTCTTTTGTAAGCACAATTGGCGTTCAATTAGTTGCTTTTCTAACTCCAAATCCTACTTCCGAACAAACTGTATGGAGATCTTTTTATTTGTGATGTGTTTCAGGAGTTTGTAAACTATCTGAATTTCTTCTGAGTTTTACTGATTTAATGTTGCTTCCCAGTCTTTCTCTGGGCTAATATTGCGAGACGAACTAATTCATTCTGTTTTAGTAGTCAGGTCTTACGCATAGTTTTCACATATAAAGTGCTTACAGAATCATGTTTTATTATATCTTGTTTTTACCTTTGATGAATGAACACTAAGGTGGATCTACAGAAAAATCAAGTGGAGAATGTTGATTTGGTTGTTAACTTGAACAGATTATTGTTTGTACTTCTTGGAATCCCTTCAAGAGGAAAATGCATGAAAGCTTTTCATTCAGTTGTTTTACATTCCGCTTAGTACTGGGCATCATTGATTAGGTTGATGAATCCTGCGTCGTGTGGTAATTTGGTATTTAAGTTGCAGTAAGTAAATGGTAATCAGGAATCATGAAAACTGCAAGGCGTATAGGGTAGTTCATATAACTGAGGCCGATGTTATTGTTGCGCCAACTTTTGTAAATTCTTATTGGAGTAGGTTTTGTGGAACTTAATTTTATTTGAACGATTGTTCATGCATGAACACAGTTTTGTTGTATATGATTGAGGTGCTGCTTTTAAAGCTGATACTGATGATAAAAGTTATCTAATTATGTTTCTTATTAATCCATTGGAATGTTGGAGCAGGACTGCCACTTTTTTGATATATAACGCGTTATCTTATAAACCCTTGTTTGTATATCCGATAGAAACTTATTTTTCTAATCTTTTGCTCAATGCACTTTTTCTACTGATGGGAGTAAATTCTTATGTTGGTGATCCAGATATCTTCAATTGCTAGAATTCGTAATTCCCTGGCACATGCTACCCACACGTTCTTCCAGACACACGGATTCCTTTATGTGCAAACTCCTATTATCACCACCATTGATTGTGAGGGTGCAGGGGAGATGTTTCAAGTCACAACGCTACTTAGTGACGCAGAAAGATTGGAGAAAGAGCTTAAAGAGAACCCTCCTCCTTCAGAAGCGGACTTAAAAGCTGCTGAGCTTGCCGTCAAGGAGAAAGGAGAAGCAGTTTCCCTGCTGAAATCTGCTAAAGCGGGCAAGGATGAAATTGTTGCTGCTGTTGCTGAGCTCACTAAGGCTAAAGAGAGTTTTACAAAGCTGGATGAAAGATGCAAGCTGGGAGAGAGATTTAGGCTTGGTGGTGGCATTCCAAAGAAGGACGGAAAAATTGATTATGCTCAAGATTTTTTCTCTAGGCAAGCTTTTTTGACTGTGTCGGGGCAACTACAGGTTGAATCATATGCTTGTGCCCTCGGAAGGGTGTATTCCTTTGGGCCAACATTTCGAGCTGAGAACTCACACACTTCAAGACATCTTGCTGAATTTTGGATGGTTGAACCTGAAATTGCATTTGCTGATATACAGGTATGTCAGTTCTAAAATTTTCGATCTACTTTTTAAATAGATTTTACGTGCCCACAAAAAGAAAGGCCAGTTGAGTTATGTTGCCTAATGGTGCATAATATTCTCTGTTTGTCTCTGGGATCAAGAATGATAAGTGTCTACAAGTATGTGCTTTGAAGTAGATTTCAGGTGCCCACAAAAAGGAAGGCAAGTTGAGTTATGTTGCCTATGGTGCATAATATTCTGCTTGTCTTTCTGGGATCGAGAGTGATAAGTGTCTAAGGGAAAAAAAAAAGGCGATATGCAGTATAGTTTAATATATGACTGTCTAGTTTATATATATATATATACATACATATATTTTGACAACGGATGTCTATATAAATTTTATTCATAAGTACCCATTAAACAGGTTTGTTATTTGGAGAAGTTTTTTGAAACTTTTGGCATCTTGATTTATTTATTTATATTTATGTATATTTCCACCCATTAGTTCTTTTAAGCATGACAGATAACATGGTTGAAAACATTTGTAGGATAATATGAAGTATGCAGAGGCATATGTGAGATTTCTTTGTCAGTGGTTGCTCGACCATTGTTACGACGATATGGAGGTCATGAGTGACCAGACTGCTATACAACGTCTTGAAATGGTTGCCAATTCCAAGTTCCATAGAGTAACTTACACCGAGGCGATTACCATTCTTGAGGAAGCAGCTAAAGTGAAGAAATTCGAGAATAAAGTAGAATGGGGAATTGATTTAGCGTCGGAACATGAAAGGTTAATAAATTTTCTGGTGTATAATTGACTTGTAGTTTACTTGTGTAGCAGTTTGTTTATACATGACTGCGGTTTCTTGCCAAATATTAAATACAGATACTTGACTGAAGAGAAATTCAAAGCACCTGTTATTGTGTATAACTACCCAAAAGAGATTAAAGCATTCTATATGAAGGTCAATGAAGACAATAAAACTGTTGCCGCAATGGATGTGCTTGTACCTAAGGTTCTCTCTCTCTCTCTCTCTCTCTCTCTCTCTCTCTCTCTCTCTCTCTCTCTCTCTCTCACACACACACACACACACACACACACACACACGCGCGTGCGCCGCTCACACAGATACGTGCATATAGATGTAGAGGCACATTTCTTTTTAATTCAAATTTAGTAATAGTTCTTGGGTTAATTATAAAAACTACCCTTGAGGTTTATCTTAATTACAAAACAAATTCCAGTTTATCTTTTAAAATTACAAATATCCCCTGCCCCGACATTTGTTTGTAGCTTACTAAAGTACACCCCAAGACGATATATTTGTTAGGTCAATACAAACCTGAGATGGGTATAGTGTTTGAAAGGTAACTGGAGTATTTTTGTAATTAGGCGAAACCTCAAGGGTAGGTTTGTAATTATTATCCCATAATTCTTTGATGAACTTTTTCACAAGTATGAAAGTTGAATGTGGTTGGTTGTTAGGTGGGAGAACTTATTGGGGGCAGCCAAAGAGAAGAGAATTATGAGATGCTGAAGGAGAGGATGTTGGAGATGGGTCTTCCATTGGAGCAATATCAATGGTATCTTGACCTGCGAGCCTATGGGACAGTGAAGCATAGCGGATTTGGTATGGGATTTGAGAGGATGATTCTGTTTGCTACGGGTCTCGACAACATTAGAGACGTAATCCCTTTCCCCAGATATCCGGGAGAGCTGATCTTTGATGTAATGATATCTTAGTATATAAAATAAAAGTTTAGAATTTAGATTAAAACTTTTTCTAAGAGGAATTGTCCGTTGATTAGTGTTAATACCAGTATCTCTACTCAAATGCTAACAATCAACTCCGAAAAGCTCTTAGGATTGTCAATCTCTTCACAATTTATTACCATTTATTGTGTCATGCTACTAAGTTCTTCCTCAATAAATCAGACCTCCTCTTGTAAGTCGCGCACGGTGCGGAGTTCGCACTTCTCTTTGTTTTAGTGTAAAAATTGATATTTTTAGTGTAAAAAATGATACTTTTAGTGTAAAAAGTGATATTTTGTCTGAATACATTTAATTTTACTGTATTCAGATAGTGTATCACTTTTTACACTAAAAATATCAATTTTTACCTTAAAAGTAACACCCGTCGCACCGTGCTACCGTCTTACATAAGTTTTTGCCATAAATCAAACATGCATAATTACGACCCATTGAAATTAAACAAATCAAATAAACCAACAAGCATAAATAGGGAATCAAATAAGAATTTAATTAGATTAATAATCCATCCTAAGACAAGATAATCTACTCATACAATAAGACCACGAGTGTTTTAGCCGGACATGATAGACTGTAAATATAATAGACAAAAACACAAGTCATGTTCAATTTTTAAACATAAGAAAATAAAAGAAGAAATGAAGAAAAACTCTATGGTGTTGATGATCTTCAAATCTCCACACTTTAGTCTTGGTTTATTGTACCCCTCTCTTACAATTAATTATTTGAATATGAAAATAAGCTAATTACATCTAATTATATTCAATGTGATAACTATTAGCTTTAACGTTTGAATACAAGATTTGTTGCATCATCATATTCATCCAAATATAAAGAAATAGAACTCGGAAATTGATTTTGATTTTATTTTTCCAATTTAAGGATTTAATTCATTTTCTTCGAATTAAGAAGCTTTTATTATTAATTGGATGCTGGGGATTTAGATATAAGTTGATTTAGAACTTGTTGGAGGCTGAATCTTTTTTTACAGTAGTGGTACTAGTATTCAACTAGTGTAAAGACTTTCTTCTTTTGGCTGAAAATTTGATTACAACACCTGTTAAGTTTATGGAATGAATGTACAGTGTTTTCATTGATTTTAGAACAAGTAATACATCTCTATATGTACATCAAATAACTAAGCTAAATATGGTATGCTATAATCAGAATGCTAAACAAAATATGGTAAACTATAATTTACAATGCTAAAAGTACATCAAATAACTAAGCTAAATATGGTATGCTATAATCAGAATGCTAAACAAAATATGGTAAACTATAATTTACAATGCTGAAATCACGATTTACACCTAAAAGGGAGGTAATCTTTGATTGACTCACATGATTACAGCTAATACTTCCCCTCAAGTTGGAGCATGAATATCAGTAATGCCCAACTTGCGAATAAAATGATGAAATAGATCCTTGCCAAGAGTCACTGGTGCTCTGCAGAGATGTGCATTGGAAGAAGAATGCCAAATCAAAAAAATTCACGTACAAAATGACAATCAGTTTATATATGTTTTGTACGTTCATGAAAGACCAGATTGTGGGTAATGTGGAGAGTTGATTAGTTGTCACATACTGTGTCGAGGATGCGAGACTTGAAGATCAGAGAGTGAAGCTTTGAGCCAAACAAGTTCACACTCAGTAGAAACCACAACACGATATTCAGCCTCAACAGATGAGCAAGAAACAACTAGGTAGGGCTATAAACGAACCGAGCTCGATCGAACGAAGGTTGTGTTAGATAAATGTTCTTATCATGATTTTGATAATTTTGTTTAAATATGTTTTTACACCCAAACAATATTTCTAAATGTTGTCCAAATACTCCCGATCGGTATAAAATATTTTTACTAATTATTCAGAGTATTTCTAGAAGTTTATTTTGACAAAAATTGGACAACACATAAATGTTTTATCATGATTTTGATGAATTTGTTTCATTGTGTTTTTACACTAAAACAATGCTTCTAAATGTTGTCCAAATACTCCCGATCGGCCTAAAATGTTTTTACTATTTTTTTCGGAGTATTTCTTGAAGTTCATTTTCGACAAAAATTGGACAACTCCCTGTTTTGAGGTCAATCGGTCGCCCATAGGGCAACCCCGTACTAAAAGTTGTGCAAACAGAGAACAACCCGTTTGTTCTTGAAAAAAGTGAGGTGGGATCGATCACCCTTAGGAGGCGGCCCGGTGGTGTCGCCAAGTCGCTATATATAGGCGATTGGTGTCCGAGTTTGATTTGATTTTTGTAAACTTCTTTGTATTGCTTTTGAAGAGGGCAACCGGTCCACGGGGTGTCGACCTGGGTCCAACCCCATGGGTGACTGGCCCCCTGTGTATTTTCGTGAGAAAACTTTCAAACTCTTGTTTCTATTCGACCGGTCGCTATAGGTTTTTGACAGCAAACTATCCGTTGAGTTTGCAGACAGTTTTTCCTTAAATTGTGAGGTTGATTTCTAACTGCTATAATCTTGATTTTAATTGCATATTTTTTGTAGAAATCAGTCCCCAAGAGGAGTCTATCGTCGATCAACCATCTTCTATAAATAGATGAAGAATTGAAGCAACACAACAAGATACATTCAAGCAAGCACTTTTGTTCTTCAATTTCAATATTCTTGTTGTAATAGCCTAAGGTCTTACACTTTCACATCTTGAGGTCTAGGCTTATTTCTTGATTACACTTGCACTCAAACTTTTATTATTCATTATCGAGTTGTAATCTTGAATTTGGGTTCATCATTCAATACAAGATATCATTGTGAGTGTTCTTGTGGTAAGAACACACTTGGGTGATTTAAGTGTTATGTGTAAGAAGATTATGGTAATCTTCTTGTTGAAGAGTTTGGTGCTCTTTGAGGTGTTGAAGAATTTGGTGTTCTTCAAGGTGGAAGATTGTGGTAATCTTCACAAGGTGCCGTAGAAGATTGTGGTAATCTTCAAGGGAGATTGTGGTAATCTCCAAAGAGGTGTTGTAAGGTGATGTTGTATTAATTGTGGTAATTAATAAAATCTTTTTTTCTCTTTGAAATCCACCCTGGAGATATTGGGGTGGTAGATGATTAGGCCGTAGGTGGGTTGAACCTCTTTAAATTGACGCGTGTTGTTTACTTCCCGCACTTCTATTCTTGTCTTGGCTTGTTTGATTCAAAAAAGAGGACATAATCGCAAAAATAGGCATAATTTATTCACACCCCTCTAGATTATCGTAGCCACTTGGACTTACAAGTGGTATCAGAGCCAAACTCTTTGGCAAGCTCGTTCCACATCGCAAGTAAAGAGGAGCGATCAATGGCTACGAATGAAGTCTACCTTACCGGCGTCTCCACCAACAAACCACCACTATTTGATTCCAAAAATTATATATTTTGGAAAGAAAGAATGGAATGCTATTTACAAAGTTGCGGGTTCGATATTTGGAACACTGTCATAAATGGAGAATCCATCCCGATGAAAGATAGACCACTCACCTCCAAAGTCCTCAAGGAGCTCAATGATGAAGAAAAGGAAATTCTCTCCTTAAATGGTAAAGCTCTAAATATTCTTCATTGTTCACTTACATTTTCGGAATACGGTCATATTCGAGGGATACGATAGACACATGAAACATGGGAAAAATTAGAAGCTATCTATGAAGTATATGCAAATGAAAGGAGCAACTCAAAAGCATCTACCTCTCAAATGGATAAAACATCAAATCCAACAACATGGGATGAGCTTACACAACTTCCTCGATAATGAAGAAGTCGAAAGCAATGTTTAATGGGCATCGACGAAGACAATGAGGTATGCTCAAACTCTTCTATTTCTTTTAGTAATGAAATGCATGATGATTAGGATGATTTTCAAAATGATTTCGATGAACTTCAAAATGAATTCCAAAGCTTGCTTGTTAAATACAAAAATTTGAAAAATGAATTCAATATTTTGAAAAATGATAAGGATAGCTTATTTACTTCCTATGAACCATTTTCGTGTGCTCACACTACCACACTTGATAATGTTAGAAAACTTGAAATGGAAAATAGTACCCTTGTTGAGGATATTAATTGCATGAAAAATAATTTATTAAAATTCAACTTAGTACCGAGATAAAATGACCAAAATTGTTGATGTTCATAGTTGTGATAATTTGAAACTAGGACTTGATCATAAACCTAATGTCGTTAATCATATGAAAAAGAATCAAATCTTTAAGCATGTTGGTCAATATGCTCCTAAAATTATTACTTGTTTATATTGTGGTAAAAAAGGTCACACGACTAATTCGTGTCGGGCTAGAAATAGCTCTAATCATTGTTGGAGACCTAAAAGTCTCAAAGATAATCCCAAATGACCCAAACACTTGAGGGTACCATAAAACAATGTCATATTAGCTACTCGGTGGAATTATAATCGAAGAAAAGTCATACCGCCAAGAAGACATTAAATGCCCATACCATTTGATCAAAAGAGAAGACATCAGCACAATGAATTTCCAAGAGGGAAATATTATCAACAATGGGAAAGTAACAAATCTTGGAAATGGAGCAATTGGAGAAGTCATCATCAACAAAATGAGTTTCAAGAGAAAGACATGATCAACAATGGGAAGGACACAATCCTTGGAATTGGCAAAAGTGAAGAAAATATCATCAACAAGATGATTTCTAAGAAGGAAGATTGATAAGGTCTTTTTATACATGTTTTATGTGTATATTTAAGTATGATTTGAGTTATTTTATTGTTAGTTTCATAAATTTTTGATTGTACATAGTTCACATTACTCCGAGGTGCTTTTATTGATGTAGATTGATGATTTGAAGCTGTTTTTGGTGAATTTTGGGCCATGGTTTCATGTCAAAACATACCCGGGGTTTTTGGATGCAAAAACACTCAAAATCCCAAGCTAAACGCGTCATTTCGGGCCTTTTCGAGTCAAACACGGGCGGGGTGTGTTTTTAAGCACGGCCGTGCTTTTTAGAAGTCAAAAACGAGCAATTTTTCGACCGACGCGTACCAAACACGGCCGTGTTCGGAAAAATCAAAAACACGGCCTGCCCGTGCTTTTAAAGCACGGGCGTGCTTTTCGTCGACTGGTTTTTCTTTGGCGGAAATTATGGAGACTTTCCTTCTTGATTTTTGACAACCTTTGAGCAACTTTTACACCTCATTTTGATGCACCAAACTCTATTATTCCCTCAATTGTCATGTGGACACAATGATTCAACCAACTCAACCATGAATGTGCACACAATGATTCAACCAACAACCATGGAAGTGGAGCATTTGTTAGCATTATTGATGTGTTCTTTCACAAAGATGGTGCCTATAAAAGCCAAGAGTTTGAGTTGGGAAAAGGAGATAATTCATGTAATATTCATTCATAGAGAGATTCATTGTGTTTAACATTTTGAGTGGAATTGGGATCAAGAGGTCTTGGAGGAGTAAACTTGTAGCAACATTGGAGAAGAAGGCTTGGATCAACATCATCTATCAAAGGAAGAAGTCATTGAGATTTTGAGAAAGATAAGTACACCATGTTTACAACACTTAAATCTTCTTGTGTAATTTATTCTTTTGTCAAAATCATGAGTAGCTAAACTACTAGTGTTTGAATGTAATGAACTCTAGAATGGATTTGTGATTAAGGTTTGTATGTTTTTAATAAAATTCTCATGTCTTGTGTGATTCACTTATATCATGTTTATTTCATTCAAGTTGATATTTCCGATATATTAATTTGATATTTATTCCTCATCGGGTAATCGAGAGATTTATGGTGGGAAAGAACCTATATAAGTGAAAAGAGTTGCATGCAATCCTAGATATAGACGACATAAATCTTCCAATTAGGGTCAAACCTAATATGAGAATTCATAAATCGTTATAATGCAATTTTGGGGGTTTTAACTAGAAAGAGATTTGAGTTAATCAACTTGAGATTAGGAGTTTTTCGCCTTGAGAAAGGGTTTAAATTAAATCGGGAATTTCTACGGTCCACATAACATGAGATTTTATTAAAAGAGGTTGGTTTTTGCTTAAGGGCTTATGGTTGTATTTTTATCTTGATTGAATCACAAAAACATTCTAGAGGATTTACATTCAACACATTTCTATCTCTTGATTTCTCATTCTACAATCTATTTTTATTTGATTTCTTTTTGTAAGTTGCAATTATCTTAAATTCTCTATTTTTCATTTTCCATTTTAACAAACAAAACTCGAAAATTACTAGATTAGATAACAAAAGGACGGTAATTATTAGTACTTATAATCCTCGTGGGAATGACACTCAAGACTCAATAATCTATACTACAAAACGATAGGTGCACTTGCCTATGGTTTTCTAGAGTAGCTTTTGAGCCATCAAGTTTTTGGCGCCGTTTCGGGGATTGTAATATTAAGAACACCTTATTTTTGTTAATTTAATCATTTTTTTTATTTTCATTAATTGTCTTTCTAGGTATCTATCTTTGTAAGTCTTGGATTATACTTATCCTCCTTGTTTACCACAAAGTGCATGCCTACTCGTCGCCGAATTTGGAAGCGCGAGACCGCCGGTAGCAAACACGAGAGGAAAGTATTAGTAGAGATCACGAGGAGGATACTAACGAAAGCAAGGATCATGATATGGCGGATGAACAACAAAGAACCATGTACGACTACGCCAAGCCATCTATGGATGGTACGTCGTCTAGTATCGTAAGGCCATTTGTTGCAGACCAATAATTTGAAATCAAACCGAATGTCATTCAAATGGTGCAACAATTTGTTCAATTCGACGCCCCGGACGAAGATCAAATAATCATATCGCGAATTTCCTCGAAATTTGCGATACTTTCAAAATAAATGGAGTCTCCGACGATGCCATCCGTTACGCTTGTTCCCATTTACTCTTGGGGACGGGCTAAACAATGACTAAACACTTTACCGAAGGGAACAATCACAACATGGAGCATTATGGCGGAAAAATTCTGCTAAAGTATTTCCCACCGCTAAAATCGCACGATTGAGGAATGAGATCTCTTCATTCACTCAAGAGGACGATGAAACCTTGTACGACACTTGGGAGAGATTCAAAGAATTCTGCGAAAATGCCCACATCATGGTCTTCCCATTTGGATGCAAGTCCAAACATTTTACAATGGGTTGCTCTCATCAACAAGCGCAGATGATCGATCTTTGCGGCGGGGGAACATTGAACAATAAAACACCGAAGCCGCCCAAGATCCAGAATAGCAAAGAGAACTCAATCTATAATTTCAACATTCCTTCCAAAAACCCATCTCATAGAAGGAATGGCCATGAATGGCTATCAATGGCAATCCGTACGAGGAAAAACCAACAGTCGGTGGGAGTATATAATGCGGACGCGGTGGTTACACTAGCCGCACAGTCGAAGCTCGACTCAGAAAATCGACGATCTAGCGGCTCTAAACCACCACCACCGCATGTTTTATCTTGTGAAACTTGCGGAGGATTGCATAATCATCGGGATCGCCCACACACAATACCTCACGCTGAACAAAGGCTAATTACGTTGGGAATCGGCGCAGTAAATTACCCAAGTAATCCTTACAGAAGAACACATACAATCCTGGGTAGCGATAACATCCTAATTTCGGTTGGGGAAACCAAGGCCAACCACGACCTAATCCCAATCCTGATCTACACACGTCTCCCGGATTTCAGCCAAATCAAGGTAAGCATAACTTGGAAGATCTTATAACAAAGTTTGTGCAATCAACAGATACCCGATTCGGCGGTGGAAACATCCTTGAGAAATCAAGAGGCATCTATCCAATCTGGAAAACCAAATAGGCAGATTGCGAAGATGATTTACGAAAGGCCACAAGGTAGTTTCTAGGGTAATCTTCGAGCCAAACCCAAGGGAGCACGTAAAGGCAATTACCATCAGTTTTCCACATGAGCATGATTATGCCAATACCGCCATACAGAAATATGTGGAGGACGACAAACACGAAGAAAAGCCCATGAAAAAGGTGGTCGCCGAATACAAGCCCAAGATCCTTACCGGAGTCTAACCAGAAGAAGATATAAGGGATGACAAATTTGGTAAGTACCTTGAGTCATTCAAGCAACTACATACTAATATTCCATTTGTTCAACCTCTTTCAAAGCATGCTAAGCATCTAAATGACATCATTTCTAATGAAAATAAGCTTAACGAACTATCAAATGTGCAATTGAATGATAAATGTTCTTCCAATAATCTACCACAAAAATGTAATGATCCAGGAAGTTTTATTATCCCTTGTACAATTGATGGTTTACCTGTTGATAGAGCACTAAGCGACTTATGAGCTAGTATCAATGTGATGTCATATGAAACATTCAAGCATATGGGATTAAGTGAATCGAAACCTACTAGGATGGACATACACTTAGTCGATAAATCGATTAAACATCCTAGAGATGTTATTAATGATGTGTTAGTCAAGATCGATAAATTCATATTCCCGATTGATTTTGTTATTCTTGACATACATGATGATATTGAGGTTCCTCTAATTCTTGGGCGTTCTTTTTCTTGGCTACGGCAAAATCAATCATTGATGTGCATGAGGAAAATTAACTTTGAGAGTGGGGGATGAACAAGTAATTTTTAAAATTCATATTGATATTGAAAAGGATACTACTTGTTCTTTTGCCGATTCAATTTCACAGACGATGAGAAATCTAAAAATCTCTTGGAGAAAAGTGTTGTTCAAAGTCCATGTTGGAAGCTTATGCCCGAAAAGGGGACCGGAAAGTTCAAAGAGCACATTTTGAAGCATAAAGTTGGAGGTAATACTACTAAATACCTAAGGGATTTTCATAAGTCCAAAGCTCCACCCGACTAATCTCCATATTTGGGTAAGCGGTCAGCTATACGACTTTAAAAAGCGCTAACCTTAGGGAGGCAACCCGGCATTTTGTGTGCATTTTCTTTTACTTATATTTTTTTAATTGCTTGGGGATTTAAAAAAACGGTCGCCAAAGCCGTGCTTAAAAGCACGGCCGTGTTAAATCACCCATTCGGGGAACACACCCTGGCCGTGTTCAAAAATCCACGGTTTTGTAGAAAAAAATCGTCATCGGAACACGCCCAGGCCGTGCTTTTCAAGCACGGCCGTGTTTTTAAAAAAAAAAATTTTAAAAAAAAAAATTGCCGAAAAAAAAATCTTGAACACGGCCGTGTTTTTATTATTAAAAAAATTCGCAAAAAAAAAAGCGTGTTTTTTCTTGAATGGTTAATTCGGGTTGAGAAGGCTAAGAACATGATTGCTTGTGTTCAATGTGTTGAAAAAAAAATCCTTGTGTGTTGTAATTTATTGAACCATTCTTATTGATTTAATGTTTTGCTTGAGGACAAGCAAAGTTCAAAGTTGGAGGTGGTTTGATAAGGGTCTTTTTATACATGTTTTATGTGTATATTTAAGTATGATTTGAGTTATTTTATTGTTAGTTTCATAAATTTTTGATTGTACATAGTTCACATTACTCGAGGTGCTTTTATTGATGTAGATTGATGATTTGGAGCTGTTTTTGGTGAATTTTGGGCCATGGTTTCATGTCAAAACATACCCGGGGTTTGGATGCAAAAACACTCAAAATCCCAAGCTAAACGCGTCATTTCGGTCTTTTCGGTCAAACACGGGCAGAGTGTGTTTTTAAGCACGACCGTGCTTTTTAGAAGTCAAAACGAGCAATTTTTCGACCCGAGCGTACCAAACACGGCCAGGCCGTGCTTTTTCAAGCACGGCCGTGTTGGAAAAATCCGAAAACACACTGCCGTGCTTTTAAAGCAGCGGCGTGCTTTTAGATCGGTGGTTTTTCTTTGGCGGAAATTATGGAGACTTTCCCTTCTTGATTTTTGACAACCTTTGAGCAACTTTTACACCTCATTTTGATGCACCAAACTCTATTATTCCCTCAATTGTCATGTGGACACAATGATTCAACCAACTCAACCATGAATGTGCACACAATGATTCAACCAACAACCATGGAAGTGGAGCATTTGTTAGCATTATTGATGTGTTCTTTCACAAAGATGGTGCCTATAAAAGCCAAGAGTTTGAGTTGGGAAAGATATAATTCATGTAATATTCATTCATAGAGAGATTCATTGTGTTTAACATTTTGAGTGGAATTGGGATCAAGAGGTCTTGGAGGAGTAAGCTTGTAGCAACATTGGAGAAGAAGGCTTGGATCAACATCATCTATCAAAGGAAGAAGTCATTGAGATTTTGAGAAAGATAAGTACACCATGTTTACAACACTTAAATCTTCTTGTGTAATTTATTCTTTTGTCAAAATCATGAGTAGCTAAACTACTAGTGTTTGAATGTAATGAACTCTAGAATGGATTTGTGATTAAGGTTTGTATGTTTTTAATAAAATTCTCATGTCTTGTGTGATTCACTTATATCATGTTTATTTCATTCAAGTTGATATTTCCGATATATTAATTTGATATTTATTCCTCATCGGGTAATCGAGAGATTTATGGTGGGAAAGAACCTATATAAGTGAAAAGAGTTGCATGCAATCCTAGATATAGGACGACATAAATCTTACGAGAATTAGGGTCAAACCTAATATGAGAATTCATAAATCGTTATAATGCAATTTTGGGGTTTTAACTAGAAAGAGATTTCAGTTAATCAACTTGAGATTAGGAGTTTTTCGCCTTGAGAAAGGGTTTAAATTAAATCGGGAATTTCTACGGTCCACATAACATGAGATTTTATTAAAAGAGGTTGGTTTTTTGCTTAAGGGCTTATGGTTGTATTTTTATCTTGATTGAATCACAAAAACATTCTAGAGGGATTTACATTCAACACATTTCTATCTCTTGATTTCTCATTCTACAATCTATTTTTATTTGATTTCTTTTTGTAAGTTGCAATTATCTTAAATTCTCTATTTTTCATTTTCCATTTTAACAAACAAAACTCTGAAAATTACTAGATTAGATAACAAAAAGACGGTAATTATTAGTACTTATAATCCTCGTGGGAATGACACTCGGTACTCAATAATCTATACTACAAAACGATAGGTGCACTTGCCTATGGTTTTCTAGAGTAACTTTTGAGCCATCAAAGATACTACCAACAAAGAAAAAGACATAACCCGTGGTAATGGCGAAATTGGTAAACCGTATCTCCTTATTTAAATATACATAATGTTTATTATAATGTATGCTTGTATTTTTTCAAAATATTTTTTAAATAAGGTCTTCAATATATTGTTTTTAAATCTTTTGAAAAGGAGACCTTGCATGATGCTTGTGTATTTACAATGACTTGTGTGTTTTATCATCTCTTATAATTTTTTATAGCATAATATATTTGTGACATCTCTTATTGCTTTAGCCTACACTTTTACCATTATGTTTTGTCCAAGAATTGTTTAACAATTGTGTAGGATATATATCTTCATAAATGACCATCTACGTCATAATATGTCAAGAGTGACATAAACTATCAAAGTGCACGCTCACTATTGTTATTCATCTCATAAGACTCGATATATTTTTGCCATATGCCTATGTGTTTGCTTTCAAAATATCTCATACAAGTGCTATTGAAAGGATTTTTCGATTTTTGTAAGGCACTATTCGATAAAGCTTGTTTTATCCGAGACTTGTAAAGGATTATATTTGTTTTGATAAAACATTCGATTTTTATCTTCGTCTTAAATTATGCATTTGATTGCACATATTCATGTGTTCATTCTTGGTTGCTTTGTCAAAGTTCTTTTTCAAATACTTCTTTTAAATGAGGTCTCAACTATATGCTCTCGGATTTTCAAATTTCAAAAGAGACCTTATATGGTTTCCTATAAGCATATTTGAACTTACATATTGTGTTAAACTCTTGATGATTTTCTTTAAGCATAGTATGTGCTACTTGCTATAGTGTCTATATTATTCGATATTACTATGCTCTTGTGCAAGATATCGTGTTAAGATTTTGCAGGAATTTTTTTTGGTATTTTGGAACAAGCTTGATGACCAAGGCAAGATTGTTCGAAACAAGACAAGGTTAGTAGCTCAAGGATATTGTCAAGAAGTTAATGCAAGGTGAATTTTGAGATGAGCATGATGGGGGAAGAAATTTTGAAGAAGTTCGGCATTGAAGAAGGAAGGACCGTCACTACTCCTATGACAACCAACATCAAGTTAGATAAAGATACTAAAGGCATATTGGTTGGCAAACAAATTCGAGGTATGTTTATCTACGTTCATTATTCCCATAGACTCGACACTTTTATGCCTTATGTCTATATGCTCGACTTTAAAACAATCCCAACGAAAGAAATTTTCAAATATTTGAAAGACACTTCTTCTTATGGCTTGTTTATCCAAAGTTTTAAAACGTTCATATTTTTTGGGATAACAAATCTGGTGATAATAATTTCTCAAAATACGGTTCATCATAATCGAACTAAACATATTGAGAATCTATATTTTTTCTAAGGGATTGCATTTCCTAAAACGAAAAATTGAGATGTGTTTAAATCCGTCTCAAGGATAACTCGCAAACATTTATTTTTAATCATTAATCGTCGAGTCTTTTACCTCATTTCGAGCTTATTTAGGCATTATGTATATTGAATGAGGTCTATGTTTACATTTCGTACGTTTTTAAAACTTAGAGGTGAAAAATCGGATTTTTGGTTCAAAATTCGGACAGAACCACAAAAAAAAAAGCTCTAGGGACCAGTTTGAGGGAGGGGGACCGATCGACCTACACCTGGACCGGTCCCCAGAGCAGTTTCAGAGTTTAAATGCATTTTGTCCTCAGACTTTTTATTTCACTCGATTTTCACTATTTTCGCACCCCTTTGCAAATTTCACACACAATTGACTCAAAATTATTTCTTTCTTGTAAATTATATATTTTTGAGTTTATACTATTGGTATATCATCCATGATACCCGACATCTCGAATAAAAATTGGAAAAAAGGTCAAAAACGGCCAAACCGTGTCACCAAACACGGCCATGTTGAAGGGGATCAAAAGAGGAGGAAAAACCGCACAAAAATAGGCCCGAACACGGCCGTGTCGGACAACACGATGCAGCCGTGTTGGCCAACATGGCCGTGTCCGACGCGTTTTACAAAATTTTGAGAAGATTTACTGGCCTGGCCATCTTTTTGCGGCCAACATGGTTGTGTCGGGGCCACTTTCATGACACTTTTCTATGCGGAATTTAGGGAAAATTCACCAACCAATCCCTTTTGGCCACTTTTGTACACCTTTAACACCCTATTTTGCTTAAACATGTCTCCATGTTCCTCCTCATCACTTGAATACAAGAATTCACCAACCAACAATGAAAGTGGGGGTGATTGTTTAACAAGATAGTACTATCGATGTATTGTTGTGTTGCCTATAAAAGCCAAGGGTTGAAGTTGAGAGATTCATTCATTAGATACTCGAGAAAATATTCATTGTATTTATTTCATTAAGTAGAATTGGGATCAAGGGTCTTTGAGGAGAAAGCTTGGGGCAATATTGGAGAAGAAGGCTTGGAGCAACATCATCAATCAAGAAAGAAGTCCATTGAGGTTTTGAGAAAGATAAGTACACCATGTCTACAATACTTAAATCTTCTTGTGTAATTTACTCTTTTGTCAAAATTATGAGTAGCTAAACCCTAGTGTTTGAATGTAACTGAACTCTAGAATGGATTTGTGATTAAGGTGTGTATGTTTCTTTTATAAAATTCTCATGTCTTGTGTGATTCACTTATATCATGCTTATTTCATTCAAGTTAATATTTAGGTATATTAATTTGATATCTATTCTTCATCGGGTAATCAAGAGATTTATGGTAAAAAGAACTTGTATAAGTGAAAAGAGTTGCATGCAATCCTAGATATAGGACGAAATAAATCTTCCGGATTAGGTCAAACCTAATATGGGAATTCACAAATCGTTATAATGCATTCTTGGGGGTTTTAACTAGAAAGAGATTTGATTAATCAACTTGAGATTAGGAGTTTTTCACCTTGATAAAGGGTTTAACTTAAATCGAATTTCTACGGTCCATAAAACATGAGATTTTATTAAAAGAGGTTGGTTTTTTTAGGGGTTTATGGTTGTATGTTTTATCTTGTTGAATCACAAAAATATTATAGAGGATTTACATTCAAATACATTTCTAGCTCTTGATTTCTTATTCTACAATCTACTTTTAGTTGATCTTTTGTAAGTTGCAATTATTTCAAATTCCTTATTTTTCATTTTTCAATTTTAACAACAAAAACTCGAAAACTGATAGATTAGATAACGAAAAGACGGTAATTATTAGTACTTACAATCCTCGTGGGAATGACACTTGGTACTCAATAATCTATAATATAAAACGATAGGTGCACTTGCCTACGGTTTTAAAGGTAGCTTTTGAGCCATCAAGTTTTTGGCGTCGTTCGGGGATACCGAGTGTCATTGTATTTGTGTCATGATCATTAGAGAAGCCATAATTCGGGTTATAAAAAAATGAAAAAAACATTCGGAAAAAATAAAAATTATGGGCTAATATTGTTATAAAAAAGGGGACAAATCGAGGTTATATTCCTCTGTTTGTTGTTGCTTAGTAACTAAGAGCATTCAAACACCGATTTGTATTTCGGATATGCGAAAGAATAACCACGATACCAAAGATTGTCGTTTTAAGTGCAAAAGATGCGAGAAATGCAAATCATTCTCGGAGAGACTGCTGGCATAAAGATGATGGAGATACAAATGAAGCAAATTTATCAAGAAGAAAAAGAGCTAATCAAGTATTTTTTTCATGTTTGAATTCTCAACAACAAATTGAGAATATTTGGTACGTGGGACAAAGTGGTTGCGGCAATCATATGTGTGAAAAAAAGAAAATGTTCGTGAATCTTGATGAATCATATTCATCTCAAGTAAAGCTCGGAGATGGCAAATCACGCAAGATCACCGAAAACGAAGAAATAATGATCCAAACAAGAGAAGGTAAAATGAATATCATCAAAGATGTATTTTATGCACTGACTTGACTCAAAATTTATTGAGCGTGGGCCAACTCTTGGAGAAAGATTACAAGGTGAAGTTCAATAATGACCATGTATCATTATTGATAAACAAAAGAATCTCACAATGGCTAAAATTAAGATGAGTTCAAACAAAATATTTCCTCTTAATTTGCCATTGGTGAGAAAATTGCACTTCAAAGTACCACGTAGTAGAACATAATCTATGGCATTTGAGGTATGGGCATTTGAGCTATAAAGGTTTAAATTTGTTAAAAAAGAAAAATATGGTGTTTGGTCTTCCTAACATTCCGGATCGAGACAAGACATGTGAAGGATGTATTTTTGGCAAAATGCATCGGTTGCCATTTCCAAAGACATCATACAGAGCAAAGCTCCGCTCGAGATAGTACATGCAGATATTTGTGGGCCAACACAAACACCGTCCCTCAATGACAAACAGTACTTCCTATTGTTCGTTGATGATTTTTCCGAATGATGTGGGTTTACATTATCAAGCAAAACCAATACAAACAATTCCAAGTATCATCCTAGAGCAATTCCAAAATCCTAGCCAAACAAGGCTAATTAGTGTGAGAGAGTTGTGAGCAAAATTTGAGTGTGTTTTCTAAAATTGTATTTTGATGAGATTATATTTTTAGTAAAGCAAATACTTTAGCCTCCAATTTATTTTTACCTCTCTCATATTTTTATATATACACCTTTATACCCAACAATTTTGGTATCGAGCTATCCCTTGGCCTCGATAACTCCTCCAATTTAAAAAATGGCTTTAGCAACAATAGTGAAAATGTATTCACATTTATCCAACAAAGTGTTCTATCTTTGTTGAAGAAGCGTTACTAAAATGAGAACGTTGTCCGTGTCCCATAAACTCGGGATATCGTTGAAGAGAGGGTATAACACATATACTCGGAAGGAGGAAGAAGCGCTAAAAAGAAGCAACTAAAAAAAAAGGGTCCAACTTAAGAGGGGCTCAGCCGTTGGATAAACAATATCGGGTCTTGTATTTGTCAAGTAGATCAACGATCCGACTAAACTGCGATACATCTTTGGATCACTTTAGTTGCACCATCATTCAATTGCGAGTTTTTCATTGATCGCAAGTGGAGTTGAGATCGACTTGCAATTGCTCATCCGAATATTCTCAACAATTGAGTTGGAGCAACTTCAATATTATATACGGATTACAACTTAAGAGAAATTTGTTAAAATATTAATTTGTAATCCATGTGAAGGCTTTGACAAAAGCAACCATCTAAGGATAATGGTGCAACCATTATTCCAAGTCAACAATGCACTACACATGGTTGAAAATTAAAGAGACCTAATCTTGTTGTATTAATAATTCAAGCAATACGGTTGATAAGCCTATAAATAGGCAAATGATGAACACATTTTAGAGTATCCCAAATTGGGATCAAAGACATCCCGAGAGGGATCAAAAGAGGAAATCCACATAGGGATCAAGTGAGCATCACGAGTGTAAAACAATCGTGAGCGATCACATAAAAAGAGTAAAGTCGATAATTCCTTCAATTTATTTCTTAATGTCTCTCATATTTTCACACTTACACCCGTATACCCAACAAAATCAACGAGAATCTAAATCCATAGAAATACAAAAATTTCGAATCCGAAGAATAGAACAGGCATATAACCAAAATTTTTCGAATCATTTAATCAACACAATAATGAATCCATAAAACCAAATCAAACACAAATTGATCGTACATGTGTATAGATCGAAACATTTCGATTCTCAATAAATCAATATGAATCTTCTCGATACCACTTGTTGGAATAAACTTTAGTGAATAACATCACTTTAATCCATGAGTGTTCATATCGAATTATCAAGAATCAAAGACTAGATTGCGGAGCGTGCACGAATTCCATAGTCGTAGTTGAATCCTGGGATTTGGCCTTCTAGATCTACACGTCTCGAAGCTTTTCGAGAACCCTTTAGTTTTTCCGTAGGTTTTTTCGACGATGGGATAGCGAGAATAGAATGTCGTAGACGTGTGACCTAGGTACCCTCAAGTACTTGGGTCCTTTGGGATTAGTCTTGAGACTTTTAGGTCTCCAAAAATAATTAGAGCTATTTCTAGTCGACAAGTATTCACCGTATGACCTTTTTACCGCAATAGAAACAAGTAATAATTTTTGGAGCATAATGACCAACATAAATAGGGACTAGTCTTATGATCAAGTCCTTTATCACAATTATGAAATATTTTGAAAATTTTGGGATTGATCAAGATACTTTATTTTATTAAATATTTTCTTCTCTTCTCACTTTGTTATTCTCCTTTGGGTCCCTCCAAATAACATAGGTTAACTCATGTTTTTGACTGTCCTAGCAAATTAAGTTGTTAATTAGTTTTATTTTTATTAGTTTTAGTGTACTCGTCAACTTTACTACTCCTTCGGTCCCAATAAGATATGCAAGTAGAGTATTTCACACATTAAGAAAAGACAATAAATATAATTGGGATCATAAGCTTGTTCTATATTCTTCCTATTTTGCCCTTGCATTAAATGAGAGTATGTATATTATTGTTGGTCTCAAACAAAGTGATTTAAATAGGGGTGGTTTAGTCTATTGTTGTGTAATTAATACTCTCAATAAGGAAACAATCCTATAATTTGGGACGGACAAAAAAAAAGAAAGGAGGTCTATCATATTGGGACGGAGGGAGTATAAAATTAGAATCTTCCAAATTTTGAAGAAGTTGAGATTCTCAAGACAATCTAATAAGAGTAGGTCTCATGTGAGACCGTCTTATGGGTCAAAATCCGTAAGACGGAGCTCCAACACCTAATTCAACCATGCAAATAGAAAAAAATAGAAAAGAAAAGAAAAGAAAACAACATCATCAGAATTGCATGTTGGTAAGTGGTAACAGGAAGCTAGGTTTAAGATTCATACTACTCTTTCATCATGACAGTCACATGGATGATAATACAATTGCATTATTGCAACTCGCAGACATACTTGGGCTTTCAGAAAAGCATGTTGAAGAAGAATGCAGTCATGTATAACCAACTATTAATTGAGAGTCCAAAGCTCAAGGCAAGCATTGTAATGACAGATTCTAAAAGCACGGGAAAGTAATTAATTAATTTAACTGAGTTGCAATTAATATTTTCATTCTTTCTTTTTCTATCAGTGGACAACATATCTTCAGCAATGAACGATTAAGTTTTTGTATTATTTTCTTGGCTTCACATTTTTCTTCTTTTTCGAGCACCTCGACATCACAGATAAACTTTTGGTGTATTCACATATGTAATACATTTTTAAAGAAATTGTGGTGATTTCGGCATGCTACTTGGCGCTTTTTTAGCGAAAAAAATAATACTTTTGAAGTGAAAAATGATACTTTGAATAATAAGTATTATTTTTATTTAAGTGACAACTAATAAAAATGGTACTTTTCGTGTAATATCTAAAACTTTTAAGGTAAAATGTGATACTTTTAAAGTACGTACCTAAAAAGTATTACTAAATTATTATAAAACATAACTTGATAATACACATTTTTTATAAATCTTTCTTACATAATTTTAAGTGACAATTAATAAAAAAAATGATACCTTTTGAATATATAGTAACACTTTTGAAAGAAAAAGTAGTACTTTTTCGTACATCAACGATTACATAATTTAAATGAAAAACTAATAAAAAGTGATGCTTTTTCAATAAAAAAGAGTGATACTTTTTTTGCGTTATCAATAATTCTAAATGACAATTAAGAAAATGTGATACCTTTTGACAAAAAAGTAATACATTTGAAGGAAAAAATAATATTTTTTTTTATATAGTCAATTACAGCCATAACCACCATTTTAAAACTTGCACACTACAACAAAACATGGCTTTTGCATTGGAAATTTTAGAGATGACTTTGTGCCGTCACAATTAAACATATTTAGCAACAACATTAGTGTTGCTAAAAACTTCAGCCACAATTTTCACAAGCTCGCGTGGATAATAGATACTAATCTGTTGTAAAAAATTCTGCCAATTGTTTGCAACGCCTTGGTCGTCTCAAATATAATCGTATTTTTCTCGGCGTTGCTAATATATCTATAAAATTCCCGGGAAAGTTTGCCCAAACCCAAACCTCCTCGTCTCTCATCAACTCTCTAAACTTTCGCCCACACTTTCAATCTTGAGCCTTCCCCTCCCAAATAGCAACGCCCTAATCCCCCGCCGTTGGTCCTCCACGTTGTTGCCGGCCGGAGACACAGTCCGTCGAGGCCAATTCATCACTGGTAAGTTGCTACTTTTTTAGTTTTCAGCTTTACTCTAAACCTTTTTCCCACAATTTCAATCTCTGGCCCTAATCTTCATCTTAAATTTTTTCCCCTCCCTCCGCCGATCTTCCTCGCCGTTGGTCCTCCACCTTGTTGCCGCCCGGAGACACAGTCCGTCGAGGCTAATTCCTCATTGGTAAGTTGCTGCTCCTTTGGTTTTCAGCTTTACATAATTTCGGTCCGTACTTGATAGTGCTTAGCCCTTTGGTCAAATCTTCTGCTCGTTTGTTGTTCTCTTATAAGAATTTGATATAAATGAGAACAAGTTGTTCTGTTCGTGTTAGAGATTTTATAGTAATTTAGTTCTGTCCTTGTTGCAACATTTTTTTGAGTTTGGTGTCATGCTATTGAGGTTTTATTTCAAATTATGTTGGTGTGTTTTTATGGATTTGTTCAGATTTGTTACCACTGGCAATGGAGGATTTAATTTTAGTTATGTTATTTAGTTGGATAGCTGCTATTTAGTTATGCTAATAGTGAGCTTTTTTATCCTTTGTTTTTGGCTCATTTTGTAGATGCCAATTTGAAGCCAGTCCGATTGCTGATTAGATTGAGTGTGGAGGATGACACTTGTTCTCGTGGTAGTTTTGATCACTCATTAGAACTCATTAGTTTTGATCACTGCTTGAAGTTGCTTTGTGATGTTTCGATCTCAGCTCGTTTAGTGATTTTACTTGCTTTTGTTAAGTTGTGTTGGAGTTTGGCTCATTTGGATCTAAATGAGCAAAATAGAAAAGGAGAAAAAGAAAAACTAATTTTTAGCAACTCCAACTTTCTAACATTCTGTGATTCTAACAATATATTACTTGCTAAGGTGAGCTCGGCTCATGCAATTTTTCCAATCTTGCATGTGCTGTTACAGAGTAGGCTAGGATATGTTAGATAAATGTTTTTATCAAGATTTTGATGATTTTGTTTTAATAAGATTTTATACCAAAACAATGTTTTTATATGTTGTCCAAATACTCCTAAATGATTTAAAATGTTTTTACTAATTTTTGGAGTATTTCTTAGAGTTTTTAATTTGATAAAAATTGGACAACACTTTTGATGGTTTTATTTAAATTGGTTTTTACACCAAAACTATGTTTATAAATGTTGTCTAAATACTCACAAATGATTTAAAATGTTTTTACTATTTTTTGGAGTATTTCTTGAAGTTCATTTTTGAAAAAAAAAATCGGACAACATTTCAAAAGGGAGGTCGATCGGTCGCCCGGATGGTCGACCTGCACCAAGATAAGAAAACACGAAACAGAACTTACGGACTTGAAAAATGGAGAGGGGGGACGGTCCAGGGGAGGGCCGCGCGCGCACCACCCTTCAAGCCCTACGGATCGCACTATTTTTTCAAAACGGTCGAAATCTTCAACAGGCAACCTGGTCGCCCTTTGTTATTTTGTGACAAAGAAAATTTCAACCGTTCAATTCTGTAACTGTGACAAAGAAGATTTGCTTTTCTATTTTGTACAATATTTCTACATCTTGTGATCTTCTTTTTGTAGACAAAAGTGAAGATAGAGGAGCCTATGTTGGAAGCCTATGTTGGTGAAGTTTCCTATAAATAGAGGATGGATTGAAGACACAAGATACAACACATACAAGCAAAATACACAACAAGAAATCGCAAATTGTTCAAGCTTTCATCTTTACATTCTTGTTGTAATAGCCTAAGTACTTTCACTTGCACATCTTTGAGGTCTAGGCTTTTGATTCTTGATTACACTTGCACTCAATCTTTGTATTGGTTTCATAGAGTTGTAATCTTGAATTTTGTCCATCATTCAACACAAGACATCCTTGTGAGTATTCTTGTGGTAAGAATACACTTGTGTGATTTAGGTGATAGGTGTTTGAAGAGTGTGGTACTATTCAAAGGTGGTGAAGGAAGATTGTGGTAATCTCTTGAAGGTGTTGTAAGAGGATTGTGGTGATCCTCAAGGTGTTGTATTAATTGTGGTAATTAATAAAATCTTTTTCTTTTTGAAATTCATCCAGGAGATCTTTGGGGTGGTAGAGGATTAGGCCCAAGGTGGGTTGAACCTCTTTAAATCAACGAGTGTTGTTTAATTTCCGCATTTACATTCTTGTCATTTACTTGTTGATTCGAAAAAGAGGGTGATTTGCGAAAAATCGGCATAATCTATTCACCCCCTCTAGATTATCGTAGCCACTTGGACTAACAAGTGGTATCGAGCCAAATTCTTTGGCTAAGCTCGTTCGAGTAAAGAGGAAAGATCCATGGCTACAAATGAAGCTTATCTCACCACCGGCGCCTCCACCAACAAGCCACCACTATTCGACGCCAACAACTACGCATTTTGGAAAGACCGCATGGAGTGCTTTCTACAAGGATTGGATTTGATATTTGGAATGTGGTCATTGAAGGAGTTGCTCAACCAACAACAAAATTGGAGGATGGTACCACTACTCCCAAGCCATTCAAGGAGTATGATGAAAATGATATGAAGGCTTTCTCTCTAAATGGTAAGGCCTTAAATATTTTACATTGCTCTCTTACCGCCACCGAATATAATCGCATAAGAGGCATACGGTCAAAGACATGAAGTTTGGGAAAAATTAGAAACCATTTATGAGGGCACAAAGAAAGTAAAGCAAGCAAGAAAAACAATGTTTGTGAAAGACTTTGAAAATTTCAATATGCATGATGGTGAAAGCATATCAAAAATGGTGGAAAGGCTTGACAACATTGTCAATCCTCTTGTGGCTCTTGGAAAGGTCATCTCAGAAGAAGACAAGGTGACCAAGGTATTAAACGCACTTCCCGGCTCATGGTCCGAAAAAGGTGACGGCAATCACGAAAGCTCAAAATCTTGAGACACTCAAGTTTGATGAGCTTATTGGGAATCTCCTCATTTATGAAGTATATCTCAAGGAGAGGAAAAATTCTCAACCATCCACCTCTAAATCGGCACGCGCAAAATATTATTAAAGGCTTAGCATCTTCTTCTAATAATGTTTATTATGCTAATGATGAGGATGATAAAAAACGGCGCTCTTGTTAGAAAATTTGCAAAATTTGTAAACAAAAAAAGCAAGAAAGCCAAGAGACAATTCTTGCTTCAAATGCGGAAAATCCGGGCACTACATAGCCGATTGCCCAAAATTAGCGGAAGAGGAACAAAAGAAGAAAAAGCCTTTTCCGAAAAAGAAGGCGTTAAATGCGGATGTCAAAACTTGGGATGAATTACTTGAAACAACCGACGAGGAAGGAGAATCCGAACATGGTCTTATGGCCATAGGCGATGAAAATACCGAGGAAGTGCGTTCTAATGTTTCATCTTCTTCCCTAGTTGATGAATTACAATGTGATTTTGATGAATTGCAAAATGAGTTTCAAAATTTGATTGTTAAATACAAGAATTTAAAAAAGGAGCATAAAGAGCTTAAACTAGAAAAGGATAAATTATTTACTTATGACTCACTTGATAAAGCTCATGCTATTACTCTTACTATGGTCCGTACTCTTGAAACCGAAAAACAAACGCTCACAAATGATATTGAAAATTTGAAAAAGGATGTGCATCGATTCAATTTAAGTACGGATAAAGTCAAAAATTTTAGATGCACAAAGAGGTGAGCATTCTAAATTAGGACTTGGTTATAAACCTTTTCAAAATGCTTTTAAGAAAAAGACCAAGGTCCAACCTTTGTACGTCTTTAGTAGTCCTCGTATTATTACTTGTTTTTATTGTGGTAAGAATGGACACTATGCTAGCAATTGTAAATTGAAGAATAATTTTAGCTATTATTGGAGACCTAAAGGTCTCAAGGCTAACCCCATGGACCCCAAAATTATAGGGTACCTAAAAATAATTCCTTTGTAGGTTATAGGGGACAACAATGGAAGATTCAAAATGGCTCGTGGACAGCGGATGTTCACGCCATATGACCGGAAAGAGAGAACTTTTTACCAACATCAAGCTCCAAGAACAGGGTATGGTCATGTTCGGCAATGGCAAAGGAATAATTCTTGGAAATGGAGAAATTGGTAACTCTTCTTTCTCTCTTAGTAATGTTCTTTTAGTAGAAGGGCTTAAGTTCAATTTGATAAGTGTTAGCCAACTTTGTGACTCAAATTATAATGTTGTTTTTAATAAAGAAAAATGTCTTATTTCCAAAAATGATAAAATTATTTGTGAAGCAATTAGAAAAGGCAATCTTTACAAAATTTGTACAAGTGATTTGGTTAGTCAAAATGTTTCTTGTCTTGTCGCCAATAATGATTTAACTAGCTTATGGCATAGGCGACTTGGACATGTTGGATACAAAAATTTGCAAACTATTTACAAAAACCATGTAAAAGGACTACCCAAATTGAATTTTGAAAATCTTGGCTTATGTGACACTTGTCAAAAGAACAAATTAGTTAAGAGTAGTTTTAAGCCCAAAAATGAAATTTCCACTACCAAACCCCTACAAATGCTTCATCTTGATTTGTATGGGGATATTGGTACGGCAAGTCTAAGTGGAAAACATTATACTTTTGTTATAGTTGATGATTTTTCTAAATATACTTGGGCTCTATTTCTTACAAATAAAAGCGATGCCGTTAATGAGTTTGTTAAGTTGTGTAGACTCATTGAAAATGAAAAGGAAGATACTATTAAGTCCATTCAAGTGATCGAGGTGGAGAATTTGTGGCGAATTTAGAGTCTTTTGTGAAACCAAGGGATATAGTCATAATTTTTCGGCTCCAAGGACACCTCGACAAAATGGAGTAGCCGAAAGGAAAAATCGGACACTTCAAGAAATGAGTCGGTCCATGCTCAATGAATTTTCACTTCAAAATATTTTTGGGCGAAGCTGTAAGTACCGCTTGCTATGTCATTAATCGAGTTTATATTCGTCCTAAAATGAATAAAACTCCATATGAGCTTTGGAAAGGAAGAACTCCAAATATTAGTTATTTCAAAATATTTGGATGTAAATGTTTTATTTTGAATACTAAGGATCAATTAGACAAACTTGATCCTAAGGCCGATGAAGGAATATTTATGGGGTATTCAATCAAGAGCAAAGCATATCGGGTTTATAATAAGACTAGTGGGGTTGTTGAAGAATCTATTCATGTCAAATTCAATGAAGCTTCGGGTGTTGAAAGGATACCCAATGATGAAAGTGATGAAGAGGATATCGTTGAAACCATTGTTCAAGATGAAACTCAAAATGATCAACCTTCAAGCTCAAGTGTTCCTCAAGAAGATAAAGGTGATACTTGAATCTTCCTTAGCATTGAAATTTAAGGAGATCACCCCAAAGATCTTATTATTGGTGATCCCCTTGATAAAGTAATGACTCGAGGAAAATTTGCCGAGAAAGCTTTTATATCTCAAAAAGAGCCTAAAAATGCTAAGGAAGCCATTGAAGATGAGGATTGGTTTTTAGAAATGCGAGAGGAGTTGAATCAATTTGAAAGGAATGATGTATGGGAATTAGTACCTTGTCCTCCATCTCAAACCATTATTGGTACAAAATGGGTATTTCGGAACAAGCTTGATGACCAAGACAATATTGTTCGAAACAAAGTAAGGTTAGTAGCTCAAGGTTATTGTCAAGAAGAAGGTATTGATTATGATGAAACATTTGCACCGTAGCACGTTTAGAAGCTATTCGTATTTTACTTGCCTATTCTTGTTTTAAAAATTTCAAGCTTTACCAAATGGATGTAAAATCCGTATTTTTAAATGGTATTATTCAAGAAGAAGTCTATGTAAAACAACCTCCGGGGTTTGAAAATTTTTCTAGGCCTAATGAAGTTTATAGACTTAAAAGGCCTTGTATGGTTTGAAACAAGCACCCGTGCATGGTATGATAGACTTAGCTCTTTTCTTTTGCAAAATGGTTTTACAAGAGGTAAAGTTGACACTACTCTCTTTGTTTTTGAAAAAGGGCAAGATTGCTTATTAGTGCAAATTTATGTTGATGATATTATTTTTGGTTCCACTAATGAATCCTTGTGCAAGAAATTTTCTAAGTTAATGCAAGGTGAATTTGAAATGAGCATGATGGGGGAGCTCAACTTCTTCCTTGGACTTCAAATTAAGCAATGCCAAGAAGGAATTTATATTTCTCAATCAAAATATACAAAGGAACTTTTGAAGAAATTTGGCATTGAAGAAGGAAGAACCGTCTCTACCCCAATGGCAACAAACGTCAAGATTGACAAAGATGAAAAAAGCAAGTCGGTTGATGAATCCAAATATAGAGGTATGATTGGTAGTTTACTTTATTTAACCGCAAGTAGACCGGACATTCTTCATGTCGTATGCCTATGCGCTCGTTTTCAAAGCAATCCCAAAGAATCTCATTTAAGTGCCGTTAAAAGGATTTTTCGATATTTGAAAGGCACTATTCAATATGGTTTATTTTATCCAAAGAATGAAAATTTTTCTCTTAAAGGTTATAGTGATTCGGACTATGCGGGAAATATTGATGATCGGAAAAGTACTTCCGGATCATGTCAATTTCTAGGTGATTGCCTAGTTTCTTGGTTTTCAAAGAAACAAAATTGTGTTTCACTTTCAACGGCCGGCCGAATATATTTCCATGCATTTTGTTGTACACAACTTCTTTGGATGAAACAAACCTTAGCGGATTATAAATGTTCTTTTGAAAGTGTTCCTATTTTTGTGATAATATATCCGCTATAAACATTGCTCAAAACCCGGTTCATCATAACCGTACTAAACATATTGAGATTCGACATCATTTTCTAAGGGATTGTGTTTCAAAACGAAAAATTGAGATATCTTTTGTACCATCTCAAGACCAATTAGCGGACATCTTTACAAAACCGCTATCTTCCGAGACTTTTGCATCGTACGAGCTCGGTTAGGCATAATGCATATTGAATGAGGCTTACGTTTGCATTTTGCACGTTTTTAAAACTTAGGGGCGAAAAATCGGATTTTTGGTTGAAAATTCGGATTTTTGAAAAAGCGACAAACAGTGGGAAAGGGTTGAGGGCAACCGGTCGCCCTCAACGTCGACCGGCCGCCAAGGCTATAATTTGGTTTAAAATGGTTCTGTCTTGAGATTCGTCACTTTAACACATTTTGGCCATTTTTCGTCCCCTTTGCCAAAATCACTATAATTTCACTTCAAATGTATTTTCTTGTATATGTTTCATCTTTTGGACTTCATTAAGCTCGATTATCATCATCATTGCTCATCTTTACCGAATAAATGGTAAGAATTCTACTCCATTTGCTCAATTGGGTTGAACCTTGAGATTTTGACTTATTTGCAAAATTATTGATGCTAGTTTCATATGAACGTGATGAGCTTAATATTTATGATGTATTGAATGTTGTTTGAACTGAATTGGTGATGAAAATTTTTGGCTTAAATGAATTTCAAAGGCGTTATATACTTCTAGTTTTATTCGACGCACGCCAAATGTTCGACAAAAGGTTTCAATGAAAAATTCATCACCTACGTGATTCTCTCGATTTGAAAAGTCATATAAGTTTATAGAGATCATGTTCTGTCAATCAAATGAGCTTTTGAAAGTCAATTGATCATCTTTTTCCTTTTATTTGAAATTTAAGCTTCAATTTTCAATAAGCTCGATAAATCGATAAACTTGCGCACTTTGATATGAATATATGATGTTTTTATCGTGCTAACATTCTTTTTAATGATTCCAAAGGGGAGAAACAGGAAAAATGCTCATACGCTCAAAGAAGCGAAAATAAGCTTGCAAGAAAAGCTATAAGCTAGGGCTCTTGAAAGCCATAAGTCATGAACAATGCTTAGTCCATTTGATGTATTGTGGACTTTTATGCTTGACTTAGTCCATTTGATGTATTGTGGACTTTTATGCTTGACTAATGATGTTTTGTGAGGGGAGCTTATAAGCTCATGGAATTCAAGCTTAAGCTAAGCTTTTAGCTTTTAGTTGTTGCTTGTATACTTGTTCTTTATATGCATGGTGATAGGGGAGCTTGTGCAAAAATGATTTTGAAAAATCTTTGCTCCTATCCTTTGTGCTTGTACTTATGATGTATCTTGTTTGCAATTGATTGTTGTTTTAAGACCCGAGAAAATTTGTTTTGTTTTAAAATCAACCTTCTAAAATTGTTTTGGTTTGTAATCATCAAAAAGGGGGAGTTTGTTAGATAAATGTTTTTTATCAAGATTTTGATGATTTTGTTTTAATAAGATTTTATACCAAAACAATGTTTTTATATGTTGTCCAAATACTCCTAAATGATTTAAAATGTTTTTACTAATTTTTGGATTATTTCTTAGAGTTTTTAATTTGATAAAAATTGGACAACACTTTTGATGGTTTTATTTAAATTGGTTTTTACACCAAAACTATGTTTATAAATGTTGTCTAAATACTCCCAAATGATTTAAAATGTTTTTACTAATTTTTGGAGTATTTCTCAAGTTCATTTTTGAAAAAAATCGGACAACATTTCAAAAGGGGAGTCGGCCGCCCGGATGGTCGACACTGTGCACAAGATAAGAAAACACGAAATGTAACTTACGGACTTGAAAAATGGAGCGGGGGCCGGTCCGGGGAGGGCCGACCGTCGCCGCACTCGGGCGGCCGGTCGAACCCCCTCGGCCGGTCGCACCCCACCGCAACCCCTACTGGATCGCACTATTTTTTCAAAATGGTCGAAATCTTCAACAGGGCAACCGGTCGCCCTTTGTTATTTTGTGACAAAGAAAATTTCAACCGTTTAATCTGTGATGATGCAAGATTTGCTTTTCTATTTTGTACAATATTTCTACATCTTGTGATCTTCTTTTTGTAGACAAAAGTGAAGGTAGAGGAGCCTATGTTGAGAGCCTATGTTGGTGAAGTTTCCTATAAATAGAGGATGAATTGAAGACACAAGATACAACACATACAAGCAAAATACACAACAAGAAATCGCAAATTGTTCAAGCTTTCATCTTTACATTCTTGTTGTAATAGCCTAAGTACTTTCACTTGCACATATTTGAGGTCTAGGCTTTTTGATTCTTGATTACACTTGCACTCAATCTTTCTATTGGTTTCATAGAGTTGTAATCTTGAATTTTGTCCATCATTCGACACAAGACATCCTTGTGAGTATTCTTGTGGTAAGAATACACTTGGGTGATTTAGGTGATAGGTGTTTGAAGAGTGTGGTACTATTCAAAGGTGGTGAAGGAAGATTGTGGTAATCTCCTTGAAGGTGTTGTAAGAGGATTGTGGTGATCCTCAAGGTGTTGTATTAATTGTGGTAATTAATAAAATCTTTTTCTTTTTGAAATCCATCCCAGGAGATCTTTGGGGTGGTAGAGGATTAGGCTCACAGGTGGGTTGAACCTCTTTAAATCAACGAGTGTTGTTTAATTTCCGCATTTACATTCTTGTCATTTACTTGTTGATTCGAAAAAGAGGGTGATTTGCGAAAAATCGGCATAATCTATTCACCCCCTCTAGATTATCGTAGCCAATTGGACTAACAGGATATTCTTGTTCAAAAGATAACTATAGTTTTTAGTTAGGGATAAACTTTTAGAAGTGTTCAAATAAAGTTTATTACTCTGCTTTTGATCACAGTCTCTGAAGTATAGCACTTATCAATACAGGATAATTACAAAACCTACTATTGCGGATTAGATACCACATTTGGTTTATTGCATACTCGCTGCTTCTTTTCAGGGGTTCGTGACAATTTTTAGATATTGTTGAGACTTAGTATCTCGGTTTACCCTATGAATTTGCAATTTTTCATCCAATTTTGCTGTTTATATTTGTATAGTGACAGTGTTTAGATATCATTCCATTTTTGAAACTACTAAATAGTTGTGGTACCTTGTCTGTGCATGGGTATATATATTGAGATTATGAAAAGAAATGACTAATATAGTCTGTGTTCTTAAAGTCCATCTAGAGAACTTCCCGTTGCACTAAAGATGCGAAGCATGGTTTTGTTATCACGTCTCTTGATACTTCTGTCCCAGATATTAATCTCAGCCTCATTCATGCAAATTCCCCTGTCATTTTGTTTTATGAAACTGATGTGTTATTAATGTTACATATTATCAGTTGATGGTGAAATTGGGTGGGGAGTGACACTATTTTTATGCTTTAAGCCTCGGCCATCCTTAAAATATTACCCTGTACTATTGAATTAAGGTAATTTGTTTGATTTTGGAGAAGAATTTTAGACACCAACTCCACTGATGTGGTCGCCGGATGGATTCACTGTCATACGATCTAATACGCAGTTTATTCAATTTTGAAATTTTCTTTTCTGATAATGAATAATTAATTTTTCATGCTGCAGGAGATTATGGCCTAAAATCATCATCAGTTGTTTTTACTTTCTTTTGGAGGTAAGCACTTCTATTTTTTTTTTGGTTTCCCAGATTCTTTTTTGATCTATATATATGTTGTTGATGTTATTTAGAACACTGGAGCCAAAAATTTATTGAAATAGTTTTAATGATCCTGTAGCATTGCCAGTGTTAAATGTCTGGCCAAATCTCTGATTATTATTAGGTCGCCTTGCCACTAAAGTTCTAGCATTTTAGATTAAAGTTCCTGAGCTGTAGCATGTAACATGTGGTTTGAGGATGTTGTGATGCCTTTTCTCTTCAAAGTACATTTGGATATGAGCTCTTCAAGATTGTATCTTCTAAATCAGAAGTATTTTCAGGTTCTTGATTATTATTATCACTATCAGAGTCGTTTGAAGTGGCACTGCTCTTTCTATTGGTTCCGGACAAATAATATGAGTCCGAATCTGAGCTAGAAATCGAAGAACTATCTTCGTCTCCATGTCCAACGTTTTTCTTCACCTCTTCTCTTAAATCTTCGTACAAAGAATATAGTGATTCATACTGCTTTTGGAAATCTTCAATGAGATGAATTGCTTCTGCTTTGTTCCTCAAGTTCCTTTCTTTGTTGCCATGGTTTATACTTTTCATGAGCTTTATAATCCTTTTAACTTGATTCTCTATTTCTGCATAAAAATGGGGAGCTTGTCAATTTCTTGCATGAATGCGGAAGCAGAATTCATTAAAGTTAGGGAGTTGTTTGCAAACTGTAAAAAAGAAAGTTGGGAATCACTTTTTTTGTAGAGTTTGCAAATACTTCCTGGAAAATGGCAGAGGTTGTGAGATTTGTTCTGTTTGTTCTGTTGCTCTCTTATGATGTGAATTTTAATATGATCCTAGCAATCAATATAATGTTCAACTATCCCTACTACTTTTTCTATTAATTGTTGCTTCAACTATTCCTACTGCTTTTTCTATTAATTGTTGCTTGTTTGCATAATTTTGTTTCAAATATACTAGCCATTCATTAATCAAATATCCACCTGCATTGCATGTACATCATAAGTAACCATTTTGAAAAAAAAAAAAATCTACGAGGGCTATAAAGCTTCTTATTGTGGATGTATAAATCATTTTCTGATTTTTATGCATCATGTCCTTGCCTTAGGCTAACCCAGAGACACATGAACTTCAACCCCCATTCAAAATTTTAGAGATATGCATACGCGAGCAGGGACTTGGGTGAATTCCCAAGCCGAGGAGACTTTTGTAAGTATTTCTTGTTGTAATTATAAATGTGAATAATTTCATAATTGCATTTATTAATATATAGTTCCACTTCTTAAATGTGTAGCAACGCCGGAGGAGAAAGTCACGCAGATGGCGGTCTCGTGCATCGATGCATCCTTAGGTCCCGTGGGACGAGATAGTTGTTATGAAGGGGATGTTGGGTCGTGGAGAGGACATATTCGTGGAGTCGAACCCACCCTACCACGTGCGGCATTGTCGAGGCCTCCCGATTCTACTACTAGAGTTTCTTTACGAGAGCATCAACAGGTGGTTGGACAATTGGATGAGTTAACTAATGCCTACAAAGCCTTCCATGATATCATAGCTCGATTGCATTCAAATGTCCGTCTACCGAGCTTTGGACATGATGGTGCTCCACCATCGTCATCTTCTAGTGTTCGACCTTCATCTTGACTTCAACTCCAGCGATGACATGTCCTCCCACCCATGATGGTGATGCCCACTTAGATATTGATTAGGACCTTTTCATTTACACTCTAACTCTATTTTTTGTAATACACGTATATTGTTTATATTCGATTTCTATTTTGCGGATAAATATTGCATTCGTGTTTATAATGTGTTTGGCATTGATTGGTATACATGCATATATGTTATGTCACTACAAATATTTATTTATAAGTTTTGAAAAAAATGTAAAATTTAGGATAGAGAAAAGGGTTAGGGTATATGCAACGACATTGTCGTTGCAAATAATTTTGGAAATATATCATTTTTTAACGATGTCGTTGCAAAATGCAAATAATTATAGAAATATACATATGGAAATATACCATTTTTGTAACGACATAGCCATTGCAAATAATGTACAATTTTGCAACGACCCTCATTGGCGTCTCAAAAACCGGTTTTTGACACTCGATATTTGGGTCAATGTTTTTGCCACAACTAGGCGTTGCAAATAATTTATTAGCAAAGATTTTGGAGCTTTTGGGACGACTTTTTGTCGTCTCAAAACCATTTTTCCGGGTAGTGGCATCATGTCTTCGTCTTCATCATGTCTTCGTCTTCAACTTCACTAATAAACTCCATAATGCTTCTCAACAAAATCATTAGTAAACGGGATCATCCAATAGAGAAAGAGTCTTGAGTGCTTGCTTATGAAATTTTTTCACCTCTTCCACTTTTTAGACAAATTTTTGCATGAATATGTGATTGCTTGTGAAAATTTTCAATAATATACTATTCACTTTTCTCAATTTTCAAATCATCAATTACATACATTTATAATTTAAATAAAAAATATCACATCAACTATTATTATTATACAATCATATTACAAATATACTATTCACTATCTCTTATTTTTCAAACCACCCATCACATCTAATCACTAATTCATTATTATACTAAAAAACTATCACATCAACTATAATCATCACATTTGTATCTTATATTCAATCACACTCTCAATATATTTTCCTTTTTTTCAAAAATAATTTCTTCACATTATTTTCTTTAAAAATAAAAAAGAGCGGAACTAAAGGTCAAGCAATCACCCCTTCCTTTTTATTCTAATAGCATTGATTAAATTTAATGTTGTAAGTTTCACGTACTCTATTGGTCAAAGATATTACAACTGTATTTCATATGATTACAATAGTGGTTCATTAATTATCACAAAAATGGTCAATACAAAATGAAGAAAAAGAAAACATTAACGGAGAGAGAGAGAGAGAAATAACATAGAGAGGAAGAAAGTGGAAATAAAAAAACAGAGAAAAAGAGAGATAAAGAGAAAACGGAAAAAAAAAAGCTGCGAGAGAGAGCGAGAGAAATCGGGAAGAGGGCAAAATCGAAGGGAAAAAGTAGTGGGAAAAACAAACTAAACAAAATTAAGGGTCAAATTGGACGGTGCAACCCGTCTTACAAAAAATAATCTGTAAGACGGTCCTACATAAGTGGTTGCTCCGAAAACGACCTCTCCTCGCCGATCACCTCCCAAGACGAAGTCCTCCGTAAAACCTGCACAAGGGGGGCCGGAGGGGGGCTCCGGCGTACCCTCTCCGATGCCTAAGTCAGTGTCTTGGAAAAGAAGTAAAGGCTAGAGAGAGAAAAAGCAATGTAACAGTAAAGAAAAATGAGATTAGGTTAGAATGAACCTGGGCTTGGGCCTTTTATACCTTAGCTAGGATTAGGGTTTCCGTAAAATCCGGGATTCCGTTACGATTTGGTGTCAGAGTCATCATTAGATTAGGATCGGATCTCATAAAAACCCTAATTTTACGCCCGTAAGATCATAGCTCCGACCTGTTTCAGGACACGTCGGTCCCTTGTATTGTGCGAAGCCCCCTTACATTTCCAAAGCATCCTCAGTACCTCATACATCTCTTGGGCTCGAGCTGACCTCTTCCTCCGACGTCCGGTTAGACTACAATGGGTCAATAACAGATCGGCTTAACCATGCAGAGCTTTAACAGGTCGGCTTAACACAACGGACCTTACACAGGTCAGCCTCATAACGGCCCTGCAACCATGTACTTGGGCCTTAACAGGTCGGCCCAAGATGATAGGCCTCCCACCTAAGGGCTCAATAGGTCGGCCCAAGATGATAGGCCTCCCACCTAAGGGCTCAATAGGTCGGCCCAAGATGATAGGCCTCCCACCTAAGGGCTCAATAGGTCGGCCCAATACTCATAAGCCTTAGAAGGTCAGTCCCATGCCGTAAGCCTCCTCAGATCGGCCCAGTACTTAATGCTTAACAGGTCAGCCCAACACCATGGGCCTTGCTAGGTCGGCCCAATGCCATAAGCTAGGTCAGGTCGACCCATACTATCTTTCGCCCTTATCAATTCCTCCCCCAACTATGGATTGATCTGCACCTCAACCATAGTTGCTGATAGGCCGAGCTGACCTAGTATTTAGGGTTTGTGCTTTTCACATTCCCGCCGACTCTTGGCTTTTGAAATTCATGCCGCCCTTTGGCCTCTCGAGTACCTGACACGCTGATGTGATTGATGAGACGTCTTTTCGGCTCCCTGACGCCTCGTAGACCGTCAAACGTCTCCTCGAAAATCGAGGCACCTCTTTGTCTTCTCTCTTCTCTTATAAAAGCCCAACTTCTTCTTCATTCACCACTTTTACACTTCCTAAATTCGAGCATCTTCCTTAAGCCAAGAACTCCTTCTCCGGCGGAATCCCTCCACCTCGGCGAGTTTCAACGATTTAGGCTCCACCACTTTTCCTCTATTTCCATCCAGTAAGTAATCCCCCCTTCTCTTCAATTTTTCTTTTTCTTTGTTACGACATATTCTTCTTCCCCTTCAATGCCGTCGGACCTTGGTCATCGCCGATTTAGAACAGTGGGCCATAACAACGGGTTCTCGCTCCTCCACCACTTTCTCTCACAGAGTCCGTCCATCGGACCACGATCTTTATCAAATCCAGTTCAGATTCGGGTCGATTCCGATACAATAGAGATCCGAGCTCCGAGCTCGGGTCCTTGCTCCTGTATATCCTCACGATTTTAGGGAGACTACCCTATCGCCTCCAATCTTCAAACCATTAAAAAAACAGCCCAAATTCCTCCTACTTTCATACTTTCTCGCTAGCAGACTTTGACCGACCTAATCGACCTCCCCCAATGCCCTAGCCTTCTTTGCGGGTCGGATAGAGGGCGGCCTCGATTTCCCATCCATCCGTTCATGGTTGGGGTGTCCAGGGAGTTCTCACGGGTACCCTTTAACCAACTAGCTCGAACTCCTTCCGTATCCTGGCCGGATTCATCATTCGACTAAGTATTTAGAAATAGAGCCCACTGGAACTATTTTTGCCCTATTCCAAATAAAGAGTTCGACCACTAAGGGTCTTTTCTACATCACCTCCCGAGGTGATGCTCGATTTTAAGCAAGTATCCTTCCTCCAACAAATTCGGAAGGATAAATACTTATTCATTTCTTCCTCCGAGCTTGGGGTTTCTATTGCTTGGACTGGACCCTTCCTCTCCAACACAAACACAACCCAGGAGATCGGTCTCCCGATCTTCAAGCTCAAATAAATAAACTTACCTTGGTCAAGTATGACCTTTCTCGCCTCATAACCCCATCACTTCAGACTACTCGAGTTGAGCCCCATCGTGGCCCCCTTGCCTTGTGACATTGGTAATTGTCATTTTTGTAATTAATATATTTTACTCTTACTCATTAGCTAATCTTTCTTCTTTCTGAGATATGTTTATGGCATGAGATGGTGGCCGAGCTGGACGACGAGGAGCAACCCATTGCTCCTGGCTCACTCCCCTTCATCCAGTCGCTGCCGCCGCCTCGGGCTCGAGGTCAACCTCCCCTACTCCGTCGACCGACACGGTTCTTTGTAGTGATGGTGACCTCACCGGTCCAGGGGCTCAACCGGTATCCGACCTCCTCCTCCCAAGAGGTCGGGTGCAGCACTAACACGGGGGCGCCAAGAGGGCGAAGACCATCACTCCTCCCATCATTTGCTCTCTCTCTCTCGTACTCCTATTCATACACCCAACCGGACCTTTCTCACAGGCAATTCCATCATGAAGAACAATGATGGAACTTTTGCCATTCAAGACGCCAGGACAACTGCCGAACCCCGACCGAATCGCTTGGAGAAGGTCGGTGATCTTGGTAGTGAGCTCTTCGCTTGAACCACTCGAAAAGGCGAGGCACGACTAGCCGCATCGATCTCCCGAGCTCGAGTCGGTTTTTTGATCCCTCCAATATTGCCGAGCTCAATAATTCTAAGAAGGAGTGCACTCGGTGACCAAAGCTCGGGAGACTAAACTCCTAGAGGAAAACCGTCGATACAAGGATAGGGAGGAGGTCAATAAGGCTACCGTGGCCTCTCAAGAGGCCAAGATAAAGGCTCGAGGGCGATAATGCTGATCTCAAGACCGAGCTGAGTGATCTCCAGATCCGATGTACTGTCAATGTCGATCAAGCCCGAGCTGAGGGCATCGAAGCTGGTCGCCAAAGTTTCCTCACCTCCCCCGAAGGCTCTTCAATAGTTCGGGCTATTCGGGAGAGGGTGAAGCAAGCCTTTCTGAGCTCCAGGGAATTTATCAAAGTTCTTTCTATATCCGCCATGGAGTACTACGGCTTTGCTTTTGACCGGTGAGCCACTCGGGAACGTGGTATCACTACCGAGCCCTTCGATCGCCGAGGTCCCAGGAAGGTCTTGCCCGACCCCAAGGGCTTCGTGTTCTCTGAAGAGGCGGAGCGTCTTAATCTTGCTTCTGTGGAGGTGTTCATAGAATCCGTATCTGCTCCATTCATCCTCCACCCCGCCTCCCGGCTCGGGAGGTCCTTCTCGAGGTTCCCGGAGATCGCCCAACCCCTCGCCTTCCCGCAGCCCTTCTCAAGTTCAGAAATCCGGGATGATGATCCCGATCTCGCTCTCATAGATGATGTGACCATCTCCATGGACGATTCGAACACCGAAAATGTTCATCCTACTACTTAGAAGTTCAGTTCTACTTTTGTAGTTTTTCATTATGCACTTGTAATTATTTTGAATGATCAATGAAGTTTCTTCGCACTTTCATTTTCTCGATCTCTTGTCTAATATTTACTTTCATCATAGTTCGGGAGCAGTAGAAGTCACCAGCTCAGATGTATTTAGTTATTACTATATTTTTTTTTACAAAAAGATTGGCATATTGTGCTCTCTCGTGGCCCCAAGTATTTGGAGACTAGCTCGATTTGAGCTCCAAATATTTGTCGCCATTTCATCAAAGGAAGATGGCTCGTGCCGAGCTCCTCGCATGGCCTCGTGGCCCCAAGTATTTGGAGACTAGCTCGAGCTGAGCTCCAAATACTTGTCGATTTCATCAAAGGAAGTTGGCTCGAGCCGAGCTCCTCGCATGGCCTCGTGGCCCCAAGTATTTGGAGACTAGCTCGAGCTGAGCTCCAAATACTTGTCAGTTTCATCAAAGGAAGTTGGCTCGTGCCGAGCTCCTCGCATGGCCTCGTGGCCCCAAGTATTTGGAGACTAGCTCGAGCTGAGCTCCAAATACTTGTCAATTTCATCAAAGGAAGTTGGCTCGTGCCGAGCTCCTCGCATGGCCTCGTGGCCCCAAGTATTTGGAGACTAGCTCGAGCTGAGCTCCAAATACTTGTCACTTTTTATCATTTCCACTTTCCGAACTCATAATGTAGGGCAGCTGATCATTTCATTCAAAACGAGTAAATTGATTACATCGGATATTCCTCTATTCTAGGAATGATATTTCTTCAAATTGCAATCGCTGTTCCAAGCCCCCGGGAGTTTTCGACCGCCGAGCTCTTCGGTTAAAGACGCACCTCCCCGCCAAAGACCTTCACTACCCGAAGTGGTCCTTCCCACCGGTCGCATCCGATTCCCTTTATTCTTGCTAGCATCGACCTTCTCAAAACCAATTCACCGACTGGAAGGCCCTTTTCTTCACTTTCTTGTCATAGTCGCCTTGATCCTTCCTCGTGTCCGTTCCATTTGCAAAAATGACATCTCCTTTTCTCATTTATAGTATCAACGCCTCTCGTATCAGCATCTCATTAGCATTCTCATCAAAATTCTGAACTCTCGAACCCACGCTCCTCCCGCTTCTCAAGCCGAGCTTTCAATCCTTGGACAAGAATTACATTAGTCACTTCCACCGCCCATTGCTTTGTGGATGGGCCGATGTGAAGTTTTGCTTGATCTTCAATTCCTCATACCAAGCTCGGATTTACGCTTCGCGAATCTGCGTTCCATTATCGATATCAAGATCCGAGGCGTTTCATACCGACACACTATGTTTTGCCAAATAAATTTCATCATGCATCCTCATTTATCTTAGCAAAGAGGCTCGCTCCACCCACTTGCTAAAATAGTCGATTGCCACAATCAAGAATTTCCTTTGACTGGCGGGGAGAAAAGGACCAACAATATCAATTCCCCACTTTGCAAAATGACATGCCGAACTCATTGTCATGAGCTCCTCCGCCGATCGATGTACCAAAGGTGCATGGATCGACATTTTTCACATGCTCTCACCAACTTTTTCGCTTCCCCTTCAGGTAAGGCCAAAAAGACCCCGCTCAAGGACCTTCTTCATCAAAATCCTTGCTCCCATGTGATTCCCACAACAACCTTCATGCATCTCTCTCAAAGACATACGTGCCCTCTCTTCTCCACTCAAACACCTCAAGAAAGGCATAGAGAAGCCTCTCTTATATAACTTGTCCCCGATAATGCAAAAACGCGTCGCCGAATTTTCAGCCGAGCCGCTTCACGCCTACTGTTGGTAAGACCCTTCTTTTAGATAAGCTATGATAGCCGACCTCCAATCCTCTTTCTCCTCAATCTCTCCGACCTCCAACCCCAAAGACAGTTTCTTTTGCCATCAAAAGAGTGATTTGTTTGCTTTGATTTTCCAAGGCCGAACCGACCATCTTTGCTAGAAAATCCGCCCGACCATTCTCTTCCCTCGGGACCGACATATCTTGATCTCTTTCATTATCCCCTCTAAGGTTTGGTATGCCTCAACATACCTCTTCATCCTCTCTTCCCTAACCTCGAATTCTCCCATAACTCGCTTATGGACGAGCCGAGAATCCATGTAAACAACCATCCTAACAGCTCCCATCTCGATGGCCATTTGCATTCCTCTGATGAATGCTTCATACTCCGCCTCATTATTAGATAGCTTGAACTCCAACCTCACAGCAAAATCATTTTCGATCCCTTGCGGGCTGATCAAGACGATACCAGCACCACATCCCGAGCTCCCTACTGAACCATCCACATAAATCACCCAAGTCTCTTCTCTCGCTTATCATCCCTTGTTGATTCTTGAACAAAGTTTGCCAAATCCACGAGCTTTAATGGCCGATATGTTCTCGAATTCAATATCATACTCACTTAGCTCAATAGCCCACTTCACTAACCTCCCCGCTACCTCGGGCTTACTCATCACATTTCTCAACGGAAGATTAGTTCGGACGATTACCTTATGCGAAAGGAAATACGGCCGAAGTCTCCTCGCAGTCACCACCAAGGCCAAACCTGCCTTCTCGATCTCTCGCATACCGACTCGGCATTCTCAAAACTTTCTTCGACATAGTACACCGGCCTCGAACCGATCTCTCCTCCCGATCAAGACCGTGCTAACCCCCGCCCTCCTACCGAAAGATAGAGGTATAAGGGCTCACCGGCAACGGCTTAGTTAGCAATGACAGGTCAGCCAAGTAACTTTTCAAGTCCTTGAAAGCCTTTTGGCACTCCTCATCCCAAACAAAATTTTTGGCTTTCCTCAAGACCTTAAAAAGGGCAAACTCCTCTCCGCGAGGTGCGAAATAAACCGATTCAGATTTCGCTAGCAGCACTTTGTTAAACACCGCACATCTTTGGCATCCCGAGGCGGTGCCATTTCTCCGATGGCCCCGACCTTCTCCGGGTTGGCCTCTATTCCTTTCTCCATCACCATGTATCCTAGAAACTTTCCCGACCGACCCCAAAGGCACACTTCTTGGGGTTCTTCATTCTATACTTTCTCAAGGTGTCGAACGTTCCAGCTAGGTCATGCACATGATCCATGACGCCTTCATACTTTTAACCAACATATCATCCACGTATACCTCCATGTTCTGCCGAGCTGCTCCCCAAATATCTTATCCACCAACCTCTCGGTATGTGGCTCCCGCATTCTTCAATCCGAACGGCATTACTACATAATGAAGGTACCAAAAGAGGTGGTGAAGCACACTTTTTGGTCTTCTTCTTCTCGCTAGCCTGATCGGTGATATCCTTGCGACGCATCCATCATACTAAGCAGTTCACACCCCGACGTCGAATCCACCAACTGATCAATTCGGGGCAATGGATAGTAATCCTTAGGGCAAGCACGATTCAAATCCCTAAAGTCCACACACATGCGCCAATCCTCCTCTGTTTTTGGAACCAATATCGCATTAGATAGCCATTCGAAACCGGATTTCTTTGATGTGCCCGCTTTCAACAACCTTTGCACCTCCGCCCGAATTATAGCATCCTTCTTAGGGCCGAAATTCCTTTTCTTTTGTTTCACCGGCTTATATGACGGATTAACATTAAGCCTATGTTCAGCAATGCTTGGATCAATCCCCACCAGGTCTTCCGTTGTCCAAGCAAATACATCCACATTACTCCTTAGAAACTCCACCACTCATCCTCAATTCATCAGGCAACTCCTTCCCGACCTTGGTGACCTTATCAGGGTCACCTGGCACCAGCTCGACCATCATCATTTCCTCATTAGGTTGGACGTGCTCCACCGACTCGTCCAACCTAATCAACTTGTCTTTGTTTCTATCATCATCAAAAGCACTCCCCTTTCTCGCTTTCCTCGAATACTTTCTACATACAATTTCCTAGCCATATCTTCGATCACCACCGACCTCACCTACTTCTTCTCCCACAGAAACTTCATTTTCGGATGGTATACCGACACCACGCGACTTGGAAAGCATTTAGTGCCGGTCTACCCAACATGACATTATAGGAGGGCGGTGCATCAACTATCAAAAATCGAATCATTCTAGTTTTACGATTAGGCTCTTACCCAAAGAGACATGTAAAGTAATCATACCTATTGGTTGGATCATCCCTCCAGTAATCCGACCAACGCCGTGTCCACCGCCTCCAAGCCGACACGGGAGGTCCATCTTCTTATAGCAATCATAGAATAGGATATCTCATTTGAGCTCCTCGTATCCACAAATACCCGTTGCACATCATAATTGGAGATCGTCCTTTGTGATCACAAGAGCATCGCATTTGTGAGGTGTCACGATACCCTTGCAATCCTCTGGTCCAAATTGGATACTCGCCCCGGCCCGACACATTCCACCTTCAATCGCTCTTGCACCGATCCGTCTTCTTTGCTCTCACATAATTTTTCCGAGCTCGCCTCGAATCACCTTCCGTCGGTCCTCCAACAATCATCTGAATGACCTCTCGCCGAGGTGGGGGCGGAGGTGGAGGTAGCTCCTCCCTTTCCTCCCCCCTACGCTCCGGCTCCCGCCGAGGTTGGTGATATCCCCGGTTATCCCTCTTATACTCCCCTTTTTTTCTCCTTTTTGTCGATGTACACAAATTCCCTGAGATGACCTGCTTGAATGAGCCGCTCGATCTCATCCCTCAGGTGTGTGCACCGATCTGTTGTGTGTCCATACTCATTGTGAAATCTACAAAATTCCTTACATTTCGCCTTTACTGGTGCCTCGGCGTGCGCCTTTGGCCACCTCAGGTCGGGATGCCTCTCAATAGCTACAAGCACCTCGCCCGAGGGATGCCCAATGGCATATATTTCTCAAACCTCGGCCTTCCTCCCATTGCCGAGACCTCGGCTTCTTCTCGAGGTCCTTTGTCTTCCCGATCCTCCCTCCCTGTCACTTCTCTTCTCTCCTTCCTCTCTCTTCATTTTTCTCGCCTCTTCCAGGTTAATATATTTCTCCGCCCGAGCTAACGACTCATCGAATGTCTTAGCAGGCTCTATTACTAATGATTCAAAGAACTCCCCATCCTTCGAGGCCCCGAGCTAGGGCATTGGCCAAAATTCTACGGGTCGGCCGACGGCACCTCCAACTTTGCCGCGGTAAACCTCTCGAATATAGCTCAAGTCCCTCCCCTTCTCTTTGTTTGATGCTAAATGAGTCGGGGCTTTTGGTACTTATGGCAACTCGTGAACTGATTAAGGAAAGCCGAAGTCAAGTCATCAAAATTTCGAATGGAGCAGGGCAAGTCCGGCTAAAGCATTGCCGAGCCGATTTCGTCAAAGTGGTAGGAAAAACTCTACACATCACGCCATCCGTGAACTGTGTAGCAAAACAACATTCTCAAACGGCAGAGATGGTCCATGGATCTGTCGTGCCATCATATTCGAAGCTCGGAGCTCGGTATGAGGCCGGGAGCTCGTCCGCCATCACCTCATCTCGAGAAAGGAGTTCCCCTCCTCACCCGAATGACAGCCGCGCTCCTGGCACTCCAGCCCACCCTCCTCCGAATATCTCGCACTCACGATGGAGGTCATCCATCCGTTCGACCAATCCCGGTCCTCGGTGGACACATGCTCGCCCTTGATGAATGCACCTCTTCCGCCATAGGCTGGCCGCCGACCTCTCTCACCCAACTCCGGGAGGACCACAGGAGGAGGGACCCCGGGAGGGGAATCACAGGAGGAGGAGGGACCGGAGGGAGGACCACGAGGCGGAGCGTGGTGGCGGAAGCATCTCCTCAGCGTCTTTCCACCGTTTGTTCCACGGCTCTAGTGATGAAACCACCCAATTGTTCAAAGAACATTGGGCCCAAATCTATACTCCCCCAGGACATAGGCGTCTGTCCATATGTTCCGTCCCTTCGCACTCCGCGCGCCTCCGCCGTCCACCGGGGTGGTGGGGGTGGAGGTTGAACATCTCTTGCGTAACTACGCCCGGAGTATCTCCCGGCGTACGGTTCGGATCATCTTCCAAGTTTCTCCTAACATCCTCCATAGCCAAAACTCGAATCTCACGTCTCGCTCAATGTTTCCCCTGAGACGGCGCCACTTGGTTGCTCCCGAAAACAAGCTCTCTCGCCGATCACCTCCCAAGACGAAGTCCTCGTAAAAAACTGCACAGGGGGCGGAGGGGGCTCGGCGTACCCTCTCCGATGCCTAAGTCGTGTCTTGGAAAAGAAGTAAAAGAGAGAGAAAAAGCAATGTAACAAAGAAAAATGAGATTATGTTAGAATGAACTGGGCTTGGGCCTTTTATACCTTAGCTAGGATTAGGGTTTCCGTAAAATCAGGATTCCGTTACGATTTGGTGTCGAGTCATCATTAGATTAGGATCGGATCTCATAAAAACCCTAATTTTACGTCCGTAAGATCATAACTCCGACTGTTTCGAGGATATGTCGGTCCCTTGTGTTGTGTGAGGCCCCTTACATTTCCAAAGCATCCTCGATTACCTCATACATCTCTTGGGCTCGAGTGACCTCTTCATCCGACGTCCGGTTAGACTACGGTGGGTCAATAACAGATCGGCTTAACCATGCGAGCTTTAACAAGTCGGCTTAACACAACGGACCTTACGGGTCGGCCTCCTCATAACGGCCACGAAACCATGTACTTGGGCCTTAACAGTCGGCCCAAGATGATAGGCCTCCCACCTAAGGGCTCAATAGGTCGGCCCAATACTCATAAGCCTTTAGAAGGTCGGGCCCCATGCCGTAAGCCTCCTCGGATCGGCCGAAGATTTAATGCTTAACAGTCACCCAACACCATGGGCCCTGCTAGGTCGGCCCAATGCCATAAGCTAGGTCGGTCGACCGGACTATCTTTCGCCCTTATCAATAAGTTTTTGTCCCCTATTATTATCATGACTTTCAAGTTAAGGAATTCAAATTTGAAGATATGATGTTATGGATGGTAGAATAAATCATGCTATATTATATTTTAAATAATTATGATCGGACTAAATTTTGGATTTATGTCTTTAATTTTTTTTTCCTTCATGTTTGGGATAATTGTTGGATATTTAATTTGGAAGATGTATTATTATTATTATTATTATTATTATTATTATTATTATTATTATTATTATTATTATCACATCATTATATTTTTTTCCTTAAGAATTAAAAATTCTAAATCGATTTTTGATAATTATTGGGATCGAGTTTATTTTATAAATTCGTATTTTTTAATAATATTTTTAGAGTACTTTAATTTCATAAAAGCGAGTAGTTACAATATTACGATGAAGTTACATTGCAAAAGTGACATTTTTATTAGGGTGAATAACTTTCACCATTATAGTTGCTCTAAGAAATCACAATTAAACAATACGGATCACAAGTTGATACATAGACACACATGGATCAATTTTACAACTAAGGTAACCCCAATCGAAGTTTACAATTCAAATCAAATTTTCACATCCGGTAGAACCAAAATATGAGTCAATAGTAAACATAGTGCACCAAAAGTATTTAAAGATGCTATGAAAAAAATCTTTGGATTAAACCCATCAACCTATTAGAAAAATACACTTTCCCCAATTCTCACTAACCAAATTAGCACGAATTTGATAAGTATTATTCTAATCGAGAACTAAATTATAAATTTACATTGACAGAGTACAAGATCCAAAGAATCGATATGAGGTTGATATACCTAGTATTATATTTACCCTATTACCCCTAATAGTTACCCTGTAGGGAACCTGGATCGAGGAGGCATGAGGAGGCGTGACCTCGGACGAGGCCACAAAGAGTCTCCCAAGTCCGACAAGGACCCTATCCATGGCCAAATGGCACAGGTTGCGAGGTGAGCCGACCCCCGGCGAGGCGACTCCGGCCCGAGGTAATGACGACTCTAACATTTGGCCTCCCAAATGCAAAGGCTCACCGAACGAGGCCCACCGACCAACATCGGTGAAGCCTTAAAGACCAACACGTGGATGTCTACCTTGATGTGATTCTAGGAAGGGAGATGTTTGACACGTGGAATAGGCCGTCTGATTTAACCGTCACGCCTATCAAGACCGAAATCTATAAATACCGCACTTTGGTGAAATCGGGTATCTCATAATTACGTTATCACCTCGCTCTTGAGTTCATTTGTGACCTAATTACATGTATCGACTTAAGCATCGGAGGGTCTTAGGTGGGAACCCTCCCCTAGCCTAACGTGTGTTATTATTACAGTCCCTCGAACTAAGCACCAGGCTCGGCGAACCTCCCGACCGAAGTACATCCGAATTTGAATAATTTGAATAACTACCCAAATCAAAGGTCAACGAAGAATAATTTGAATAACTACCTCAACAAAGTCAAATAAAGAAATCAAGAGCTCGGTGGCTTCTCCTTGAATTTGCTCATCTCCCAAAACCACCACTTTTGTCGGGAGAGAAAGAAGCTAAAATTCAAGAATGAAATCGAGTTCATATGACATCGTATATGTATAGTACTGTAAAACTTGATTGGTGCCAATAATTGTGAGGCCAAAATTCAAACCTTCAATCATGGTTGTTTGTGTTTCTCTCCATTAAGAGTAACAAAGTTAGAGTGGCGAGAGAGGAGTGTGGGAGGGGCCTCGCATGGTTACTTCTTGGTTTGGTGGTTGACTTGACCTCACCTTATTTATTTTTTTTTTTTTTTTTTTTTGAAACGATAGACTTTTATTGATAACTCAAACTAAAAATTACAATTGTTGACAATGGGCAATAGAGTCTCCTTGCATGTACAAATAGATGTCGAGGAGGAAAGCAAATCACTCGAACACTCCCACCCGGGAGACTAAGTCACTCCCAAGGAGACTAAACAAACAACCGCAAACACACACGAAAACGGACACGAACAACCATCACGCACTACAAGCCGGACTAGTTGGCCCGCCTACAAACTTCGCCTCATCCAAGAACAAAAAGACAACAAAGATACAAAGAGAAAAAGAGAAACAACTAACAAACTAACTACAAAAAAAAAAAAAAGAAAAAAACAAGATCACCTAAAACATAAAATGTAACCAAAATACTGATTAAAAAACAAACCGAGAAAAAAAAAAAAAAAAAAAAACGTAAGCCAAAGAAGAAGAAAAATAGGGTGGCCTCTCCTCTCCACCTAGCTCTTCCTCCACCAACTCATCCTCCGTCCGCCATCTTTTTGCCGACATCGTCACCGCCTACCCCAAAGAAGAATCGAAACACCATAGCTCCGCCACCCAACACTCGGACCAACACAAACAACTCGAAAATGGTAACTTTGAGATCGGGAAAAATAGATTTGATGTTCGATTCGAGAACCTCATGTCGATTGGAATAATGAAAACCAAATAGAACATGGGGACTTGACGCCGGCCCCGGCCAAGATACGGAGGAGGGAGGAGGTGATCGGGGAAGGAATGGAGAGTGAGAGTTAGGGTTTAAGCAAATGAGACTGCAAGAGAGGAAAATAGTTAAAGAGAGAAATAATTATTACTTGACCTCACCTTATGAGTTTGGCCTATTATTATAAACTAAAGGAAATGACTCATCTACATTTAGGATGTGTAAATTTTTGTGCATTTGGAGAGAGAAAATACATGTGGTTTTGTGGTTGTCAACTCAAGTGGGCCATTTTTCCCATTTTTTTCAAGACAAATCCTGGCGGGGAGAGGGAGGGTATTGATTCTATCGAACCCCAAGCTTTTGAGGTTTGAGGTGGGCTTAACTCCTATGTTGTGATTGGTTATACTTTCATTCCATCCACTTTCATTTTGTGAGAGAATATTGGAGATTTTTTTTTTAAAGTAAAAAATAGATGTATAGAAAAAATAATGATTGTGTTAAATTGATGAAAAATCTTTTAGAGATGTTGATTGTCTGTGAAAATTTTTGTGTAAAAAATAGTGTGAAATATAATGGAAGAAAATTGAATGAAAATGAAAAATTGATCCATAAATAGGCAATATGGATCTTGTTTTATACCTTTCGTTATCAAGATTAAGAAAAATAATAAAAATAGTGATAAATTAAAGAAATTATCGAAATTCTTTATATGAATAAGAGAGAAAAAGAAATAAATAGTATAAATGGATATTGGGAAATGCGAGAGAGAGAAAAAATGAGTTAATTTTAGAGAGAAATGAGATTTTCTTTAAAAATTTTTAATTTGTTCCACAAACAATCACACTTTCCTCAAAATTTTCACTCAAAAATGAAAATTATGAAAAATATCACAACCAATCACAATAAGTATCTTTAACCACTAACTACTATTCAATTTATTGTCATTTCCCATTTTGCTATTTCTAAATTGCACTTATGTGTCACCAAAACTTTAAGTTTAAATCAAGATATCTTTACTTTTGGGTTGTTCAATTCAACAATAATTTTGAAATTGGTCAATTTTATGAATTTGTTATATCAATATTCAATAGGAAGTTTTAGTAATTAATGGATGTGCATGACATGATTATTGATTCCAATTTTGATATAATTAGTTTCGTTAAGTAAAAAGTGCTTAAAGTTCCTAAAAAATAGTGCTTATAAATATTTGTCAAGTGTTAGGTGCAAATGCATTTTAATGTTTGTTAAGTAGGATTCCAATAAATTAAATATAGAAATCACATATTAACACTTCTCCAAAATGAAAATTTGAAGGAGTGAATTACTCTAAAAGTTCATTTATAATTAACCACCAAATACATAATTTTTTTAAAATAGATATATACACCTAAAGCTCGTTCATATGGAATGATTTCCAAACATGCTAAAGTCAATTATACCAGTGAATCTAAAAAAGAGTGAATAGTTGTTTATTTAATAAATTTTGGTATGAAATCTTTGTTTATTGAGGCAAAAGCTGCTTCCTCTAACGAAATTGAAATTTTGATATTTTCAATAAGATTAAATAAAACAAACACTATTAAGAAGTTGAGAGGGCTGAAAACCTGTGTTAAGTCAATTTTTTCTAATATTCTACCAAATTTAAAAAAATCAAAATAGAACATACAACTATCAATGTTATCTAATTCATGAAAGACATACAAAGTCAAACATTTCCAAATTACACCTTAAAATACAGGAAATAACTAAAATAAGACGAGTTAAAATAATCAGTGATGGTGTTATGCGCATGATCATTACTATCAGGGGCGTAGACATGGGGGCCTCCTGGCCACCGCACACTCCAAATTTATTATGTCCTGTTTTTTCTATGAAAAAAATTGAAAAAAATTATATATATATTTTTTTAAGAGAAAAAAATAGTTGAGTTAAGAGGAAAAAATTTTGGGCTAAGGTAACCAAGTCCAAATCCTCCTATCTTGCATCCGAATCCTCCAAGAAGTCCATCAGATCCATCTAGGATCCTCATTCAGTTTTTCTTCTGGTTCTAGGGCTACCTAGAGAGCAATATTAAATTGTTAATGACCTCCAAAACCATGTTTATAAGCCGCTGGATTTGGTGTTAGAAGTCTGCATGGTTCAGTAGACTCTATTCCTTTTGAGTCTCTACTTGTCAACTGCATCCTCATGCTGGGGCACTATTGTATTAAGATGCTCAAAGGTGTGAAGGAACAAGAGTCACAAAGATAAGAATTTGGACGA